>OZ018317.1:19624124-19969124 GCA_963969495.1 Ceratothoa steindachneri | reverse complement strand
TATGTCACGGTCTTTTAAGTATCTAATCGAGTTTTGTAATTAGTTTACCGTAGTCGCCTCAACAACATTAGTTGTTGAAGAAGCATTCTTTGGGGTCCCCGTCCTTATGGAATACCTTTTAATTTATACCCAATTGCCTTTGATTGTGCCCCCTCGTCCCAAGCCCTGTTCTCTTCTTGCCTTCCCAAAGAGTCGTGATATGTCACTATCGCTGTCTTTGGTCTTCTTGAAATTTATTACTATTCTCGTTATTTCCTGTATATATTCACATATTTCCTTAGTCTGTCCTCTATGGCCTCAGTCTTTACCCACAGTCTGAATATGTTTGTGGTTTCAACAAAAATTGGGAAAAAGGTCTTTAGAAACCAATGAGAATGGTGGATTTCTCCATCGAATCCAATTAAATCTTTTCACTTAACGTGTGTTTGTTCGTTCTCACCTTTTGGTCAGGTGTACGAGTGTGTTCGATTTGTGTGTGTTTATCTTGTGTGGCAGTGCCATCGATTAGTGTTGCAAAAAAAAAGAAAGAAACCTCTAGTGATTATTTTCGAGTTGCCATGGTTCAATTTCTCATTGATGTGTTTTTCATAAAGCTTCCTCTGCCTTGCCATCTGCCCCACTCATAACACTCTGTTCCTTGCCATCTTCTCCACTCATCTATCTTCCTTGCCATCTGCTCCACTTTTTCCTCCTTGCCATCTGTCCCACTCCTCTCTCTACCTTGCCATCGGCTCCACTCCTCTCTTTACCTTGCCATCGGCTCCACTCTTCTATTTACATTGCCATCGGTTCCACTCCTCTTCCTTGCAATCTGCTCCACTCTTTCCTCCTTGCTATCTGTCCCACTCCTCTCTCTACCTTGCCATCGGCTCCACTCCTCTCTTTAGCTTGCCATCGGCTCCACTCTTCTATTTACATTGCCATCGGTTCCACTCCTCTTCCTTGCAATCTGCTCCACTCCTCTCTTCCTTGCCATCTTCTCCATCCATCTCTCCCTTGCTATCTGCTCCACTCATCTCTCTTCGTTGCCATCTGATCCACTCCTCTCTCTCTCTCACCTGATATCTGCTCCAATCCTCTCTCTTCCTTACCATCTGCTCCACTCCACTCTCCCCTGCCATCTGCTCCACTCTCTTGCTTGCCATCTGCTCCACTCCGCTATATTCCTTTCCATCTGTTCCACTCTCTCCTATCCACCCCTCTCTATCCCTTGCCATCTGCTCTACTCTCTCTCTCCCTTGCCATCTGCTCTACTCTCTCTCTCTCTCCCTGGCCATCTGCTCTACTCCTCTCTCTCTCTCTTGCCATCTGCTCTACTCTCTCTCTCTCCCTTGCCATCTGCTCTACTCCTCTCTCTCCCTTGCCATCTGTTCTATTTTTTCTCTTCCTTGCCACATGTTCTACTTCTGTCTCTTCATTGACATCTGCCCAACTCCTCTCTCTATATTGCCATCTTCTCCACTCATCTCTCACTATCTGCTCCCCTCCTCTCTCTCTTTTGCCATCTGCCCCACTCTTCTTTCTACATTTCCATATGTTCCACTCCTCTCTATCCCTTGCCATAGTCTCCACTCCTCCCCCTCCCTTGCCAATGTCACCACTCCTCCCCCTCCCTTGCCAATGTCACCACTCCTCCCCCTCCCTTGCCACCTTCTCCACTCCTCTCCCTCCCTTTCTATCTGCTCCTGTCCTCTCCCTCCCTTGTCATCTGCTCCACTCATCTCCCTACATTTCCATCTGCTCCACTTATCTCCCTCATTGCCATCTGCTCAACTCCTCGCTCTCCCTTGCCACCTGATCCACTCCTCTCTCCCTTGCCATCTGCTCCACTCCTTTCTGTTCCTTGCCATCTGCTCCACTCCTCTGTTCCTTGCCATCTGCTCCACTCCTCTCTGTTCCTTGCCATCTGCCCCACTGCTCTCTGTTCCTTGCCATCTGCCCCACAACTCTCTTTTCCCCTTGCCTACTCCTCCACGGCTTCAAATCTCTCTTCTCGTGATTCTCCTTTCCTTATGGTTCCCTCAATGCGGTCCCTGGTTTCAGTGGCTATGGGTCCGGAGCTGTTTCGTCGACTACCCTGAGCGAAGATTCTCTGTCTGTGCGCAGCGTCAGTGTTGACGTCACCCCCGAGAAGGACGTGCCCGCCCTGCCCCTTAATCACTCGGACGCCTCCGTCATCAGGTTGGTGCCCCAAGAAGTGGGTTGAGTTAAGTCTAGTTAACTACCTTGGCTGGATAAGTGCCAGGTTAAAGTTGTCTGTCTACCCTTGTACCCAGGGCTAGGGAATCCTTTGATGACATTATTCACCCTTCAAACACTTCTCTCCCCCGAGAGCATGTATTTTGGCACTACGTCTCCGCCTCCCATGAGGGTATTGATCCCTGCCTATGATGTTCGAACCTGGGTTTCTGTCCTTCAGTTCTGGCGAGAGTGACTCGAGCGACGCTAAGACAGTGGTAAACCAACAACTGGATTCGCTCCACGCCATCGAAGACGATCCGAATGACAGTGCCACGTCCGTTACTATGACGACAGGCAATGACAACAGCAGCGGGGACTCTTCTTTGGTTTCGCCGTTGGATGCTTCGACGCCCAGTCGAGACTCGGCGGCCGACACTCGCAATAACAACACACCGGCAGTGGTAGCTCTCAGCCGGAAAATGGCGCCAGCAGCCGGCGATGGGGCGCTACCGGTGACGCTGCGTCCAGACGCCGCCCACAAGAGAGGGGCGCGGAACTCGAATAACCGCAAGTCTCTCCCTTTGATGAATCATCCCCCGTCGCCGCCCGCCGTCAATGGTGTAACGATGGAAGGTGAGGGGAATGGTGTGCCCTCTCCGAGAGATCGAGGAGGAGCAAAACGGGAATGGGAATGGGAATTTAGGGATCAGATGCGGCATTAAAGGACCAAAGCAAAGCTGTGCCTGCCATTGCTCTTTAGTAGTACAAATGACTCGCCCGAGCTTAAGCGCCCCTTTCTATGGGCATAATCTCTTTGTTTGCCAGTTTAAGTTTCTTCTTTTGACGTTGTGTTTGTTTGTATAAAAACCCTCCTTCAGGGAGTGTCTGCATTGCTTACCCGTTTTAAAGATTGCCCCTTTAGACCTACCCTTTTCTCCCCACTGACCGATTAGGGCAGCCGCGTCAGGGAGTTGACAACTCTGACGGGGCTGTGGGAAGTTGGTGTGCTTCCTCCTCGTTCCCTCGTCATGTCCCTCTACTACTATCCCCTCAATCCTTTGTGTAGGTTAGGTACCTGTCAGAAGGGAGACCTCTGAACCTCTATAAACAACGCCCTTTAACGCCTACAGGTCGCAAGACACCGGGACTTGAGAGGTACTGGTCGTTGGGCGCGATTAATGAGACGATCAGTTTTTACCCACTAACCCTTTCCTTGACTGTTATTGCCTCACGACCAGGTTGCTATTCTCGAGGACCGGAGTATTGCTTGTAACGGGCGGGCTTTGCTGCCTTGTTGACTGCCAGACCAACGAAAATTCACTCCTCCCGTCTCTGGGTCCGCCACAACAGATCTTGACCATCCTATCAAGGATCAATACATCTGATAAAGGATATCTGTTCTGGCTGCTCAGTTGGGAAGTGCGACCTTTGGCGAAGAACCGGCCACTGGAGACCTCAAAGACCACAGTGAGTTAGAGAACTCGCCATCTTGGTTCCTGCCCTCACCGATGGGGGGAAGATGAACCCCCTCAACCTCCTTAGAGGGGTAAGAAGTGTCTCCCTCCCCCCCGGGCCTGCCCCAAACAAATCTTAAAGCCGAGGATCGTGACAATGATGGGAGCGGGCGTGCTTGCTTCCATTTTTTTTGTAATGGAGGTCGGCATGCCTGCCCGCTGACCTCGATGATGGGTGATATACCCTATAACTCCAAGGTCGGGATACCCGACACCTTGGGAGAGAGACCCTTCCTGAGTTGGTGATAATCCCGGAGGCACCTCCCCAAGATAGTAATGTCTTCCTTGGGGGGCGAATCTTGGCTGAGTGCGAGGCACCGAACCTGAGTCCGTCCGTCCTCGTGCAAAGTCCTACTGAGGTGGCACGGATATCCGAAGACTCACACAAGGAGAGGAGGGATCTCCTCCCCCACCTGGTGCCGCCTTGCCGGTAAGCACCTTTCCCATTTTGTGAAAAGGAAATAGCTGAGGCTGTTTCGTCCGGCCTTGGGTCCCTTCCGGGAGTGGAGAGAAGTGAGCTCTCGCCGCTCTCCTCTCCCAAAAAGAGGAGTGTTAGGGATTACTCTCCCTCCGCGGGTGCTCCGGGGACGGACGGGTCCGCTGCCATTTTGCAAGCGACCAGGTCAAGCCTTGCACGTCCGGCAGTGAAGCGCCCTCAGGCGAGTGGGACACAGACAAAAATTGCAAGTGGAGCTTCGATTACGTCCGGGTCTTTAACAGAGAGAATAGCTGACGTTTTTTTAGTCCTCCCTTTAAAAGCATTTGTGTCAATTGCGGCGAGCCGTACCCTGCTTCTTCGAATCAATGTGTGTATATCCTGTAGAATGAATTCCTGCGCCTTCAGGCTGCAGATTCTCTCTCCTTTCGCGAGGTTAAGGACTTGGTCATCTCCTCCAAAGTTAAGAAAACACCCTCTGTTCCTGGCTCTTCCAGCCCATTCGGAGCACTTTTGCAGGTTCTAATCACCTCATGGCTTTCCCGGTAAACCTAGCAGTACAAAGGGCTCACATCCAGCCTCAGCTAAAACAAGGGCTCCCCGTTTTCTAAGGCGAAACGGCCGAAGGACTCCGCTGAGTCATTAGACTCAATCAAGAGTACCCCATCCCCCCAAGGTTGTCGTGAAATCGTCTTCGGGATTTCTAAAGCTCTCCTCTAAAGGAGGACAGAAAAAAGTGAGCTGCTTCGGCTTGCATCCCCACACCCAAGGCTGGACCGAGTGGCTCAGAAACTTGGGACCCTCGTCTCATGCCGTTCCCAATTGCAGGTGACCATGCTATGCGCGTGCCCCCTGCTTACCCTCTCGGTGTATAAGGGTTTTGCGAGCCCACCACTACGTTATGGGAGTTGGGTAGGAAGATGTCGCCCTAGAAGCTAGCTCGTTGATGTTTGGAGAGGGCACGGTGGTCTGCATTTCAATTGAGGAGTTTAGGTCGGTTGATAAAGCCGTTTAGTTCTCCTGCAACTTCTTCGCCAGGAACCTAACTACTATTCCTAGAAATTTTGCATGACGTCCGCTTCCTTGGTGGTCAGCCAAGTTTGAGACTGTCCTCAGGCAGAAGCGATACACCGACATGCGTTATAAGCGTCGCCGGAACGATTTCAGCGGTGAATTTCGTCGACCTAGGGCTAGGTTCCGGTATGTCTCGAAGCACGCTCGCCGCTCTTCTTGGTAGGCATACGTATTTTTTCAGTTAAGGAGAAGACCCTTCTTGCAGATGTGTAAGCGAGTCAAAAGGATTCGGGGAGAGTTCTGTCTGGGCACCCCTCCCGTTCTCAAGGAGAATGGGGCCGCAATTTCGCACTTCGCGCCAGCTTTCTCCGCAGTGTCTAGCCGGGATGCTGCTCCGCCAGCATTCAATGCACGTCCTGCTGTTGCTGAAGGTTGCCGACTAGACTTTACTTCAAGAAGCGCAGAAACCTTCAAACGACAAGGTTTAAGCTGGCTGGGTTGCGGTCCGCTCTCCTTTCGTGCGCGGACACCGACCCTAATCCGGACGATGTTCCGTATGCCATGCTTCGACACCTGGGTGAGTGAGGCATGGCCTTTCTGTTAGATTTATTCATCAGGATCTGGACAGAGAGAATCCTCCCACACTCCTGGTGAATCGCTACTGTACTCATTTTTTGCAAACCGGGGAGTCATCACTCTACCCTGGCCGGTTTCCGCCCAATCTCTCTGACCTACTGCGTGTGCAAGTTGATGGAGATATTGGTAAATGTTAGATTAACCTTTTTTCTGGACAGAGGAGAACATCTGTCTTCTGCACAATGCTGCTTCCGCAAGTTCCACTCGACATCGGATGCTCTCTCCGACTGGAAAAGGTGTCAGTGAAACCTTCTTTCGTAGACAGCATGACGCTATTACTGTGCCTTTCGATCTAGATGTCTATGAATCCTCATGGCCATACGGTACCATAGAGGCTCCACACGATGTGGGCGAGGGGACGCCTATAATCTTTATCTCTGAGTTATGTCCTCAGTGTCACACTCTTTGCCCTGAGCAACAACGGTATCGCCTCTGTGCTGCCGGAAGAAGTTCTTTGCTATGCTCTGCGTGGACGACCTTTCGATCTCTTTTGGCGCGGGCCAGATGCCAACTCTGGAGCGTCGAGTCCAACAGGCATTGAACCGCGTCTCTCGTTATGCCAAAACTCACAGGCTTCGGTTTTCCTGGGCCAAGACTAAGGTGGTGCACTTCTTTCGCCAACTACGGCCCCCCGACCCGGACTTATTCCTAAACGGGGTTCGCATGAAGTGGTGGATTCGCACCGTTTTCTTAGTCTTGTATTTGACCGACGCCTCACCTGGAAGGATCATATTCGCAGTCTTGGGGTCTCTTGTACCCGCGCCATGGACATTCTTCTTTTCATGACGTTCAGCATCTGGGTTGCATCCACAGTCGAGCGTGTATTGGAGAAGGTGAACTAAATCTACCACACCGGTCTCCGCCTGGCGACCGGTGCCTCCATACGTCCCATTAAGAGTTTGTCGATGCTGGGGAGATTCCTCTTTCTCTGCGTCGTGTACGGTGCATTATTTGCCTGTACTCGCGAGCCCGGCACCTCCTTTAGTCGCCATCGGCTCTCACTGTATCTCCAGCCGATTTCAACGGATCCCCTGCCGCCGAGAGACGCCAGTCATACTCTAAGCCTTTTGGTTTTAGGGCTTGGAAACTCCTTCGAGAGCTCTGTGTAGCTCTCGTGATGCTGGCGCCTCTAGTTCTGCTCAGGACGCCACCCTGGAGTGTACCTACCACCTTTGACTATTTGTTGCATGAGCGACGCCAAATTGTTCACACGAGGACTTGGCGACCAGACCCACGTTTGGCTCTTCCTCACACCGACCTCATAGGATGAATCAGGGCAACCTTCCGGTCTCCTTGGCTAAGAAGATGGGAGACGGCCGAGGTGAACTTAAAGTTGTGTGCCATTTTACTGCGACTGTTCCCAATGACCTACTCCGCAATGCCGCGACAGCTTCAGGTTGCTTTTTGTCTTCGAATTGGGCACACTCGCGCGACGCGCCGGCATTTGCTGGAGCGCTCCCCTGCACCTTACTGCGACGATAGCGTTGTGCCACAGACTGTTCGACACCTTCTTGTTGAATGTCCCAGTCTGGGTGATCTTCGTGCACGTTACCTGTCCCGATATCGTGATAAGCGGGGTCGCTACCGCTTCGTGCACACTGACTTGTGGACTTTGACTTTTTGGAGGAGGTTGCACCACTTTATTTGACTCTTTGTGGTAGGTCGCATGTTTCTGCGGCGGGCGGTTGCGTGCCTCCCCCCGCGCCAGATTGTGCTCCCTTTTTGTCTTTTTTTTGTTAATTTTGGAATAGTCGAATACTAGGCTAGAATTTTAATTAGGGCGAATTAATAAAAAAAATCCTGGGGCTCAACTTCTTTGGATGGAGCTCTTCTCTGAAACTTTCTGTCAGATTGCTCGGTCCCTCGGAAAGTAAAATACGCTTTGGTTGAATATCCCATTGTGGGGCTGCTTCGGGAACGGGACCTCTTCCAGTACCGCAGCATGCGGGGTCCCTACCGCCTGTCACGAGTCCTTGGGAAAGATTCGTGCACACCCGACTGTGGTGTGATTGAGGTTTTGGAGGTGAGGGGCCGCAAGTGGATGTTTTGTGTAACAAACCTAGCTGTGGCTTAGATATGGATGCATATGAGCCCCTCCCGCCTCCCAACACTCGCAGGTTCCCCTCCCTCCTCTCAACACTCGCAGGTTCCCCTCCCTCCTCTCAACACTCGCAGGTTCCCCTCCCAACACCCATAGGTTCCCCTACCGCCTCCCAACACCCATAGGTTCCCCTACCGCCTCCTAACACCCATAGGTTTCCCTCCCGCCTCCCAACACTCGCAGGTTCCCCTCCCTCCTCCCAACATCCATAGGTTCCCCTTCCTCCTCTCAACACTCGCAGGTTCCCCTCCCGCCTCCCAACACCCGCTGGTCCCCTTCTCGCCACCAATGCTTGCAGGAAATTTTGCGGCTATATATCTTCCACACATTTTCCCTTACTCCAGCTCCACTTTCTATGCAGATCTCTTCTTCGTGCCATGCCCTCGTTGGTATTTCGCTTTAAATGTTAGAAGAAAAAGAGGATGCGAGGCTCTGTTGTATTTGAATTTTTCAATTTTTGGTTTCACGCTCAGGCTCCTGAGTGAGGCGGAGATCCATCCAGCACCTGTGCGTGCCTCGATGCAGGCATTTTTGTTTTGTTTTTTATGTTGGTGATTTTTTCCCTTTGTTTTTAATTTAGATTTTGATTAACTTGACCCTAAAGAAAGGACTTTTTGTAATTTCCTCTGCCTAACCCCCCCAAAAAGTCGAATTATTTTTTTTTAAATAGTCTGTTTACCTTTTCCGGCTAACGTGACCCGTTTTTTTGCTTTCGGGACAGAGGTTGACGTATCTTCGCTCTCACTAGCATCGACGCCCAAGGGCGGAACCTCAAATATTCCCGACTGGTGCGTCCTGGGTGAGAGTGTGCAGATTCGTCCCTACAACTACTCGGGGATTGTGGCCTACGTGGGACCCACGGACTTCGCCCAGGGAACGTGGGTCGGTGTCGAATTGGATGTGCCAATGGGTAAGAAACGTAGGGAAATGGTTATGGTCAGGTGTTGCCACTCATTTACTTATGCCATCCCTAATTTAGTGGTTCCTTCGAGCGACCCCGCCGGTCAAACGGGGTTCTCCCAGAAATCCAGCAGCACTGCGTCTTTCTCTATATTTTGTCCTAATTGTGTGAGTGTCGAGCGTGTTGTGACACACTGTTATTTGTTTCAATAACGATGGATGCAGATCTCTGTATGATGTGGGAGAGATGTTTCTTCTCGGTAGATGTCTGGTAGAATGCCATTTAAGAGACGGTTTTGACCTAGAGATTGAATGGTTTGCTGCATGCGTATGTATTTATGCCCTTGGAGTCTTACATTTCGTGGCAACTTTCGTGTAGTGTGAAGAACTCGTTCTCTGCCGAGTCCTATGTGATGTGTTTGTTTGGTCCGACGGATGTTTCCGGGTGTGTGGTTCGTTTGGGTACTCTCGACGCATCCTGTGGTCAGGCTTAGCGCTTTGTTTTGTCTTTTTCTAGTCTGCTTAGTTGTGGATATAAGGTTTGGTTCCTAAGCCATGTGGCGCAGTTGGTTGTGGAGTGGATATACTGCTCGTAGATGTTGGGGATGAATCTGTTGGATTGTTCGAATGTTGTTCCCTAGTGGTCTGAGTGTGTTAATTTGTTGGTTTCGTTTATCACAAAAATTAACATACTCCTAGCAGTCATGGTCACCATATTCAAGTAAGTTGGGCTGATGCTTGCTTGTAGGTGTAACTGATGAATTCTTTGACTTGGCAGAGTGTAATTGTCGGAATTTGTTCATTTGGGCAACCACACACCCCTTTTAATCTTGTGTCCAGTCTGAAACCGAAAACTGTTGATCTTCTGTTTAAGTGTAATATGGCGTTTGTTGACATGATGTGGGTGTGTTTATTGTACCCCATTTGGCAGTTCGTAGAGAGAGTAATGAGGAAGAGACGTTGGTAACTTTCTGATGCAACAGGAGTTCGAATCTGCTACTCTATCGCTGCCGGTATTGAGCTGCTTTGGTGTAGTTAGCGCATTTGGAGAGTATGGCGATACCACCTGCGTAGCTGTAGATTCTATTGGTGCGATGGCGAGGGTGGGTTTCATGGAGGAAGAGGTCACTCATTTTTTTGTAGTTGTGTTGTGTTTATAGTTTTTGATGAATATGTGTCTGGATATTGTCTTCATGTTTGGCGAGGGCGTATGGAAATGCTAGTCAGAAACATCGAAATCGTGGCCAGTATTTAGGAGGGGATCTGAGTGGTAAATGAGGGAGGAGTTGTCTTTGATTGAAATTGATTCGTGTGTTTCCAACTCACTCTCCTGAACCACTTTGGTGTGCTGAAAAGTTCATCCCTTCGCTCATATTCACCTCTTCTTGGTCACTGCTTCCTCACCTAATGACTATGCCAAGCCCTTTAAGAAGGACTTCGACGCGTGCCTAGTGCATATGTTGCCGCCGAATTAAATCATGAATTGATCATAGCCTTTTTATTCGACCCTCCTTTACAATGGGAGATTCTCCCCTACTCCTATAATTGTTTCTCTCCCCCATTTAATGGATCGTCTCACCCGCTCTCTGTTGTCACAGGTAAAAATGATGGGGGTGTGAATGGCGTCCGCTATTTCTCGTGTCGCCCCAAGTGTGGGATGTTCGTCCGCCCTGACAAGGTCATTCTAGATCGGCGAGGGCGAGCCATGAGGTCAGGAAGGGCGGGGGCGAATTCGAGCGCAACAGGTCCTATGAAGAGGTCTCGATCCACCGCCGATCGATTGTCGGATATCGGGACTCAACGCCACCACGCTAGAAGTAATAAGTCAGTCTTTAATTAAGATTCTTGCTATTGGAGGTTCTGAACCCGAAGGAGGGGCTCTAAGGAACCGCTAATGTAATGCCCTAAAAGTTCGAGGGTCACTGGGATTGCTCAACCGCGAGCGGGTTGTCAGTCCCTGAAAACCCTCCTACGGATCGCTTCTCGCAGTTGAGATTCATTTTCATTTAATTCCTACCACGGATTCTCGAAAGGCTGTCGGGGGTTATGACCTCATTTGTGGCTGCTATTGAAAATACCCATCACTTTCCCTATGTCGTAGGAAAGGACCCTCCGCTCGTTGGTGTGCCCGGATCCTCATTGTTGTGCAATCCATTAATAAAACCTGCCATATCTATAGTGTTAGAACAAGTCATAAACGTGTATGATTTACGCTTCTCCATATTGTTTTATGATTTTATCTATTTGATTTACGTTTTCGTAAAATTGCACCTTGGCGAATTTCTTTTTTTTTCTAACCTTGGTTTTTAGAGTTGAACTTTGTGTAGGACTTTGTGCCATGAACTGAAGCTTCCTTTGAAACGTTAATGTGAATTTTCTGTAAATATGTGATAACTTATATCCTTTCTAGCTAAACTGTACATTTTGGGGGCCTATTTAAGTTTTATTGGGTCTTAATTTTTAACTAGTTTTTAAACGTGAATGTTCATAGTGTCATTTTTTTTTTTGTTGAATTTTTATTTTCCGTTGTAAATATTTTAATTTGTAAAGTTTAATGTTTTTTATTAGCAATGCTCAAGATAATGAGTGGAACGTCCATTTATTTAGTTTTTTTTTTTAGGAAATGATCAGGGGAAATTAGAAAAAGGTAGCAACTGATGACTGTATATATCCTTTATAATTTTGGCAAGTTGTGATTGACAGTTCGTATTTCCATTTTAATTTGCTACCTTTTTAGTAACTTTCATTCCATAATTATTAGCCACTGTTTTTATTTAGTTGTTTTTTTTGTTATGTACGCATTCATGTAAGTAGAAACCGCTCAGATTGTTTTCGAATTTTGAGTCTCACTATAGTGACTGAGTTTGGAATTATTTTAGAATAAGTATCTCGCAATTGAAGAAACGGAGGATTGGAAAATTTGGCCTCTTCCATGTCGAGGACGGCAAATTTGTAGACGGACCAGATTGGAAATGAATATTGGTTTTGCGCGCCAAGCCTAATGCAAACGAAAATAATGGATATAAGTATAAAATTGAAAGAAATGACTTATTTTTATAGTTGTTTATGTATATTAATCTATTACAATGGCCGAATCCTTTTTTTAAGTCGCCGAAGACTGAAAAATAAGTAGAATGGCTATGAATCTTTGTCTTTCTTCAAACTTGAGTTTTTGCTGCTTTATTCAAAACCAGATGAATATTCAGTAGTGAAGTACCATTTCAATTGGTCGATTGCCTTTCTCCTCGGGGCTTTCCTTAGATGGTGCGTACTTAGCCCTTCCCCCACGCCGGATTCTTTTATTCCCCGTCAATCACTGGCGTCTGTGGGGTTCTAACTGTTTTGTGTCGGTTCGCAGGCGACAACAGCACCGTCGGCGCCATCAGCAGCATGAAGCGGTCCAAGAGCCGCGGAGAAAGCCTCTCTAGCTTCTCCTACGAGCGGTCACGATCCATAAATTCGAGACACAGGAAATAAGCCCAAGAGCCCACACTTCTATCCCTAACCCTTTGTTTAGTCTCGCCCTTTGGCGAGTAAATAGAAGGATTTTTGTGTTGAATTTCAGAAAAAAAAATGGCAGGTTCCTCGCTCATTCCTACGAAACGAATTTACTCGTGGACTTTCACGACGCCTGATGAAATTTTCCATTGAATTTTCCTCTAACCGACGAGTTTCCTGTTGAACTTCATGAAAGCTGTTTCCTGTTAAATTTGATAGGCGCTTTTTTTGTTCCGTTTGAGAGTGATTTAATGGCAAAAAAAAAATCAATGGCTGTTTAATCGTTATTAATTTTGAAGCTGGTTTCAAACTGAGGAAGGCTTCTTGTGTTAAAGCTCGTTTCTCAGCGTAGCGCGTGGCTTATTCTTATTACGAGGTAAATTAGAGGAAGCTTGACAAGAAAATAGACCAGCATTTGGAAATGTAAGTAGTCTAACATTGTTTTGAATAAGTAACAATTCAGCAATTTAATAATTTGCATAGAGTTATCCTCAATGAGGCGGTAGTGTAAATGCATAATAGTAATATTTTGTATTAATTCGGCAACTCGTGTATGTGTGTGTGTACACACGCACACTGAATACACTCATTGTACCCTCAGCCACTTTTAGATTTCCCACTACTCATGTCCGCTCTTTCGAACATGGTTTCTTTCTGAGCCAGTAAGGGGAGGTGTTTCTTCTTCCCCGGGTCTCCACTCCCCTTATCTCCGATTTTGCGCTTCTCCCTTCATCCCTTCAACGCGAGCTCAGGGACCTTGGAACCGAATTATAGGACGGGCGCTTATGAATGGCGCTTAGTGAGTTAGTTCCATTCCCTGCTTCCTGGATTCTGTCGGCTACTTGAAAGCCCCCCCGCCCCTTTCACAGACCCGCAAATACACCATACGTCCCTATTTAAGAACGTCCTCCGCTACCCTCCATTGTCACGTAATTGTGTATTTATATACTGTAGATCCTGTAGCTAGAGCTTCAATCACAGCTCATCGGTCGGCTTAGAAAGTATGTTGGCCACTGGCCCTGAACAAGTGGATTTGCACTTTCAGTTAAAGAGTAAGTTTGTTTTGTTGTGTTTGGATAGGCTAAGCACGTTGAAGAGTAAAGATGTGTTGGTTGTCTCTTGAGTGATGCTTTTTTTGAAGTGAATTCTGAAATGCCTGGCAGAATTTTGTGAATATTTTAATTTTATTGTTTTTATCTAATATTTTCCTAGTGACAAACATTTGGCAAATGTCAAAGTTTCTCTCAATGAAAGAGCTCGTATGAATTTCTGAGCTGTGGTTGAATGCCCAAATATTGTTGCAACGATTGCCAAATCCAGCAAATAATAGAAGGGTGTTTTTTTGAGGCTTATAGGATTTTGTAACGCATATGCAAATTATGGAGAATTTGAAAAAGTTTTGTCATTTCTATATAAAACAAAAGGATATTTTATCTCCATTTTACATTCCATTGTTATTTCTTATGAAATAAATAAATATATAATATATATATGTATATGTATATATATATATATATATATATATATATATATATATATATATATATATATATATATATATATATATATATATATATATATATATATATATATATATATATATATATATATATATATATATATATATATATATATATATATATATATATATATATATATATATGTGTGTGTATATATATATATATATGTGTGTGTATATATATATATATGTGTGTATATATATATATATGTGTGTATATATATATATATATGTATATATATATATATATGTATATATATATATATATATATATATATATATATGTATATATATATATATATATGTATATATATATATATGTATATGTATATATATATATATATGTATATATATATATATATATATATATATATATATATGTATATATATGTATATGTATATATATATATATATATATATATGTATATATATATATGTATATATATATGTATATATATATATATATGTATATATATATATGTATATATATATATATATATATATATATATATATATATATATATATATATATATATATATATATATATATATATATATATATATATATATATGTGGAAAAAGATCCAAGACAAATTGGTACAGTTATTGTAGTGGCATTTTTTTGGACTGGTGAATTAGCTATCCTATAAATGTAGTCTTCCAGTTCGAGGACGAAAGGATGTCACGCTGGACCTGAAGTAGAGCAGTTGTCTAATAATGCCACTACATTAACTGTACCATATATATATATATATATATATATATATATATATATATATATATATATATATATATATATATATATATATATATGCTCCAATCAGTGTTGCCATATTTCTCAAAATATATATATATATATATATATATTATTGTTGGTTGATTAATAAAAATAACAATTCCAGTAATATTAAAAGTAAATTTTATTTAGTTTCCTAAGAATTGTTTGCGTTCGAAATATATATTAAATATATAGAATTTTCCAAAGCTCGTTTATTTCTGTTTGTTTCATTTTTATCCATAGCAGCCATATATGTGTGTAGCAAACTCATATAGTTAACAGGTAACCTGAAAAAAATAAAATTGTACACTAGTTAAATTGCTTGTAGTCCTATTTTTATATTTAAAACTAGGTAATATGATGGATAGTTTTAGCTCTCTGTTACCTTTAAATTGTAAATTTTCGACGGAAATTTCCTGAAATTTGCCAAGTTTCCATTTACTAGGTTTTCCAAATGATATCCCCTTAATTGTCACTATTGTAGGTTTTCTTCTTTTTTTTCTAGTTTTCCGTCGTAATGTAACATAAGAATTCATTTAAAAATTTAATGTAATCTTTTCTCTGCAGTCAGAATGATAACCGTAAAAAAGAAAAGAAAAAAAAGCTGATTTGGCATTTCCCAATAAGCAAAATCCAAATATTTTACCGCAAATCGAGTGTTTTTATTTATTTGAGTAGAATTCTGTGATATTTTTCCTTCGCTGATCTCGACGTCGCGTTGGATTTTTTTTTTTTTTTTTTTAGGTTTTAAGTTATTCTTGAAATTATATAGAATTGCACTGGATAACGAGGCACTCACTGTCCTTGTGGCGCTCTTCCAAAAGTCCAAGACTGTTGAAAGAGCCGTGCTGCTTGTCGAATAAATGTAATTAATGGTACAGTTTCCTTTTATTTTCTTTCCACAACTTTAACGTTTAAAGATTAACTTAATGTTCATTTGGTTAACCCCGTAAGGGGCGCAGCGATTTGCCATCCAGGCCACCGTGCTGACGAGATTCAGCACCCTGTTCGACCCTAGCTTAGCCTCTTCTTCTTTCAGACTGCCTGTATTTCTCCCTTACTTGGTCGTTTTTCATACAACCTGTCCCAAAACTTTCTCTGGTCGGTCTCTAATTTCACAGGGTAGATGCTGACCTTCTCAGCCAACCGTCCCGGATCGGGGCTGAGGGGGAAGGGGACAATGTTCCCTAACCCCTGAGCTCCGGTTCGGGATGTTATTTTTTTTAACAGCCTGCTTCATCCCCACCCATACCTTCCTCACATCCCTTTTCCTTTTCACTTCACCATCTATCCTTTATTTTGCGCCGTGCTCAAGGTGGAGCCGCCATGCTGAAGGGCTGCCAGGTCACCAGGCGGGAGGGGTGGCCTTAAATGGCGGCACCTGGCTTTGTCAGGCCCGTACGCACCCCTTGCAGAGCGGGCTACTGCGAGGGGTGATGAGCTATTGCATCCTTAAATAAAAAGAGGGTCACCATGCCCAATGAATGATGAGTAAAAAAAAAAAACCCTTTAAGTCCCCCTGTACCATCAACGGAGCCGCCCTCGGGCAGCTCCACAGAAAAAATGGAGGTTCCCACCCTGTGCTTGCCCAGGAAACCCTCCATATTTCTCTAACCGGATAGGAGGCTTACTCCTCTAGTTCCCCCGTAAGGGGCGCGGTGATTTGCCATCCTGGCCGCCGTGCTGACGGGATCCAGCGCTCCGTCCGGCCCCAGCTTAGCCTCTCTTCCTTCCTTCAGATAGCCCGATTTCTCCCCTACCTCGTCGCTTTTCATACAACCTCTCCCACAACTTTCTCTGGTCAGCCTCTAATTTCACAGGGTAGAATGCTGACCTTCTCAAGCCAACCACCCCGGATCGGGGCTGAGGGGGGAGGGGACATTGTTCCCTAACCCCTCAGCGCCGGTTCGGGATGGGGGTTTTTTAACAACCTGCTTCATCCCCACCCATACCTTCCTCACATCCCTTTTCCTCTCCTCTTCACAACCTATATTTTTTACGCCGTGTTCAAGGTGGAGCCGCCATGCCGAAGGACTGCCAGGCCACCAGGCGGGAGGGGTGGTCCCGAATGGCGGCGCCTGGCTCTGCCGGGCTTGTAAGCACCTCTCGCAGTGCGGGCAACTGCGAGAGGTGATGAGCTATTGCGTCCCGTAATAAAAAGAGGGTCACCATGCCCATGAATGAAAAAAAACACCAAAAAACCCAACCCCCAACTTCCCCAAGAAAATCAACGGAGCCGCCCTCGGGCAGCTCCACCGAGAAAATGGAGGTCCCTCCCCTTGTGCTTGCGCAAGGGACCCTCCATAATTCTTTAACCGGAGAGGAGGCTTACTCCTCTCCTACGCCTACGGGTGTAGGGGACTCCCCCTCACCCCCTTCTCTGGAGGTGCTTTCGGGCACCTCCCTATCTCCAGCGGCAGTCCCTCCTTTGCTTTCTAAGGGGACTGCCAAGAAAGCCAGCAGGCAGCCCACTGCCGACCGCCCCTCGTGCAAGCGGCTCGGTAGGGCAAACCCCCTTAGGGGGGAGAGGGAAGCCAGGCCCCTTCGGTCGCTTCCCTCAAAAGACCTGCTGGCAAGAATTTTAAACCTTGCTGGGGTCAAGGCCTGTGCCTCCCCACACCACCTGACTAGAGACAATACTACCAAGGGGACCTGCGATGTCCTGGGAGGGGATGGCCAACTGGAGGCCCCTCCTGTGATAGACATGGTCCTTGAGGAGACCCAGCCTCAGACGGTAGGGCCTTCCATGGGGGGGAATTCGGTCTCGAAGCCAAGCACCGAACCCGAATCCGCCCCTATGCAAGGTCCTCCTCAAATGGCTGAGGGCTCCGAGGCAGTAAAAGGAGGGGAGGGATCTCCTCCGACAGGTGCCCCTACGACAACCAGGACCTTCTCCATTTCGGAGAGGGACCTGGCTGAGGCTGGTCCATCTGGCCTGGGGACTTCTGCCGGCGGAGGTGAAAAGCGGGTTCATTCCCCGCCCTCCTCTCCGAAAAAGAAAAGGAAAAAGACTAAAAAGACTCGGGGCTCCTCTCCATCCGCGGGGACGGATGGGTCTGCTGCCACTCTGGCAAGCGACCAAGCCAAGATCGGCACATCCGGCCCCTCTACCCCCTCGTGTGCGGAGCCCCTGACAAAGAAGACTAATACCAAGAGTGCACAGGGCGGAGCCTCGATGACATCGGGGCCCCTCATTCAGAGGTTACCTGGCGTTTTCGAGCCCGCTGGCTTCAAACGCTTCCTCGTTATTCGCTCCACTGATGGCACCATGTTGTCCAAGGGCAACATGATCCATCAGAGGAGAGGATTAGCTAGTGCAATTGGTAGAGAGCCGAAGGTAACCCGTTTCTCGGACGGGAGCCTTCTGGCGAATCCCGCCGAGGCGGCCAAGATAAGTGCTCTTCGGACACTTCATGGCACCCCGGTGAGTGTGACGCCGCACTCTACCATGAACTTTGTGAAAGGAGTAGTTTATGCGAGGGAACTCGTTGACTACTCCATTGAGGACATCACCTTAGAGCTGGCCGACCATGGGGCGGTCAAGGTCGAACGTGTGATGAGAAAACAGGGAGGGGCCTCGAGACCCACCCCTACACTCTTCGTCACGTTCGACTGTGACAAGCTCCCTGAGTCGGTGCGTGCCGGTTGGTACCGCTACCGCGTGAAGGCATTCGTGCCACTGCCGCGCCGGTGCTATTACTGTCACCGCTTCGGCCATACGAATCGATCATGTAGACGTGCAAAATCGGGGTCACCCGAAGTCTGTGTAAATTGCTCCAAGGTCGCACACGATAAGTCCAAATCGTGTGTGGCCAAGTGTGTCAATTGCGGAGAGCCGCACCCTGCTTCTTCGAAGCAATGTGGTGCATATCTCCTTGAGAAAGAAATCCTGGCCGTTCAGGCCCAGGATCGACTCTCATTCCGCGAGGCAAAGGACTTGGTCCTGGCGCGCCCGGCTCTGCCTGGGACGTCATATGCCTCAATAGTTAGGAAGGCACCCTCTGCTCCCGGCCCATCCAGGCCAACGAGCACGGTTGTTTCCGCGCTCATTCGGAGCCCTTCTGCGGGCTCTACCCAACCCGGGCGCTCCCCTGGTAAAGCTGGCGGCAAAAAGGGCTCATACCCTGCCCCGGCTAAAACCAGGGCTCCCCCCTCTTCCCCCAGCGTGACCGTTTCCCGTAAGGCGAAACGGCCACGTGCCTCCACCGAGTCGTTAGACTCACAGGAGGCAACACCCCTGAAGATGGTCGCTAGGCCATCTTCCGGGGTTCCTAAAGCTGCCCCCCGAAAGGAGGACAGCAACAAAGGAGCTTCGGCTCCTTCGCCCACGCCCCGAGGTGGAGCGAGTGGCTCGGAGACGGTGGTTCCTCGAAAAGAGGGCCCCCCGCCTCCAAAGCCGCAACGCCCGCCTAAGGTTTCGAGGCGGAGGGAGGAAAAGACTCGCATGGCGAGCCCAACCTCCCCCAATAAGTCCTCGAAGGCGACAGCGCTTTGTCCGGCCAACAGCGCCCGGGGTTCTGCCCCCGGGAAGCGTACGGCCATTCCCGTGAGGGTCTTCAATTCGAGGAGGGCCCCCGCGTCTCCTCCGAGCTAGGCCTGGAGGGCATATTCCTTCAATGGAATTGCCGTGGACTCCGGGCCAACTGGGAGGAGCTGCGGAGGCTCGTCTTGTCCCGTTCCCCGTTAGCTATTTTTTTGCAGGAGACCATGCTAGGTGCGTGCCCCCTCCCTGCCCTCCCGGGGTATAAGGGTCTTGCGACCCCACCACTGCGGGATAGCCGGGCTGGGGGATGCGCAGTTTACACCCGGCATGATGTCTCCGTTCTTCCTTTCTCTTTAGATACCTCCTTTCAGGCAGTGGCTGTGCAGCTGCACCTGGATAGGAGGTATACTATCATTTCTGCGTACATTCCACCGTCAGCTGACTTCGACGCGGGGGACTTCCGCCGCGTCGTTGCACGGTTGCCGAGGCCCTATCTCTTGCTTGCAGATCTGAACGGCAGGCATCCTCTCTGGGGAGATTACTCCATAAATCCCAGGGGACAAGTCCTTGCCGATCTGATCGAAGAGCTTGAGATGGGTGTCCTAAACGTGGATGAGTTTACGCATCACTGTCCGAGAACCGCTTCATTTTATTGCCTTGACCTATCTTTGTGCTCTTCGGATGCACAGCCTGATTTTGATTGGGGGGTGGTCGATGACCTCCATGGTAGTGATCACTTTCCCATTCAAATATCATTTTCAGGGCAACTGCCGCCTGAGAGACCACCTCGGTGGTGCTTGGCGCGGGCGCGGTGGCCTGCATTTCAGGAAATGACTGAATTCTCTATCTCAGTCGAGGAGTTTAGGTCGGTAGATGAGGCCGTTGAGTTCTTCTCCGGCAACCTCATCGCCGTGGGCCTGACTACTATTCCTAGGACGTCTGGCCGTTTTGCACGCCGACCACTCCCATGGTGGTCGGCCGAGTGTGAGACGGCCCTCAAACAGAAGCGTTATGCCTACATGCGCTATAAGCGCCGCCCGAACGATTTCACTGTCGCTGAATTTCGTCGGGCTAGGGCTAGGTTCCGGTATATTTCGAAGCACGCCCGCCGCTCTTCTTGGCGGGCATACGTGTCTTCACTTAACGGGAAGACCCCTTTAGCTGAGGTGTGGAAGCGAGTCAAAAGGATTCGGGGCAAGTTCTCGCAGGACCCCCCTCCCGTTCTCCAGGAGAATGGGACCGCAATCTCAGACCCCGCGTCCGTGGCGGAATCCTTAGCGACCGCTTTTTCCGCATTCTCTAGCCGTGATGTCGCGGAAGGCCGCTGGCTGGACTTTACCTCCAGTGGCGGAGAACCCTTCAACGACAAGTTTACTGTGAGTGAGTTGCGTTCCGCTCTCGCTTCGTGCGGGGACACCGCCCATGCTCCGGACGATGTCCCGTACGCCATGCTTCGACACCTGGGTGAGCGAGGCATGGCCTTTCTGTTAGATCTGTTCAACAGGATCTGGGTGGAAGGTCTTCTCCCAGACT
The DNA here is from genome assembly GCA_963969495.1 of Ceratothoa steindachneri. Classification (NCBI taxonomy): domain Eukaryota; kingdom Metazoa; phylum Arthropoda; class Malacostraca; order Isopoda; family Cymothoidae; genus Ceratothoa; species Ceratothoa steindachneri. The sequence continues at coordinate 19,948,531 of OZ018317.1, read as the reverse complement.
CCTGGCGAATCGCTACTGTGCTCGCCTTTCGCAAACCGGGGAGAGATCACTCTACTCCGACCGGTTTCCGCCCAATCTCTCTAACCTCTTGCGTGTGCAAGTTGATGGAGAAATTGGTAAACGTTAGATTAGCTTTTTTCCTGGACAGCGGAGGCCATCTGTCTTCCGCACAGTGCGGCTTCCGCAAGTTCCACTCCACGTCGGATGCTCTGCTCCGACTGGAAAATGCCGTCTGCGAGGCTTTTCTTCGTAGACAGCACTACGCCACGGTGTTTTTCGATCTGGAGAAGGCCTATGATACCGCATGGCGATACGGTATCATGGAGACTCTCTACACGATGGGGGCGAGGGGACGCCTCCCAATGTTTATATCTGAATTTTTGCGAGATCGTCGATTCCGCGTACGGGTGGGGGGAGCTCTCTCCGGCCCAAAGGAGCAGGAAGAGGGTGTCCCGCAGGGAAGTGTCCTCAGTGTCACACTCTTTGCCCTGAGCATCAACGGCATCACCTCGGTGCTGCCGGAAGATGTTCTCGCTACGCTCTACGTGGACGACCTTTCGATCTCTTTTGGCGTGGCCCAGATGCCAACTCTGGAGCGTAGACTCCAACAGGCATTGAACCGCGTCTCTCGCTATGCCGAAGCGCACAGGTTTCGTTTTTCTTTGGCCAAGACTAATGTGGTGCACTTCTGCCGCCATCCACGGCTTCACCCCGACCCAGATTTGTTTCTTAATGGGGTGCGCCTGGATGTGGTTGAGTCGCACCGTTTCCTTGGTCTTGTATTCGACCGACGCCTCACCTGGGAGGCTCATATTCGCAGCCTTAGGGTCTCTTGTACCCGCGCCATGGACATTCTCCGTTCCGTGACGTTCAGCGCTTGGGGCGCTGATAGGGCTACCGCCTTACTTTTTTATCGATCCTTTGTTCGCTCGAAGCTCGACTACGGATGCGAGTTTTATGCATCCGCAGCCGAGCGTTTATTGCGGAAGGTGGATTCGATCCACCACACCGGCCTTCGCCTTGCGACCGGTGCCTTCCGCACTTCCCCCATTGAGAGCCTGTTGGTCGATGCTGGGGAGATGCCACTCGCTCTGCGCCGCGTGCAGTGCATCACTCGCCTGTACACGCGAGCCCGGCGCCTCCCTCAGTCGCCAACAGCTCTCACTGCATCCGCAGCTGATCTCGATGGTGCCTATCCTGCCGAGAGACGCCAGTCATGCCCTAAGCCCTTTGGGTTTAGGGCCCGGAAACTCCTTCGAGAGCTAGATATAGCTCTCGGGCCGGTGGCGCCCCTGGTTCTGCCCAGGACGCCACCCTGGAGGGTACCACATTTGGCTATTTGTCGCCACGCCTCTGCTCCCAAAGCTTGTACTGCGCCGGGAGTATTGCGTTCGACCTTTTTGGAGCACACATCGTGTCACGCTGGTACCGTGCCAGTGTATACGGATGGCTCCAAGTCCCAAGAGGGGGTCGGCTTCCACGCCGTATCCCCTCTGTTTGAAGTCAGCGGGGCTCTACCAGGCGCTGCGTCTGTCTTCACGGCCGAGCTGGTGGCAATACACCACTCGGTACGGGAGATTACGCGACGTGCCCGGTTCGGAGACCGGATTGTGATCTATAGCGACTCACAAAGCGCCCTGAGTGCTCTCGGGGCATTGGAATCTCCGCATCCCCTGGTTCGCGATATCCGTGACGCCACGGTTTTGGCGAGCCGGGCAGATGTCGAGATTATCTTCTGCTGGGTTCCTGGACATGTGGGAATTGCGGGGAATGAGCGCGCCGATGAGGGCGCCAAAGAGTCCGCGAGGACTCTGCGACCGGACCAGCGTTTCGCTCTTCCTCACACCGACTACATGGCAGGAATACGGGCAGCTCTTCGGACTGCTTGGCAAAGAAGATGGGAGACGGTCGAGGGGAACTTAAAGTTGCGTGCCATTGCGCCGCGACTGTTCCCATGGACCTATCCCCCAATGCCGCGGCGGCTTCAGGTTGCTTTCTGTCGTCTTCGAATCGGACACACTCGTGTGACGCATCGTTACTTGGTGGAGCGCTCGCATGTGCCCTATTGCAACGACTGCGTCATCCCCCAGACTGTTCGGCATATTCTTGTCGAATGTCCCAGTCTGGGTGATCTTCGCGCACGATACCTGTCTCGGTACCGGGATGGGCGGGGTCGCTACCGCCTGTCCCTTGTACTCGGGACGAGTGCGTGCACCATGACTGGTGGACTTATTGACTTTTTGGGGGAGGCCGGCCTTCTCCCCTTTATTTAAGGTTCCTTTTTTTGTTATTGTTTTGTTTTAGATTGCACTCTCCTGCACCGGGGTGAGGGGGACCTCCCCCCGCTGCCGGAGATTGCTTCGATTGTTAAGTTTTTCAAATTTATATTGATTGTTAAGTTTTCATATTTTAACTTTAAAGTAGCCTAATTCTAGGCTGTCGTGTTTTTCGGCGACTTATGCCCAAGTGGGTAGTTGCCAGATGGGCTCTATAAAAAAAAAAAAAAAAAAAACCACCCTGGAGGGTACCACATTTGGCTATTTGTCGCCACGCCTCTGCTCCCAAAGCTTGTACTGCGCCGGGAGTATTGCGTTCGACCTTTTTGGAGCACACATCGTGTCACGCTGGTACCGTGCCAGTGTATACGGATGGCTCCAAGTCCCAAGAGGGGGTCGGCTTCCACGCCGTATCCCCTCTGTTTGAAGTCAGCGGGGCTCTACCAGGCGCTGCGTCTGTCTTCACGGCCGAGCTGGTGGCAATACACCACTCGGTACGGGAGATTACGCGACGTGCCCGGTTCGGAGACCGGATTGTGATCTATAGCGACTCACAAAGCGCCCTGAGTGCTCTCGGGGCATTGGAATCTCCGCATCCCCTGGTTCGCGATATCCGTGACGCCACGGTTTTGGCGAGCCGGGCAGATGTCGAGATTATCTTCTGCTGGGTTCCTGGACATGTGGGAATTGCGGGGAATGAGCGCGCCGATGAGGGCGCCAAAGAGTCCGCGAGGACTCTGCGACCGGACCAGCGTTTCGCTCTTCCTCACACCGACTACATGGCAGGAATACGGGCAGCTCTTCGGACTGCTTGGCAAAGAAGATGGGAGACGGTCGAGGGGAACTTAAAGTTGCGTGCCATTGCGCCGCGACTGTTCCCATGGACCTATCCCCCAATGCCGCGGCGGCTTCAGGTTGCTTTCTGTCGTCTTCGAATCGGACACACTCGTGTGACGCATCGTTACTTGGTGGAGCGCTCGCATGTGCCCTATTGCAACGACTGCGTCATCCCCCAGACTGTTCGGCATATTCTTGTCGAATGTCCCAGTCTGGGTGATCTTCGCGCACGATACCTGTCTCGGTACCGGGATGGGCGGGGTCGCTACCGCCTGTCCCTTGTACTCGGGACGAGTGCGTGCACCATGACTGGTGGACTTATTGACTTTTTGGGGGAGGCCGGCTTTCTCCCCTTTATTTAAGGTTCCTTTTATTGTTATTGTTTTGTTTTAGGTTGCACTCTCCTGCACCGGGGTGAGGGGGACCTCCCCCCGCTGCCGGAGATTGCTTCGATTGTTAAGTTTTTCCAATTTATATTGATTGTTAAGTTTTCATATTTTAACTTTAAAGTAGCCTAATTCTAGGCTGTCGTGTTTTTCGGCGACTTATGCCCAAGTGGGTAGTTGCCAGATGGGCTCTATAAAAATAAAAAAAAAAAAAAAAAATCACTCTACTCCGACCGGTTTCCGCCCAATCTCTCTAACCTCTTGCGTGTGCAAGTTGATGGAGAAATTGGTAAACGTTAGATTAGCTTTTTTCCTGGACAGCGGAGGCCATCTGTCTTCCGCACAGTGCGGCTTCCGCAAGTTCCACTCCACGTCGGATGCTCTGCTCCGACTGGAAAATGCCGTCTGCGAGGCTTTTCTTCGTAGACAGCACTACGCCACGGTGTTTTTCGATCTGGAGAAGGCCTATGATACCGCATGGCGATACGGTATCATGGAGACTCTCTACACGATGGGGGCGAGGGGACGCCTCCCAATGTTTATATCTGAATTTTTGCGAGATCGTCGATTCCGCGTACGGGTGGGGGGAGCTCTCTCCGGCCCAAAGGAGCAGGAAGAGGGTGTCCCGCAGGGAAGTGTCCTCAGTGTCACACTCTTTGCCCTGAGCATCAACGGCATCACCTCGGTGCTGCCGGAAGATGTTCTCGCTACGCTCTACGTGGACGACCTTTCGATCTCTTTTGGCGTGGCCCAGATGCCAACTCTGGAGCGTAGACTCCAACAGGCATTGAACCGCGTCTCTCGCTATGCCGAAGCGCACAGGTTTCGTTTTTCTTTGGCCAAGACTAAGGTGGTGCACTTCTGCCGCCATCCACGGCTTCACCCCGACCCAGATTTGTTTCTTAATGGGGTGCGCCTGGATGTGGTTGAGTCGCACCGTTTCCTTGGTCTTGTATTCGACCGACGCCTCACCTGGGAGGCTCATATTCGCAGCCTTAGGGTCTCTTGTACCCGCGCCATGGACATTCTCCGTTCCGTGACGTTCAGCGCTTGGGGCGCTGATAGGGCTACCGCCTTACTTTTTTATCGATCCTTTGTTCGCTCGAAGCTCGACTACGGATGCGAGTTTTATGCATCCGCAGCCGAGCGTTTATTGCGGAAGGTGGATTCGATCCACCACACCGGCCTTCGCCTTGCGACCGGTGCCTTCCGCACTTCCCCCATTGAGAGCCTGTTGGTCGATGCTGGGGAGATGCCACTCGCTCTGCGCCGCGTGCAGTGCATCACTCGCCTGTACGCGCGAGCCCGGCGCCTCCCTCAGTCGCCAACAGCTCTCACTGCATCCGCAGCTGATCTCGATGGTGCCTATGCCGCCGAGAGACGCCAGTCATGCCCTAAGCCCTTTGGGTTTAGGGCCCGGAAACTCCTTCGAGAGCTAGATATAGCTCTCGGGCCGGTGGCGCCCCTGGTTCTGCCCAGGACGCCACCCTGGAGGGCCCCGTAAGGGGCGCGGCGATTTGCCATCCTGGCCGCCGTGCTGACGGGATCCAGCGCTCCGTCCGGCCCCAGCTTAGCCTCTCTTCCTTCCTTCAGATAGCCCGATTTCTCCCCTACCTCGTCGCTTTTCATACAACCTCTCCCACAACTTTCTCTGGTCAGCCTCTAATTTCACAGGGTAGAATGCTGACCTTCTTCTCAAGCCAACCACCCCGGATCGGGGCTGAGGGGGGGAGGGGACATTGTTCCCTAACCCCTCAGCTCCGGTTCGGGATGGGTTTTTTTTAACAACCTGCTTCATCCCCACCCACATCTTCCTCACATCCCTTTTCCTCTCCTCTTCACAACCTATATTTTTTACGCCGTGTCCAAGGTGGAGCCGCCATGCCGAAGGACTGCCAGGCCACCAGGCGGGAGGGGTGGTCCCGAATGGCGGCGCCTGGCTCTGCCGGGCTTGTAAGCACCTCTCGCAGTGCGGGCAACTGCGAGAGGTGATGAGCTATTGCGTCCCGTAATCAAAAGAGGGTCACCATGCCCATGTATGAAAAAAAACAAAAACCCCAACCCCCAACTTCCCCAAAAACATCTACGGAGCCGCCCTCGGGCAGCTCCACCGAGAAAATGGAGGTCCCCCCCCTTGTGCTTGCGCAAGGGACCCTCCATAATTCTTTAACCGGAGAGGAGGCTTACTCCTCTCCTACGCCTACGGGTGTAGGGGACTCCCCCTCACCCCCTTCTCTGGAGGTGCTTTCGGGCACCTCCCTATCTCCAGCGGCAGTCCCTCCTTTGCTTTCTAAGGGGACTGCCAAGAAAGCCAGCAGGCAGCCCATTGCCGACCGCCCCTCGTGCAAGCGGCTCGGTAGGGCAAACCCCCTTAGGGGGGAGAGGGAAGCCAGGCCCCTTCGGTCGCTTCCCTCAAAAGACCTGCTGGCAAGAATTTTGAACCTTGCTGGGGTCAAGGCCTGTGCCTCCCCACACCACCTGACTAGTGACAATACTGCCAAGGGGACCTGCGATGTCCTGGGAGGGGATGGCCAACTGGAGGCCCCTCCTGTGATAGACATGGTCCTTGAGGAGACCCAGCCCCAGACGGTAGGGCCTTCCATGGGGGGGAATTCGGGCTCGGCGCCAAGCACCGAACCCGAATCCGCCCCTATGCAAGGTCCTCCTCAAATGGCTGAGGGCTCCGAGGCAGTAGAAGGAGGGGAGGGATCTCCTCCGACAGGTGCCCCTACGACAACCAGGACCTTCTCCATTTCGGAGAGGGACCTGGCTGAGGCTGGTCCATCTGGCCTGGGGACTTCTGCCGGCGGAGGTGAAAAGCGGGTTCATTCCCCGCCCTCCTCTCCTAAAAAGAAAAAGACTAAAAAGACTCAAAAGACGAAGAAGACTCGGGGCTCCTCTCCATCCGCGGGGGCTGCGGGGACGGATGGGTCTGCTGCCACTTTGGTAGGCGACCAAGCCAAGATCGGCACATCCGGCCCCTCTACCCCCTCGTGTGCGGAGCCCATGACTACGACTAAGACCAAGAATGCACAGGGCGGAGCCTCGATGACATCGGGGCCCCTGATTCAGAGGTTACCTGGCGTTTTCGAGCCCGCTGGCTTCAAACGCTTCCTCGTTATTCGCTCCACTGATGGCACCATGTTGTCCAAGGGCAACATGATCCATCAGAGGAGAGGATTAGCTAGTGCAATTGGTAGAGAGCCGAAGGTAACCCGTTTCTCGGACGGGAGCCTTCTGGCGAATGCGGCGAATCCCGCCGAGGCGGCCAAGATAAGTGCTCTTCGGACACTTCATGGCACCCCGGTGAGTGTGACGCCGCACTCTACCATGAACTTTGTGAAAGGAGTAGTTTATGCGAGGGAACTCGTTGACTACTCCATTGAGGACATCACCCTAGAGCTGGCCGACCATGGGGCGGTCAAGGTCGAACGTGTGATGAGAAAACAGGGAGGGGCCTCGAGACCCACCCCTACACTCTTCGTCACGTTCGACTGTGACAAGCTCCCTGAGTCGGTGCGTGCCGGTTGGTACCGCTACCGCGTGAAGGCATTCGTGCCACTGCCGCGGCGGTGCTATTACTGCCACCGCTTCGGCCATACGAATCGATCATGTAGACGTGCAAAATCGGGGTCACCCGAAGTCTGTGTAAATTGCTCCAAGGTCGCACACGATAAGTCCAAATCGTGTGTGGCCAAGTGTGTCAATTGCGGAGAGCCGCACCCTGCTTCTTCGAAGCAATGTGGTGCATATCTCCTTGAGAAAGAAATCCTGGCCGTTCAGGCCCAGGATCGACTCTCATTCCGCGAGGCAAAGGACTTGGTCCTGGCGCGCCCGGCTCTGCCTGGGACGTCATATGCCTCAATAGTTAGAAAGGCACCCTCTGCTCCTGGCCCATCCAGGCCAACGAGCACGGTTGTTTCCGCGCCCATTCGGAGCCCTTCTGTGGGCTCTACCCAACCTGGGCGCTCCCCTGGTAAAGCTGGCGGCAAAAAGGGTTCATACCCTGCCCCGGCTAAAACCAGGGCTCCCCCCTCTTCCCCCAGCGTGACCGTTTCGCGTAAAGCGAAACGGCCACGCGCCTCCACCGAGTCGTTAGACTCACAGGAGGCAACACCCCTGAAGATGGTCGCTAGGCCATCTTCCGGGGTTCCTAAAGCTGTTCCCCGAAAGGAGGACAGCAACAAAGGAGCTTCGGCCCCTTTGCCCACGCCCCGAGGTGGAGCGAGTGGCTCGGAGACGGTGGTTCCTCGAAAAGAGGGCCCCCCGCCTCCGAAGCCGCAACGCCCGCCTAAAGTTTCGAGGCGGAGGGAGGAAAAGACTCGCATGGCGAGCCCAACCTCCCCCAATAAGTCCTCGAAGGCGACAGCGCCTTCAGCGCTTTGTCCGGCCAACAGCGCCCGGGGTTCTGCCCCCGGGAAGCGTACGGCCATTCCCGTGAGGGTCTTCAATTCGAGGAGGGCCCCCGCGTCTCCTCCGAGCTAGGCCTGGAGGGCATATTCCTTCAATGGAATTGCCGTGGACTCCGGGCCAACTGGGAGGAGCTGCGGAGGCTCGCCTCATCCCGTTCCCCGTTAGCTATTTTTTTGCAGGAGACCATGCTAGGCGCGTGCCCCCTGCCTGCCCTCCCGGGGTATAAGGGTCTTGCGACCCAACCACCGCGGGACGGCCGGGCTGGGGGATGCGCGGTTTACACCCGGCATGATGTCTCCGTTCTTCCTTTCTCTTTAGATACCTCCTTTCAGGCAGTGGCTGTGCAGCTGCACCTGGATAGGAGGTATACTATCATTTCTGCGTACATTCCACCGTCAGCTGACTTCGACGCGGGGGACTTTCGCCCCGTCGTGGCACGGTTGCCGAGGCCCTATCTCTTGCTTGGAGATCTGAACGGCAGGCATCCTCTCTGGGGAGATTACACCATAAATCCCAGGGGACAAGTCCTTGCCGATCTGATCGAAGAGCTTGAGATGGGTGTCCTAAACGTGGATGAGTTTACGCATCACTGTCCGAGAACCGCTTCATTTTCTTGCCTTGACCTATCTTTGTGCTCTTCGGATGCACAGCCTGATTTTGATTGGGGGGTGGTCGATGACCTCCATGGTAGTGATCACTTTCCCATTCAAATATCATTTTCAGGGCAACTGCCGCCTGAGAGACCACCTCGGTGGTGCTTGGCGCGGGCGCGGTGGCCTGCATTTCAGGAAATGACTGAATTCTCTATCTCAGTCAAGGAGTTTAGGTCGGTAGATGAGGCCGTCGAGTTCTTCTCCGGCAACCTCATCGCCGTGGGCCTGACTACTATTCCTAGGACGTCTGGCCGTTTTGCACGCCGACCACTCCCATGGTGGTCGGCCGAGTGTGAGACGGCCCTCAAACAGAAGCGTTATGCCTACATGCGCTATAAGCGCCGCCCGAACGATTTCACCGTCGCTGAATTTCGTCGGGCTAGGGCTAGGTTCCGGTATATGCCCGCTCTTCTTGGCGGGCATACGTGTCTTCACTTAACGGGAAGACCCCTTTAGCTGAGGTGTGGAAGCGAGTCAAAAGGATTCGGGGCAAGTTCTCGCAGGACCCCCCTCCCGTTCTCCAGGAGAATGGGACCGCAATCTCGGACCCCGCGTCCGTGGCGGAATCCTTAGCGACCGCTTTTTCCGCATTCTCTAGCCGTGATGCTGCTCCGCCAGCATTCAATGCACGTCGTGATGTCGCGGAAGGCCGCCGGCTGGACTTTACCTCCAGAGGCGGAGAACCCTTCAACGACAAGTTTACTGTGAGTGAGTTGCGTTCCGCTCTCGCTTCGTGCGCGGACACCGCCCATGGTCCGGACGATGTCCCGTACGCCATGCTTCGACACCTGGGTGAGCGAGGCATGGCCTTTCTATTAGATTTGTTCAACAGGATCTGGGTGGAAGGTCTCCTCCCAGACTCCTGGCGAATCGCTACTGTGCTCGCCTTTCGCAAGCCGGGGAGAGATCACTCTACTCCGACCGGTTTCCGCCCAATCTCTCTAACCTCTTGCGTGTGCAAGTTGATGGAGAAATTGGTAAATGTTAGATTAGCCTATTTCCTGGACAGCGGAGGCCATCTGTCTTCTGCACAGTGCGGCTTCCGTAAGTTCCACTCCACGTCGGATGCTCTGCTCCGACTGGAAAATGCCGTCTGCGAGGCTTTCCTTCGTAGACAGCACTACGCCACGGTGTTTTTTGATCTGGAGAAAGCCTATGATACCGCATGGCGATACGGTATCATGGAGACTCTCCACACGATGGGGGCGAGAGGACGCCTCCCAATGTTTATATCTGAATTTTTGCGAGATCGTCGATTCCGCGTACGGGTGGGGGGAGCCCTCTCCGGCCCAAAGGAGCAGGAAGAGGGTGTCCCGCAGGGAAGTGTCCTCAGTGTCACACTCTTTGCCCTGAGCATCAACGGCATCACCTCGGTGCTGCCGGAAGATGTTCTCGCTACGCTCTACGTGGACGACCTTTCGATCTCTTTTGGCGCGGCCCAGATGCCAACTCTGGAGCGCCGACTCCAACAGGCATTGAACCGCGTCTCTCGCTATGCCGAAGCGCACAGGTTTCGGTTTTCTTTGGCCAAGACTAAGGTGGTGCACTTCTGCCGCCATCCACGGCTTCACCCCGACCCAGATTTGTTTCTTAATGGGGTGCGCCTGGATGTGGTTGAGTCGCACCGTTTCCTTGGTCTTGTATTCGACCGACGCCTCACCTGGGAGGCTCACATTTGCAGCCTTAGGGTCTCTTGTACCCGCGCCATGGACATTCTCCGTTCCGTGACGTTCAGCGCTTGGGGCGCTGATAGGGCTACCGCCTTACTTTTTTATCGATCCTTTGTTCGCTCGAAGCTCGACTACGGATGCGAGTTTTATGCATCCGCAGCCGAGCGTTTATTGCGGAAGGTGGATTCGATCCACCACACCGGCCTTCGCCTTGCGACCGGTGCCTTCCGCACTTCCCCCATTGAGAGCCTGTTGGTCGATGCTGGGGAGATGCCACTCGCTCTGCGCCGCGTGCAGTGCATCACTCGCCTGTACGCGCGAGCCCGGCGCCTCCCCCAGTCGCCAACAGCTCTCACTGCATCCGCAGCTGATCTCGATGGTGCCTATGCCGCCGAGAGACGCCAGTCATACCCTAAGCCCTTTGGGTTTAGGGCCAGGAAACTCCTTCGAGAGGTAGATATAGCTCTCGGGCCGGTGGCGCCCCTGGTTCTGCCCAGGACGCCACCCTGGAGGGTACCACATTTGGCTATTTGTCGCCACGCCTCTGCTCCCAAAGCTTGTACTGCGCCGGGAGTATTGCGTTCGATCTTTTTGGAGCACACATCGTGTCACGCTGGTACCGTGCCAGTGTATACGGATGGCTCCAAGTCCCAAGAGGGGGTCGGCTTCCACGCCGTATCCCCTCTGTTTGAAGTCAGCGGGGCTCTACCAGGCGCTGCGTCTGTCTTCACGGCCGAGCTGGTGGCAATACACCACTCGGTACGGGAGATTACGCGACGTGCCCGGTTCGGAGACCGGATTGTGATTTATAGCGACTCACAAAGCGCCCTGAGTGCTCTCGGGGCATTGGAATCTCCGCATCCCCTGGTTCGCGAAATCCGTGACGCCACGGTTTTGGCGAGCCGGGCAGATGTCGAGATTATCTTCTGCTGGGTTCCTGGACATGTAGGAATTGCGGGGAATGAGCGCGCCAAAGAGTCCGCGAGGACTCTGCGACCGGACCAGCGTTTCGCTCTTCCTCACACCGACTACATGGCAGGAATACGGGCAGCTCTTCGGACTGCTTGGCAAAGAAGATGGGAGACGGTCGAGGGGAACTTAAAGTTGCGTGCCATTGCGCCGCGACTGTTCCCATGGACCTATCCCCCAATGCCACGGCGGCTTCAGGTTGCTTTCTGTCGTCTTCGAATCGGACACACTCGTGTGACGCATCGTTACTTGGTGGAGCCCTCGCATGTGCCCTATTGCAACGACTGCGTCGTCCCCCAGACTGTTCGGCATATTCTTGTCGAATGTCCCAGTCTGGGTGATCTTCGCGCACGATACCTGTCACGGTACCGGGATGGGCGGGGTCGCTACCGCCTGTCCCTTGTACTCGGGACGAGTGCGTGCACCATGACTGGTGGACTTATTGACTTTTTGGGGGAGGCCGGCCTTCTCCCCTTTATTTAAGGTTCCTTTTTTTGTTATTGTTTTGTTTTAGATTGCACTCTCCTGCACCGGGGTGAGGGGGACCTCCCCCCGCTGCCGGAGATTGCTTCGATTGTTAAGTTTTTCAAATTTATATTGATTGTTAAGTTTTCATATTTTAACTTTAAAGTAGCCTAATTCTAGGCTGTCGTGTTTTTCGGCGACTTATGCCCAAGTGGGTAGTTGCCAGATGGGCTCTATAAAAAAAAAAAAAAAAAAAACCACCCTGGAGGGTACCACATTTGGCTATTTGTCGCCACGCCTCTGCTCCCAAAGCTTGTACTGCGCCGGGAGTATTGCGTTCGACCTTTTTGGAGCACACATCGTGTCACGCTGGTACCGTGCCAGTGTATACGGATGGCTCCAAGTCCCAAGAGGGGGTCGGCTTCCACGCCGTATCCCCTCTGTTTGAAGTCAGCGGGGCTCTACCAGGCGCTGCGTCTGTCTTCACGGCCGAGCTGGTGGCAATACACCACTCGGTACGGGAGATTACGCGACGTGCCCGGTTCGGAGACCGGATTGTGATCTATAGCGACTCACAAAGCGCCCTGAGTGCTCTCGGGGCATTGGAATCTCCGCATCCCCTGGTTCGCGATATCCGTGACGCCACGGTTTTGGCGAGCCGGGCAGATGTCGAGATTATCTTCTGCTGGGTTCCTGGACATGTGGGAATTGCGGGGAATGAGCGCGCCGATGAGGGCGCCAAAGAGTCCGCGAGGACTCTGCGACCGGACCAGCGTTTCGCTCTTCCTCACACCGACTACATGGCAGGAATACGGGCAGCTCTTCGGACTGCTTGGCAAAGAAGATGGGAGACGGTCGAAGGGAACTTAAAGTTGCGTGCCATTGCGCCGCGACTGTTCCCATGGACCTATCCCCCAATGCCGCGCTGGCTTCAGGTTGCTTTCTGTCGTCTCCGAATCGGACACACTCGTGTGACGCATCGCTATCTGGTGGAGCACTCGCCTGCGCCCTATTGCAACGACTGCGTCGTCCCCCAGACTGTTCGGCACATTCTTGTCGAATGTCCCAGTCTGGGTGATCTTCGCGCACGACATCTGTCCCGGTACCGGGATGGGCGGGGTCGCTACCGCCTGTCCCTTGTACTCGGGACGAGTGCGTGCACTTTGACTGGTGGACTTGCTAACTTTTTGGGGGAGGCCGGCCTTCTCCCTTTTTTTTAACCAGGCTTAATTTTTGTTGTTGTTGTTTTTGTTATTGTTTTTTTTATTGTTATTTCTTTTTTGTTGTTCCCTGTTCCATTTTTTTAAGTAGCCTAGAACTAGGCTGTTTGTTTACGGCGACTTATGCCTAAGTCGGCAGTCGCCAGATAGCCCCTTAAATAAAAAAAAAAAAAAAATCGACGTCGCGTTGGATTTTCTTTTTTTTTTTTTTTAGGTTTTAAGTTATTCTTGAAATTATATAGAATTGCACTGGATAACGAGGCACTCACTGTCCTTGTGGCGCTCTTCCAAAAGTCCAAGACTGTTGAAAGAGCCGTGCTGCTTGTCGAATAAATGTAATTAATGGTACAGTTTCCTTTTATTTTCTTTCCACAACTTTAACGTTTAAAGATTAACTTAATGTTCATTTGGTTAACCCCGTAAGGGGCGCAGCGATTTGCCATCCAGGCCACTGTGCTGACGAGATTCAGCACCCTGTTCGACCCTAGCTTAGCCTCTTCTTCTTTCAGACTGCCTGTATTTCTCCCTTACTTGGTCGTTTTTCATACAACCTGTCCCAAAACTTTCTCTGGTCGGTCTCTAATTTCACAGGGTAGATGCTGACCTTCTTAGCCAACCGCCCCGGATCGGGGCTGAGGGGGAAGGGGACAATGTTCCCTAACCCCTGAGCTCCGGTTCGGGATGTTATTTTTTTTAACAGCCTGCTTCATCCCCACCCATACCTTCCTCACATCCCTTTTCCTTTTCACTTCACCATCTATCCTTTATTTTGCGCCGTGCTCAAGGTGGAGCCGCCATGCTGAAGGGCTGCCAGGTCACCAGGCGGGAGGGGTGGCCTTAAATGGCGGCACCTGGCTTTGTCAGGCCCGTACGCACCCCTTGCAGAGCGGGCTACTGCGAGGGGTGATGAGCTATTGCATCCTTAAATAAAAAGAGGGTCACCATGCCCAATGAATGATGAGTAAAAAAAAAAACCCTTTAAGTCCCCCTGTACCATCAACGGAGCCGCCCTCGGGCAGCTCCACAGAAAAAATGGAGGTTCCCACCCTGTGCTTGCCCAGGAAACCCTCCATATTTCTCTAACCGGATAGGAGGCTTACTCCTCTAGTTCCCCCGTAAGGGGCGCGGCGATTTGCCATCCTGGCCGCCGTGCTGACGGGACTCAGCACCCCGTCCGGCCTCAGCTTAGCCTCTCTTTCTTCCTTCCAAACACTTGTTTCCTCTCTTTTCATACAACCTCTCCCACAACTTTCTCTGGTCAGCCTCTAATTTCACAAGGTAGATACTGACCTTCTTCTCGGCCAACCGTCCTGGATCGGGGCTGAGGAGGGAGGGGACAATGTTCCCTAACCCTTGAGCTCCGGTCTGGGGTGGTTGGTTTTTAACAACCTGCTTCATCCCCACCCATACCTTCCTCACATCCCTTTTCCTCTCGTCTTCAAAATCTATCTCTTTTACGCCGTGTCTAAGGTGAAGCCGCCATGCCGATGGACTGCCAGGCCACCAGGCGGGAGGGGTGGTCCAAAATGGCGGCGCCTGGCTCTGCCGGGCCTGCAAGCACCTCTTGCAGTGCGGGCTACTGTGAGAGGTGATGAGCTGTTGCCTCCCGTGTAAATAAGAGGGTCACCATGCCCAATGATGAGTATAAAAAATACCCCAACCCCCAACTTCCCCAAGAACATCAAAAGAGCCGCCCTCGGGCAGCTCCACCAAAAAAATGGAGGTCCCCCTCCCTTGTGCTTGCGCAGGGGACCCTCCATACTTCTTTAACCGGAGAAGAGGCTTACTCCTCTCCTACGCCTACGGGTGTAGGGGACTCCCCCTCACTCCCTTCTCTGGAGGTGCTTTCGGGCACCTCCCTTTTCCCAGCGGCAGTCCCCTCTTTTCTTTCCAAGGGGACTGCCAAGAAAGCCAGCCGCTCCCCATCGAAGCGGCTCGGTAGGGCAAACCCCCTTAGGAGGGAGATGGAAGCCAGGCCCCTTCGGTCGCTTCCCTCAAAAGACCTGCTGGCAAGGATATTAAACCTTGCCGGGGTTAAGGCCTGTGCCTCCCCACAAATGACTCTTGACGCTGCCAAGGAGACCTGCGATGTCCTGGGAGGGGATGGCCAACTGGAGGCCCCTCCTGTGATAGACATGGTCCTTGAGGAGACCCAGCCTCAGAGGGTAGGGCCTTCCATGGGGGGGTATCCGGGCTCGGCGCCAAGCACCGAACCCGAGTCCGCCCCTATGCAAGGTCCCCCTCAAACGGCTGAGGGCTCCGAGGCAATACAAGAAGGGGAGCGATCTCCTCCGACAGGTGCCCCCACGACTACCAGGAACTTCACCATTTCGGAGACGGACCTGGCTGAGGCCGGCCCATCTAGCATGGGGGCTTCTGCCGGCGGAGGTGAGAAGCGGGTTCATTCCCCGCCCTCCCTCTCCAAAAAAGAAAAGGACCAAAAAGACGAAGAAGAGTCGGGGCTCCTCTCCATCCGCGGGGGCTATGGGGACGGATGGGTCTGCTGCCACTTTGGCAAGTGACCAAGCCAAGATCGGCACATCCGGCCCCTCTGCACCCCCGGGTACGGAGCTCCTGACGATGACTAAGACCAAAAGTGCACAGGGCGGAGCCTCGATGACATCGGGGCCCCTGATTCAGAGGTTACCTGACGTTTTCGAGCCCGCTGGCTTCAAACACTTCCTCGTTATTCGCTCCACTGATGGTACGATGTTGTCCAAGGGCAACATGATCCATCAGAGGAGAGGATTAGCTAGTGCAATTGGTAGAGAGCCGAAAGTAACCGTTTTTCAGATGGGAGCCTTCTGGCAAATCTCGCAGAGGCGGCCAAGATAAGTGCTCTTCGGACACTTCATGGCACCCCGGTGAGTGTGACGCCGCACTCTACCATGAACTTTGTGAAAGGAGTAGTTTATGCGAGGGAACTCGTTGACTACTCCATTGAGGACATCACCCTAGAGCTGGCCGACCATGGGGCGGTCAATGTCGAACGTGTGATGAGAAAACAGGGAGGGGCCTCGAGACCCACCCCTACACTCTTCGTCACGTTCGACTGTGACAAGCTCCCTGAGTCGGTGCGTGCCGGTTGGTACCGCTACCGCGTGAAGGCATTCGTGCCACTGCCGCGGTGGTGCTATTACTGTCACCGCTTCGGCCATACGAATCGATCATGTAGACGTGCAAAATCGGGGTCACCCGAAGTCGATGTAAATTGCTCCAAGGTCGCACACGATAAGTCCAAATCGTGTGTGGCCAAGTGTGTCAATTGCGGAGAGCCGCACCCTGCTTCTTCGAAGCAATGTGGTGCATATCTCCTTGAGAAAGAAATCCTGGCCGTTCAGGCCCAGGATCGACTCTCATTCCGCGAGGCAAAGGACTTGGTCCTGGCACGCCCGGCTCTGCCTGGGACGTCATATGCCTCAATAGTTAGGAAGGCACCCTCTGCTCCCGGCCCATCCAGGCCAACGAGCACGGTTGTTTCCGCGCCCATTCGGAGCCATTCTGCGGGCTCTACCCAACCCGGGCGCTCCCCTGGTAAAGCTGGCGGCAAAAAGGGCTCATACCCTGCCCCGGCTAAAACCAGGGCTCCCCCCTCTTCCCCCAGCGTGACCGTTTCCCGTAAGGCGAAACGGCCACGCGCCTCCACCGAGTCGTTAGACTCACAGGAGGCAACACCCCTGAAGATGGTCGCTAGGCCATCTTCCGGGGTTCCTAAAGCTGCCCCCCGAAAGGAGGACAGCAACAAAGGAGCTTCGGGTCCTTCGCCCACGCCCCGAGGAGGAGCGAGTGGCTCGGAGACGATGGTTCCTCGAAAAGAGGGCCCCCCGCCTCCGAAGCCGCAACGCCCGCCTAAGGTTTCGAGGCGGAGGGAGGAAAAGACTCGCATGGCGAGCCCAACCTCCCCCAATAAGTCCTCGAAGGCGACAGCGCCTTCAGCGCTTTGTCCGGCCAACAGCGCCCGGGGTTCTGCCCCCGGGAAGCGTACGGCCATTCCCGTGAGGGTCTTCAATTCGAGGAGGGCCCCCGCGTCTCCTCCGAGCTAGGCCTGGAGGGCATATTCCTTCAATGGAATTGCCGTGGACTCCGGGCCAACTGGGAGGAGCTGCGGAGGCTCGTCTCGTCCCGTTCCCCGTTAGCTATTTTTTTGCAGGAGACCATGCTAGGCGCGTGCCCGCTGCCTGCCCTCCCGGGGTATAAGGGTCTTGCGACCCCACCACCGCGGGATGGCTGGGCTGGGGGATGCGCGGTTTACACCCGGCATGATGTCTCCGTTCTTCCTTTCTCTTTAGATACCTCCTTTCAGGCAGTGGCTGTGCAGCTGCACCTGGATAGGAGGTATACTATCATTTCTGCGTACATTCCACCGTCAGCTGACTTCGACGCGGGGGACTTCCGCCGCGTCGTGGCACGGTTGCCGAGGCCCTATCTCTTGCTTGCAGATCTGAACGGCAGGCATCCTCTCTGGGGAGATTACTCCATAAATCCCAGGGGACAAGTCCTGGCCGATCTGATCGAAGAGCTTGAGATGGGTGTCCTAAACGTGGATGAGTTTACGCATCACTGTCCGAGAACCGCTTCATTTTCTTGCCTTGACCTATCTTTGTGCTCTTCGGATGCACAGCCTGATTTTGATTGGGGGGTGGTCGATGACCTCCATGGTAGTGATCACTTTCCCATTCAAATATCATTTTCAGGGCAACTGCCGCCTGAGAGACCACCTCGGTGGTGCTTGGCGCGGGCGCGGTGGCCTGCATTTCAGGAAATGACTGAATTCTCTATCTCAGTCGAGGAGTTTAGGTCGGTAGATGAGGCCGTTGAGTTCTTCTCCGGCAACCTCATCGCCGTAGGCCTGACTACTATTCCTAGGACGTCTGGCCGTTTTGCACGCCGACCACTCCCATGGTGGTCGGCCGAGTGTGAGACGGCCCTCAAACAGAAGCGTTATGCCTACATGCGCTATAAGCGCCGCCCGAACGATTTCACTGTCGCTGAATTTCGTCGGGCTAGGGCTAGGTTCCGGTATATTTCGAAGCACGCCCGCCGCTCTTCTTGGCGGGCATACGTGTCTTCACTTAACGGGAAGACCCCTTTAGCTGAGGTGTGGAAGCGAGTCAAAAGGATTCGGGGCAAGTTCTCGCAGGACCCCCCTCCCGTTCTCCAGGAGAATGGGACCGCAATCTCAGACCCCGCGTCCGTGGCGGAATCCTTAGCGACCGCTTTTTCCGCATTCTCTAGCCGTGATGCTGCTCCGCCAGCATTCAATGCACGTCGTGATGTCGCGGAAGGCCGCCGGCTGGACTTTACCTCCAGAGGCGGAGAACCCTTCAACGACAAGTTTACTGTGAGTGAGTTGCGTTCCGCTCTCGCTTCGTGCGCGGACACCGCCCATGGTCCGGACGATGTCCCGAACGCCATGCTTCGACACCTGGGTGAGCGAGGCATGGCCTTTCTGTTAGATTTGTTCAACAGGATCTGCCCCGTAAGGGGCGCGGCGATTTGCCATCCTGGCCGCCGTGCTGACGGGATCCAGCGCCCCGTCCGGCCCCAGCTTAGCCTCTCTTCCTTCCTTCAGATAGCCTGTATTCCTATCCTACCTCGTCGCTTTTCATACAACCTCTCCCACAACTTTCTCTGGTCAGCCTCTAATTTCACAGGGTAGAAGCTGACCTTCTTCTCAGCCAATCGTCCCGGATCGGGGCTGAGGGGGGAGGGGACAATGTCCCCTAACCCCTGAGCTCCGGTCTGGGGTGGTTGGCTTTTAACAACCTGCTTCATCCCCACCCATACCTTCCTCACATCCCTTTTCCTCTCGTCTTCAAAATCTATCCGTTTTACGCCGTGTTCAAGGTGGAGCCGCCATGCCGAAGGACTGCCAGGCCACCAGGCGGGAGGGGTGGTCCCAAATGGCGGCGCCTGGCTCTGCCGGGCCTGTAAGCACCTCTTGCAGTGCGGGCTACTGCAAGAGGTGGTGAGCGATTGCGTCCTGTAAAACAAAGAGGGTCACCATGCCCAATGATGAAAAAAAAAACATCTCCCCTTAATTCCCCCTATAACAACAACGGAGCCGCCCTCGTGCAGCTCCACAGAAAAGATGGAGCTCCCCCCCCTGTGCTTGCGCAGGGGACCCTCCATACCTCTTTAACCGGAGAGGAGGCTTACTCCTCTCCTACGCCTACGGGTGTAGGGGACTCCCCCTCACCCCCTTCTCTGGAGGTGCTTTCGGGCACCTCCCTATCTCCAGCGGCAGTCCCTCCTATGCTTTCTAAGGGGACTGCCAAGAAAGCCAGCAGGCAGCCCATTGCCGACCGCCCCTCGTACAAGCGGCTCGGTAGGGCAAACCCCCTTAGGGGGGAGAGGGAAGCCAGGCCCCTTCGGTCGCTTCCATCAAAAGACCTGCTGGCAAAAATATTAAACCTTGCCGGGGTCAAGGCCTGTGCCTCCCCACTAAAGACTTATGACGCTGCCAAGGGGACCTGCAATGTCCTGGGAGGGGATGGCCAACTGGAGGCCCCTCCTGTGATAGACATGGTCCTTGAGGAAAACCAGCCTCAGAAGGTAGGGCCTTCCATGGGGGGGAATCCGGGCTTGGCGCCAAGCACCGAACCCGAATCCGCCCCTATGCAAGGTCCTCATCAAACGGCTGTGGATCCTCAGGCAGGACAAGGAGGGAAGGGATCTCCTTCGGATGATGCCCCAGCGACCACCAGGACCTTCTCCATTTCGGAGAAGGACCTGGCTGAGGCCGGTCCATCTGGCCTGGGGGCTTCTACCGGCGGGGGTGAGAAGCGGGTTCATTCTCCACCCTCCTCTCCTAAAAAGAAGAAAAAGACAAGAAAGACGAAAAAGACTCGGGGCTCCTCTCCATCCGCGGGGGCTGCGGGGACGGATGGGTCTGCTGCCACTTTGGTAGGCGACCAAGCCAAGATCGGCACATCCGGCCCCTCTACCCCCTCGTGTGCGGAGCCCCTGACTAAGACCAAGAGTGCACAGGGCGGAGCCTCGATGACATCGGGGCCCCTCATTCAGAGGTTACCTGGCGTTTTCGAGCCCGCTGGCTTCAAACGCTTCCTCGTTATTCGCTCCACTGATGGCAGCATGTTGTCCAAGGGCAACATGATCCATCAGAGGAGAGGATTAGCTAGTGCAATTGGTAGAGAGCCGAAGGTAACCCGTTTCTCGGACGGGAGCCTTCTGGCGAATGCGGCGAATCCCGCCGAGGCGGCCAAGATAAGTGCTCTTCGGACACTTCATGGCACCCCGGTGAGTGTGACGCCGCACTCTACCATGAACTTTGTAAAAGGAGTAGTTTATGCGAGGGAACTCGTTGACTACTCCATAGAAGACATCACCCTAGAGCTGGCCGACCATGGGGCGGTCAAGGTCGAACGTGTGATGAGAAAACAGGGAGGGGCCTCGAGACCCACCCCTACACTCTTCGTCACGTTCGACTGTGACAAGCTCCCTGAGTCGGTGCGTGCCGGTTGGTACCGCTACCGCGTAAAGGCATTCGTGCCACTGCCGCGGCGGTGCTATTACTGTCACCGCAACGGCCACACGAATCGATCATGTAGACGTGCAAAATCGGGGTCACCCGAAGTCTGTGTAAATTGCTCCAAGGTCGCACACGATAAGTCCAAATCGTGTGTGGCCAAGTGTGTCAATTGCGGAGAGCCGCACCCTGCTTCTTCGAAGCAATGTGGTGCATATCTCCTTGAGAAAGAAATCCTGGCCATTCAGGCCCAGGATCGACTCTCATTCCGCGAGGCTAAGGACTTGGTCCTGGCGCGCCCGGCTCTGCCTGGGACGTCATATGCCTCAATAGTTAGAAAAGCACCCTCTGCTCCTGGCCCATCCAGGCCAACGAGCACGGTTGTTTCCGCGCCCATTCGGAGCCCTTCTGCGGGCTCTACTACACCCGGGCGCTCCCCTGGTAGAGCTTTCGGCAAAAAGGGTTCACACCCAGCCCCGGCTAATACCAGGGCTCCCCCCTCTTCCCCCAGCGTGACCGTTTCCCGTAAGGCGAAACGGCCACGCGCCTCCACAGAGTCGTTAGACTCACAGGAGGCAACACCCCTGAAGATGGTCGCTAGGCCATCTTCCGGGGTTCCTAAAGCTGTTCCCCGAAAGGAGGACAGCAACAAAGGAGCTTCGGCCCCTTCGCATACGCCCCGAGGTGGAGCGAGTGGCTCGGAGACGGTGGTTCCTCGAAAAGAGGGCTCCCCGCCTCCCAGGCCGCAACGCCCGCCTAAGGTTTCGAGGCGGAGGGAGGAAAAGACTCGCATGGCGAGCCCAACCTCCCCCAATAAGTCCTCGAAGGCGACAGCGCCTTCAGCGCTTTGTCCGGCCAACAGCGCCCGGGGTTCTGCCCCCGGGAAGCGTACGGCCATTCCCGTGAGGGTCTTCAATTCGAGGAGGACCCCGCGTCTCCTCCGAGCTAGGCCTGGAGGGCATATTCCTTCAATGGAATTGCCGTGGACTCCGAGCCAACTGGGAGGAGCTGCGGAGGCTCGTCTCGTCCCGTTCCCCGTTAGCTATTTTTTTGCAGGAGACCATGCTAGGCGCGTGCCCGCTGCCTGCCCTCCCGGGGTATAAGGGTCTTGCGACCCCACCACCGCGGGATGGCCGGGCTGGGGGATGCGCGGTTTACACCCGGCATGATGTCTCCGTTCTTCCTTTCTCTTTAGATACCTCCTTTCAGGCAGTGGCTGTGCAGCTGCACCTGGATAGGAGGTATACTATCATTTCTGCGTACATTCCACCGTCAGCTGAGTTCGACGCGGGGGACTTCCGCCGCGTCGTGGCACGGTTGCCGAGGCCCTATCTCTTGCTTGGAGATCTGAACGGCAGGCATCCTCTCTGGGGAGATTACACCATAAGTCCCAGGGGACAAGTCCTTGCCGATCTGATCGAAGAGCTTGAGATGGGTGTCCTAAACGTGGATGAGTTTACGCATCACTGTCCGAGAACCGCTTCATTTTCTTGCCTTGACCTATCTTTGTGCTCTTCGGATGCAAAGCCTGATTTTGATTGGGAGGTGGTCGATGACCTCCATGGTAGTGATCACTTTCCCATTCAAATATCATTTTCAGGGCAACTGCCGCCTGAGAGACCACCTCGGTGGTGCTTGGCGCGGGCGCGGTGGCCTGCATTTCAGGAAATGACTGAATTCTCTATCTCAGTCGAGGAGTTTAGGTCGGTAGATGAGGCCGTTGAGTTCTTCTCCGGCAACCTCATCGCCGTAGGCCTGACTACTATTCCTAGGACGTCTGGCCGTTTTGCACGCCGACCACTCCCATGGTGGTCGGCCGAGTGTGAGACGGCCCTCAAACAGAAGCGTTATGCCTACATGCGCTATAAGCGCCGCCCGAACGATTTCACTGTCGCTGAATTTCGTCGGGCTAGGACTAGGTTCCGGTATATTTCGAAGCACGCCCGCCGCTCTTCTTGGCGGGCATACGTGTCTTCACTTAACGGGAAGACCCCTTTAGCTGAGGTGTGGAAGCGAGTCAAAAGGATTCGGGGCAAGTTCTCGCAGGACCCCCCTCCCGTTCTCCAGGAGAATGGGACCGCAATCTCGGACCCCGCGTCCGTGGCGGAATCCTTAGCGACCGCTTTTTCCGCATTCTCTAGCCGTGATGCTGCTCCGCCAGCATTCAATGCACGTCGTGATGTCGCGGTAGGCCGCCGGCTGGACTTTACCTCCAGAGGCGGAGAACCCTTCAACGACAAGTTTACTGTGAGTGAGTTGCGTTCCGCTCTCGCTTCGTGCGCGGACACCGCCCATGGTCCGGACGATGTCCCGTACGCCATGCTTCGACACCTGGGTGAGCGAGGCATGGCCTTTCTATTAGATTTGTTCAACAGGATCTGGGTGGAAGGTCTCCTCCCAGACTCCTGGCGAATCGCTACTGTGCTCGCCTTTCGCAGGCCGGGGAGAGATCACTCTACTCCGACCGGTTTCCGCCCAATCTCTCTAACCTCTTGCGTGTGCAAGTTGATGGAGAAATTGGTAAATGTTAGATTAGCCTATTTCCTGGACAGCGGAGGCCATCTGTCTTCTGCACAGTGCGGCTTCCGTAAGTTCCACTCCACGTCGGATGCTCTGCTCCGACTGGAAAATGCCGTCTGCGAGGCTTTCCTTCGTAGACAGCACTACGCCACGGTGTTTTTTGATCTGGAGAAAGCCTATGATACCGCATGGCGATACGGTATCATGGAGACTCTCCACACGATGGGGGCGAGGGGACGCCTCCCAATGTTTATATCTGAATTTTTGCGAGATCGTCGATTCCGCGTACGGGTGGGGGGAGCCCTCTCCGGCCCAAAGGAGCAGGAAGAGGGTGTCCCGCAGGGAAGTGTCCTCAGTGTCACACTCTTTGCCCTGAGCATCAACGGCATCACCTCGGTGCTGCCGGAAGATGTTCCCGCTACGCTCTACGTGGACGACCTTTCGATCTCTTTTGGCGCGGCCCAGATGCCAACTCTGGAGCGCCGACTCCAACAGGCATTGAACCGCGTCTCTTGCTATGCCAAAGCGCACAGGTTTCGGTTTTCTTTGGCCAAGACTAAGGTGGTGCACTTCTGCCGCCATCCACGGCTTCACCCCGACCCAGATTTGTTTCTTAATGGGGTGCGCCTGGATGTGGTGGAGTCGCACCGTTTCCTTGGTCTTGTATTCGACCGACGCCTCACCTGGGAGGCTCACATTCGCAGCCTTAGGGTCTCTTGTACCCGCGCCATGGACATTCTCCGTTCCGTGACGTTCAGCGCTTGGGGCGCTGATAGGGCTACCGCCTTACTTTTTTATCGATCCTTTGTTCGCTCGAAGCTCGACTACGGATGCGAGTTTTATGCATCCGCAGCCGAGCGTTTATTGCGGAAGGTGGATTCGATCCACCACACCGGCCTTCGCCTTGCGACCGGTGCCTTCCGCACTTCCCCCATTGAGAGCCTGTTGGTCGATGCTGGGGAGATGCCACTCGCTCTGCGCCGCGTGCAGTGCATCACTCGCCTGTACGCGCGAGCCCGGCGCCTCCCCCAGTCGCCAACAGCTCTCACTGCATCCGCAGCTGATCTCGATGGTGCCTATGCCGCCGAGAGACGCCAGTCATACCCTAAGCCCTTTGGGTTTAGGGCCAGGAAACTCCTTCGAGAGGTAGATATAGCTCTCGGGCCGGTGGCGCCCCTGGTTCTGCCCAGGACGCCACCCTGGAGGGTACCACATTTGGCTATTTGTCGCCACGCCTCTGCTCCTAAAGCTTGTACTGCGCCGGGAGTATTGCGTTCGATCTTTTTGGAGCACACATCGTGTCACGCTGGTACCGTGCCAGTGTATACGGATGGCTCCAAGTCCCAAGAGGGGGTCGGCTTCCACGCCGTATCCCCTCTGTTTGAAGTCAGCGGGGCTCTACCAGGCGCTGCGTCTGTCTTCACGGCCGAGCTGGTGGCAATACACCACTCGGTGCGGGAGATTACGCGACGTGCCCGGTTCGGAGACCGGATTGTGATTTATAGCGACTCACAAAGCGCCCTGAGTGCTCTCGGGGCATTGGAATCTCCGCATCCCCTGGTTCGCGAAATCCGTGACGCCACGGTTTTGGCGAGCCGGGCAGATGTCGAGATTATCTTCTGCTGGGTTCCTGGACATGTAGGAATTGCGGGGAATGAGCGCGCCAAAGAGTCCGCGAGGACTCTGCGACCGGACCAGCGTTTCGCTCTTCCTCACACCGACTACATGGCAGGAATACGGGCAGCTCTTCGGACTGCTTGGCAAAGAAGATGGGAGACGGTCGAGGGGAACTTAAAGTTGCGTGCCATTGCGCCGCGACTGTTCCCATGGACCTATCCCCCAATGCCGCGGCGGCTTCAGGTTGCTTTCTGTCGTCTTCGAATCGGACACACTCGTGTGACGCATCGTTACTTGGTGGAGCGCTCGCATGTGCCCTATTGCAACGACTGCGTCGTCCCCCAGACTGTTCGGCATATTCTTGTCGAATGTCCCAGTCTGGGTGATCTTCGCGCACGATACCTGTCTCGGTACCGGGATGGGCGGGGTCGCTACCGCCTGTCCCTTGTACACGGGACGAGTGCGTGCACCATGACTGGTGGACTTATTGACTTTTTGGGGGAGGCCGGCCTTCTCCCCTTTATTTAAGGTTCCTTTTTTTGTTATTGTTTTGTTTTAGATTGCACTCTCCTGCACCGGGGTGAGGGGGACCTCCCCCCGCTGCCGGAGATTGCTTCGATTGTTAAGTTTTTCAAATTTATATTGATTGTTAAGTTTTCATATTTTAACTTTAAAGTAGCCTAATTCTAGGCTGTCGTGTTTTTCGGCGACTTATGCCCAAGTGGGTAGTTGCCAGATGGGCTCTATAAAAAAAAAAAAAAAAAATCCTGGACATGTAGGAATTGCGGGGAATGAGCGCGCCGATGAGGGCGCCAAAGAGTCCGCGAGGACTCTGCGACCGGACCAGCGTTTCGCTCTTCCTCACACTGACTACATGGCAGGAATACGGGCAGCTCTTCGGACTGCTTGGCAAAGAAGATGGGAGACGGTCGAGGGGAACTTAAAGTTGCGTGCCATTGCGCCGCGACTGTTCCCATGGACCTATCCCCCAATGCCGCGGCGGCTTCAGGTTGCTTTCTGTCGTCTTCGAATCGGACACACTCGTGTGACGCATCGTTACTTGGTGGAGCGCTCGCATGTGCCCTATTGCAACGACTGCGTCGTCCCCCAGACTGTTCGGCATATTCTTGTCGAATGTCCCAGTCTGGGTGATCTTCGCGCACGATACCTGTCTCGGTACCGGGATGGGCGGGGTCGCTACCGCCTGTCCCTTGTACTCGGGACGAGTGCGTGCACCATGACTGGTGGACTTATTGACTTTTTGGGGGAGGCCGGCCTTCTCCCCTTTATTTAAGGTTCCTTTTTTGTTATTGTTTTGTTTTAGATTGCACTCTCCTGCACCGGGGTGAGGGGGACCTCCCCCCGCTGCCGGAGATTGCTTCGATTGTTAAGTTTTTCAAATTTATATTGATTGTTAAGTTTTCATATTTTAAATTTAAAGTAGCCTAATTCTAGGCTGTCGTGTTTTTCGGCGACCTATGCCCAAGTGGGTAGTTGCCAGATGGGCTCTATATAAAAAAAAAATAAAATATCATTTTCAGGGCAACTGCCGCCTGAGAGACCACCTCGGTGGTGCTTGGCGCGGGCGCGGTGGCCTGCATTTCAGGAAATGACTGAATTCTCTATCTCAGTCGAGGAGTTTAGGTCGGTAGATGAGGCTGTTGAGTTCTTCTCCGGCAACCTCATCGCCGTGGGCCTGACTACTATTCCTAGGACGTCTGGCTGTTTTGCACGCCGACCACTCCCATGGTGGTCGGCCGAGTGTGAGACGGCCCTCAAACAGAAGCGTTATGCCTACATGTGCTATAAGCGCCGCCCGAATGATTTCACTGTCGCTGAATTTCGTCGGGCTAGGTTCCGGTATATTTCGAAGCACGCCCGCCGCTCTTCTTGGCGGGCATACGTGTCCTCACTTAACGGGAAGACCCCTTTAGCTGAGGTGTGGAAGCGAGTCAAAAGGATTCGGGGCAAGTTTTTGCAGGACCTTCCTCCCGTTCTCCAGGAGAATGGGACCGCAATCTCGGACTCCGCGTCCGTGGCGGAATCCTTAGCGACCGCTTTTTCCGCATTCTCTAGCCGTGATGCTGCTCCGCCAGCATTCAATGCACGTCGTGATGTCGCGGAAGGCCACCGGCTGGACTTTACCTCCAGAGGCGGAGAACCCTTCAACGACAAGTTTACTGTGAGTGAGTTGCGTTCCGCTCTCGCTTCGTGCGCGGACACCGCCCATGGTCCGGACGATGTCCCGTACGCCATGCTTCGACACCTGGGTGAGCGAGGCATGGCCTTTCTGTTAGATTTGTTCAACAGGATCTGGGTGGAGGGTCTTCTCCCAGACTCCTGGCGAATCGCTACTGTGCTCGCCTTTCGCAAGCCGGGGGGAGATCACTCTACTCCGACCGGTTTCCGTCCAATCTCTAACCTCTTGCGTGTGCAAGTTGATGGAGAAATTGGTAAATGTTAGATTAGCCTATTTCCTGGACAGCGGAGGCCATCTGTCTTCTGCACAGTGCGGCTTCCGTAAGTTCCACTCCACGTCGGATGCTCTGCTCCGACTGGAAAATGCCGTCTGCGAGGCTTTCCTTCGTAGACAGCACTACGCCACGGTGTTTTTTGATCTGGAGAAGGCCTATGATACCGCATGGCGATACGGTATCATGGAGACTCTCCACACGATGGGGGCGAGGGGACGCCTCCCAATGTTTATATCTGAATTTTTGCGAGATCGTCGATTCCGCGTACGGGTGGGGGGAGCCCTCTCTGCCCCAAAGGAGCAGGAAGAGGGTGTCCCGCAGGGAAGTGTCCTCAGTGTCACACTCTTTGCCCTGAGCATCAACGGCATCACCTCGGTTCTGCCAGAAGATGTTCTCGCTACGCTCTACGTGGGCGACCTTTCGATCTCTTTTGGCGCGGCCCAGATGCCAACTCTGGAGCGTCGACTCCAACAGGCATTGAACCGCGTCTCTCGCTATGCCGAAGCGCACAGGTTTCGGTTTTCTTTGGCCAAGACTAAGGTGGTGCACTTCTGCCGCCATCCACGGCTCCACTCCGACCCAGATTTGTTTCTTAATGGGGTGCGCCTGGAAGTGGTTGAATCGCACCGTTTCCTTGGTCTTGTATTTGACCGATGCCTCACCTGGGAGGCTCATATTCGCAGCCTTGGGGTCTGTTGTACCCGCTCCATGGATATTCTCCGTTCCGTGACGTTCAGCGCTTGGGGCGCTGATAGGGCTACTGCCCTACTTTTTTATCGATCCTTTATTCGTTCGAAGCTCGACTACGGATGAGAGTTTTATGCATCCGCAGCCGAGCGTTTATTGCGGAAGGTGGACTCGATCCACCACACTGGCCTTTGCCTTGCGACCGGTGCCTTCCGCACTTCCCCCATTGAGAGCCTGTTGGTCGATGCTGGGGAGATGCCACTCGCTCTGCGCCGCGTGCAGTGCATCACTCGCCTGTACGCGCGAGCCCGGCGCCTCCCTCAGTCGCCAACAGCTCTCACTGCATCCGCAGCTGATCTCGATGGTGCCTATGCCGCCGAGAGACCCCAGTCATACCCTAAGCCCTTTGGGTTTAGGGCCCGGAAACTCCTTCGAGAGGTAGATATGACTCTCGGGCCAGTGGCGCCCCTGGTTCTGCCCAGGACGCCACCCTGGAGGGTACCACATTTGGCTATTTGTCGCCACGCCTCTGCTCCCAAAGCTTGTACTGCGCCGGGAGTATTGCGTTCGACCTTTTTGGAGCACACATCGTGTCACGCTGGTACCGTGCCAGTGTATACGGATGGCTCCAAGTCCCAGGCGGGGGTCGGCTTCCACGCCGTATCCCCTCTGTTTGAAGTCAGCGGGGCTCTACCAGGCGCTGCGTCTGTCTTCACGGCCGAGCTGGTGGCAATACACCACTCGGTACGGGAGATTACGCGACGTGCCCGGTTCGGAGACCGGATTGTGATCTATAGCGACTCACAAAGCACCCTGAGTGCTCTCGGGGCATTGGAATCTCCTCATCCCCTGGTTCGCGATATCCGTGACGCCACGGTTTTGGCGAGCCGGGCAGATGTCGAGATTATCTTCTGCTGGGTTCCTGGACATGTAGGAATTGCGGGGAATGAGCGCGCCGATGAGGGCGCCAAAGAGTCCGCGAGGACTCTGCGACCGGACCAGCGTTTCGCTCTTCCTCACACCGACTACATGGCAGGAATACGGGCAGCTCTTCGGACTGCTTGGCAAAGAAGATGGGAGACGGTCGAAGGGAACTTAAAGTTGCGTGCCATTGCGCCGCGACTGTTCCCATGGACCTATCCCCCAATGCCGCGGCGGCTTCAGGTTGCTTTCTGTCGTCTCCGAATCGGACACACTCGTGTGACGCATCGCTATCTGATGGAGCGCTCGCCAACGCCCTATTGCAACGACTGCGTCGTCCCCCCAGACTGTTCGGCACATTCTTGTCGAATGTCCCAGTCTGGGTGATCTTCGCGCACGACACCTGTCCCTGTACCGGGATGGGCGGGGTCGCTACCGCCTGTCCCTTGTGCTCGGGACGAGTGCGTGTACTTTGACTGGTGGACTTATTGACTTTTGGGGGGAGGCCGGCCTTCTCCCTTTTATTTAACCCGATTTAATTGTTGTTGTTGTTGTTTTTGTAATTGTTTTGTTATTGCTTTGTTATTGTTATTGCTATTTCTTTTTATTGTTTTCTGTTTAATTTTTTAAAGTAGCCTAAAACTAGGCTGTTTGTTTACGGCAACTTATGCCTTAGTCGGCAGTCGCCAGATAGCCCCTTAATTAAAAAAAAAAAAAAAAAATCTTCGCGCATGACACCTCTCCCGGTACCGGGATGGGCGGGGTCGCTAACGCCTGTTCCTTGTACTCGGGACGAGTTCGTGTACTTTCACTGGTGGACTTATTGACTTTTTGGGGGAGGCTGGCCTTCTCCCTTTCATTTAACCCGGTTTAATTGTTGTTGTTGTTTTTGTTATTGTTTTTGTTATTGCTTTGTTATTGTTATTGTTATTTCTTTTTATTGTTTCCTGTTTAATTTTTTTAAAGTAGCCTAAAACTAGGCTGTTTGTTTACGGCGACTTATGCCTAAGTCGGCAGTCGCCAGATAGCCCCTTAATTAAAAAAAAAAAAAAAAAACTTTTCCTCTCCTCTTCACAATCTATATATTTTACGCCGTGTTCAAGGTGGAGCCGCCATGCCGATGGACTGCCAGGCCACCAGGCGGGAGAGGTGGCCTCAAATGGCGGCGCCTGGCTCTGCCGGGCTTGTAAGCACCTCTCGCAGTGCGAGCTACTGCGAGAGGTGTGCGCTATTGCATCCCGTGTTAAAAAAAAGGGTCACCATGCCCAATGATGAAGACCAAAAAAAAAAAAACTCAACCCCCAACTTTCCCTGAAACATCAACGGAGCCGCCCTCGGGCAGCTCCAGCAAAAAAATGGAGGTCCCCTCCCCCCCTGTGCTTGCACAGGGGACCCTCCATATTTCTCTAAACGGAGAGGAGGCTTACTCCTCTCCTTCGCCTACGGGTGCAGGGGACTCCCCCTCACCCCGTTCTCTGGAGGTGCTTTCGGGCACCTCCCTTTTCCCAGCGGCAGTCCCCTCTTTTCTTTCCAAGGGGACTGCCAAGAAAGCCAGCAGGCAGCCCTTAGCCAGCCGCTCCCCATTAAGCGGCTCGGTAGGTCAAACCCCCTTAGGGGGGAGAGGGAAGCCAGGCCCCTTCGGTCGCTTCCCTTAAAAGACCTGCTGGCAAGAATTTTAAACCCTGCCAGGGTCAAGGCCTGTGCCTCCCCACACAAGACTGGCGACACTGCCAAGGAGACCTGCGATGTCCTGGGAGGGGATGGCCAACTATAGGCCTCTCCTGTGATAGACATGGTCCTTGAGGAGACCCAGCCTCAGACGGTAGGGCCTTCCATGGGGGGGAATTCGGGCTCGGCGCCAAGCACCGAACCCAAATCCGCCCCTATGCAAGGTCCTCCTCAAATGGCTGAGGGCTCCGTGGCAGTAAAATGAGGGGAGGGATCTCCTCCGACAGGTGCCCCTACGACAACCAGGACCTTCTCCATTTCGGAAAGGGACCTGGCTGAGGCCGGTCCATCTGGCCTGGGGGCTTCTGCCGGCGGAGGTGAGAAGCGGGTTCATTCCCCGCCCTCCTCTCCAAAAAAAAAAGACTCGGGGCTCCTCTCCATCCGCGGGGGCTGCAGGGACGGATGGGTCTGCTGCCACTTTGATAGGCGACCTAGCCAAGATCGGCACATCCGGCCCCACTACCCTCTCGTGTGCGGAGCCCCTGACCAAGACTAACACCAAGAGTGCACAGGGCGGAGCCTCGATGACATCGGGGCCCCTCATTCAGAGGTTACCTGGCGTTTTCGAGCCCGCTGGCTTCAAACGCTTCCTCGTTATTCGCTCCACTGATGGCAGCATGTTGTCCAAGGGCAACATGATCCATCAGAGGAGAGGATTAGCTAGTGCAATTGGTAGAGAGCCGAAGGTAACCCGTTTCTCGGACGGGAGCCTTCTGGCGAATGCGGCGAATCCCGCCGAGGCGGCCAAGATAAGTGCTCTTCGGACACTTCATGGCACCCCGGTGAGTGTGACGCCGCACTCTACCATGAACTTTGTAAAAGGAGTAGTTTATGCGAGGGAACTCGTTGACTACTCCATAGAAGACATCACCCTAGAGCTGGCCGACCATGGGGCGGTCAAGGTCGAACGTGTGATGAGAAAACAGGGAGGGGCCTCGAGACCCACCCCTACACTCTTCGTCACGTTCGACTGTGACAAGCTCCCTGAGTCGGTGCGTGCCGGTTGGTACCGCTACCGCGTGAAGGCATTCGTGCCACTTCCGTGGCGGTGCTATTACTGTCACCGCTTCGGCCATACGAATCGCTCATGTAGACGTGCAAATTCGGGGTCACCCGAAGTATGTGTAAATTGCTCCAAGGTCGCACACGATAAGTCCAAATCGTGTGTGGCCAAGTGTGTCAATTGCGGAGAGACGCACCCTGCTTCTTCGAAGCAATGTGGTGCATATCTCCTGGAGAAAGAAATCCTGGCCGTTCAGGCCCAGGATAGACTCTCATTCCGCGAGGCTAAGGACTTGGTCCTGGCGCGCCCAGCTCTGCCTGGGACGTCATATGCCTCAGTAGCTAGAAAGTCCCCCTGTGCTCCTGGCCCATCCAGGCCAACGAGCACGGTTGTTTCCGCGCCCATTCGGAGCCCTTCTGCGGGCTCTACCCAACCCGGGCGCTCCCCTGGTAAAGCTGGCGGCAAAAAGGGTTCATACCCAGCCCCGGCTAAAACCAGGGCTCCCCCCTCTTCCCCCAGCGTGACCGTTTCCCGCAAGGTGAAACGGCCACGCGCCTCCACCGAGTCGTTAGACTCACAGGAGGCAACACCCCTGAAGATTGTCGCTAGGCCACCCCGTAAGGGGCGCGACGATTTGCCATTCTGGCCGCCGTGCTGACGGGACTCAGCACCCCGTCCGGCCCCAGCCTAGCCTCTCTTCCTTCCTTCAAAACACTTGTTTCCTCTCTTTTCACACAACCTCTCCCACAACTTTCTCTGGTCAGCCTCTAATTTCACAGGGTAGATGCTGACCTTCCTTTCAGCCAACCGTCCCGCATCGGGGCTGAGGGGGTGGGGGACAATGTTCCCTAACCCCTGAGATCCGGTCTGGGGTGGCTGGTTTTTAACTACCTGCTTCATCCCCACCCATACCTTCCTCACATCCCTTTTCCTCTCGTCTTCAAAATCTATCATTTATACGCCGTGTCCAAGGTGGAGCCGCCATGCCGATGGACTGCCAGGCCACCAGGCGGGAGGGGTGGTCCCAAATGGCGGCGCCTGGCTCTGCTGGGCCTGTAAGCACCTCTCGCAGTGCGGGCTACTGCGAGAGGTGTGCGCTATTGCATCCCGTATTAAAAGAAGGGTCACCATGCCCAATGATGAAAATCACACCAAAAAAACCCAACCCCCAACTTCCCCAAGAACAACGGAGCCGCCCTCGGGCAGCTCCAGCAAAAAAAATGGAGGTCCCCCCCCCTTTGCTTGCACAGGGGACCCTCGATATTTCTCTAACCGGAGAGGAGGCTTACTCCTCTCCTTCGCCTACGGGTGCAGGGGACTCCCCCTCACCCCCTTCTCTGGAGGTGCTTTCGGGCACCTCCCTTTTCCCAGCGGCAGTCCCCTATTTTCTTTCCAAGGGGACTGCCAAGAAAGCCAGCAGGCAGCCCTTAGCCAGCCGCTCCCCATCAAAGCGGCTCGGTAGGGCAAACCCCCTTAGGGGGGAGAGGCAAGCCAGGCCCCTTCGGTCGCTTCCCTCAAAAGACCTGCTGGCAAAAATATTAAACCTTGCCGGGGTCAAGGCCTGTGCCTCCCCAAACAAGACTGGCGACACTGCCAAGGAGACCTGCAATGTCCTGGGAGGGGATGGCCAACTGGAGGCCCCTCCCGTGATAGACATGGTCCTTGAGGAGACCCAGCCTCAGACGGTAGGGCCTTCCATGGGGGGGAATTCAGGCTCGGCGCCAAGCACCGAACCCGAGTCCGCCCCTATGCAAGGTCCTCCTCAAATGGCTGAGGGCTCCGAGGCAGTAGAAGGAGGGGAGGGATCTCCTCCGACAGGTGCCCCTACGACAACCAGGACCTTCTCCATTTCGGAGAGAGACCTGGCTGAGGCCGGTCCATCTGGCCTAGGGGCTTCTGCCGGCGGAGGTGAAAAGCGGATTCATTCCCCGCCCTCCTCTCCAAAAAAGAAAAAGACTAAAAGGACGAAAAAGACTCGGGGCTCCTCTCCATCCGCGGGGGCTGCGGGGACGGATGGGTCTGCTGCCACTTTGGTAGGCGACCAAGCCAAGATCGGCACATCCGGCCCCTCTACCCCCTCGTGTGCGGAGCCCCTGACTAAGACCAAGAGTGCACAGGGCGGAGCCTCGATGACATCGGGGCCCCTCATTCAGAGGTTACCTGGCGTTTTCGAGCCCGCTGGCTTCAAACGCTTCCTCGTTATTCGCTCCACTGATGGCACCATGTTGTCCAAGGGCAACATGATCCATCAGAGGAGAGGATTAGCTAGTGCAATTGGTAGAGAGCCGAAGGTGACCCGTTTCTCGGACGGCAGCCTTCTGGCGAATGCGGCGAATCCCGCCGAGGCGGCCAAGATAAGTGCTCTTCGGACACTTCATTGCACCCCGGTGAGTGTGACGCCGAACTCTACCATGAACTTTGTGAAAGGAGTAGTTTATGCGAGGGAACTCGTTGACTACTCCATTGAGGACATCACCCTAGAGCTGGCCGACCATGGGGCGGTCAAGGTCGAACGTGTGATGAGAAAACAGGGAGGGGCTTCGAGACCCACCCCTACACTTCGTCACGTTCGACTGTGACAAGCTCCCTGAGTCGGTGCGTGCCGGTTGGTACCGCTACCGCGTGAAGGCATTCGTGCCACTTCCGCGGCGGTGCTATTACTGTCACCGCTTCGGCCATACGAATCGCTCATGTAGACGTGCAAAGTCGGGGTCACCCGAAGTCTGTGTAAATTGCTCCAAGGTCGCACATGATAAGTCCAAATCGTGTGTATCAAAGTGTGTCAATTGCGGAGAGCCGCACCCCGCTTCTTCGAAGCAATGTGGTGCATATCTCCTGGAGAAAGAAATCCTGGCCGTTCAGGCCCAGGATCGACTCTCATTCCGCGAGGCAAAGGACTTGGTCCTGGCGCGCCCGGCTCTTCCTGGGACGTCGTATGCCTCAATAGTTAGGAAGGCACCCTCTGCTCCTGGCCCATCCAGGCCAACGAGCACGGTTGTTTCCGCGCCCATTCGGAGCCCTTCTGCGGGCTCTACCCAACCCGGGCGCTCCCCTGGTAAAGCTGGCGGAAAAAAGGGTTCATACCCTGCCCCGGCTAAAACCAGGGCTCCCCCCTCTTCCCCCAGCGTGACCGTTTCCCGTAAGGCGAAACGGCCACGCGCCTCCACCGAGTCGTTAGACTCACAGGAGGCAACACCCCTGAAGATGGTCGCTAGGCCATCTTCCGGGGTTCCTAAAGCTGTCCCCCGAAAGGAGGACAGCAACAAAGGAGCTTCGGCTCCTTCGCCCACGCCCCGAGGTGGAGTGAGTTGCTCGGAGACGGTGGTTCCTCGAAAAGAGGGCCCCCCGCCTCCGAAGCCGCAACGCCCGCCTAAGTTTTCGAGGCGGAGGGAGGAAAAGACTCGCATGGCGAGCCCAACCTCCCCCAATAAGTCCTCGAAGGCGACAGCGCCTTCAGCGCTTTGTCCGGCCAACAGCGCCCGGGGTTCTGCCCCCGAGAAGCGTACGGCCATTCCCGTGAGGGTCTTCAATTCGAGGAGGGCCCCCGCGTCTCCTCCGAGCTAGGCCTGGAGGGCATATTCCTTCAATGGAATTGCCGTGGACTCCGGGCCAACTGGGAGGAGCTGCGGAGGCTCGTCTCGTCCCGTTCCCCGTTAGCTATTTTTTTGCAGGAGACCATGCTAGGTTCGTGCCCCCTCCCTGCCCTCCTGGGGTATAAGGGTCCTGCGACCCCACCACCGCGGGATGGCCGGGCTGGGGGGTGCGCAGTTTACACCCGGCATGATGTCTCCGTTCTTCCTTTCTCTTTAGATACCTCCTTTCAGGCAGTGGCTGTGCAGCTGCACCTGGATAGGAGGTATACTATCATTTCTGCGTACATTCCACCGTCAGCTGACTTCGACGCGGGGGACTTCCGCCGCGTCGTGGCACGGTTGCCGAGGCCCTATCTCTTGCTTGGAGATCTGAACGGCAGGCATCCTCTCTGGGGAGATTACTCCATAAATCCCAGGGGACAAGTCCTTGCCGATCTGATCGAAGAGCTTGAGATGGGTGTCCTAAACGTGGATGAGTTTACGCATCACTGTCCGAGAACCGCTTCATTTTCTTGCCTTGACCTATCTTTGTGCTCTTCGGATGCACAGCCTGATTTTGATTGGGGGGTGGTCGATGACCTCCATGGTAGTGATCACTTTCCCATTCAAATATCATTTTCAGGGCAACTGCCGCCTGAGAGACCACCTCGGTGGTGCTTGGCGCGGGCGCGGTGGCCTGCATTTCAGGAAATGACTGAATTCTCTATCTCAGTCGAGGAGTTTAGGTCGGTAGATGAGGCCGTTGAGTTCTTCTCCGGCAACCTCATCGCCGTGGGCCTGACTACTATTCCTAGGACGTCTGGCCGTTTTGCACGCCGACCACTCCCATGGTGGTCGGCCGAGTGTGAGACGACCCTCAAACAGAAGCGTTATGCCTACATGCGCTATAAGCGCCGCCCGAACGATTTCACTGTCGCTGAATTTCGTCGGGCTAGGGCTAGGTTCCGGTATATTTCGAAGCACGCCCGCCGCTCTTCTTGGCGGGCATACGTGTCTTCACTTAACGGGAAGACCCCTTTAGCTGAGGTGTGGAAGCGAGTCAAAAGGATTCGGGGCAAGTTCTCGCAGGACCCCCCTCCCGTTCTCCAGGAGAATGGGACCGCAATCTCGGACCCCGCGTCCGTGGCGGAATCCTTAGCGACCGCTTTTTCCGCATTCTCTAGCCGTGATGCTGCTCCGCCAGCATTCAATGCACGTCGTGATGTCGCGGAAGGCCACCGGCTGGACTTTACCTCCAGAGGCGGAGAACCCTTCAACGACAAGTTTACCGTGAGTGAGTTGCGTTCCGCTCTCGCTTCGTGCGCGGACACCGCCCATGGTCCGGACGATGTCCCGTACGCCATGCTTCGACACCTGGGTGAGCGAGGCATGGCCTTTCTGTTAAATTTGTTCAACAGGATCTGGGTGGAAGGTCTTCTCCCAGACTCCTGGCGAATCGCTACTGTGCTCGCCTTTCGCAAGCCGGGGAGAGATCACTCTACTCCGACCGGTTTCCGCCCAATCTCTCTAACCTCTTGCGTGTGCAAGTTGATGGAGAAATTGGTAAATGTTAGATTAGCCTATTTCCTGGACAGCGGAGGCCATCTGTCTTCTGCGCAGTGCGGCTTCCGTAAGTTCCAGTACACGTCGGATGCTCTGCTCCGACTGGAAAACGCCGTCTGCGAGGCTTTCCTTCGTAGACAGCACTACGCCACGGTGTTTTTCGATCTGGAGAAGGCCTATGATACTGCATGGCGATACGGTATCATGGAGACTCTCCACACGATGGGGGCGAGGGGACGCCTCCCAATGTTTATATCTGAATTTTTGCGAGATCGTCGATTCCGCGTACGGGTGGGGGGAGCCCTCTCCGGCCCAAAGGAACAGGAAGAGGGTGTCCCGCAGGGAAGTGTCCTCAGTGTCACACTCTTTGCCCTGAGCATCAACGGCATCACCTCGGTGCTGCCGGAAGATGTTCTCGCTACGCTCTACGTGGACGACCTTTCGATCTCTTTTGGCGCGGCCCAGATGCCAACTCTGGAGCGTCGACTCCAACAGGCATTGAACCGCGTCTCTCGCTATGCCGAAGCGCACAGGTTTCGGTTTTCTTTGGCCAAGACTAAGGTGGTGCACTTCTGCCGCCATCCACGGCTTCACCCCGACCCAGATTTGTTTCTTAATGGGGTGCGCCTGGATGTGGTGGAGTCGCACCGTTTCCTTGGTCTTGTATTCGACCGACGCCTCACCTGGGAGGCTCATATTCGCAGCCTTAGGGTCTCTTGTACCCGCGCCATGGACATTCTCCGTTCCGTGACGTTCAGCGCTTGGGGCGCTGATAGGGCTACTGCCCTACTTTTTAATCGATCCTTTGTTCGTTCGAAGCTCGACTACGGATGCGAGTTTTATGCATCCGCAGCCGAGCGTTTATTGCGGAAGGTGGATTCGATCCACCACACCGGCCTTCGCCTTGCGACCGGTGCCTTCCGCACTTCCCCCTTTGAGAGCCTATTGGTCGATGCTGGGGAGATGCCACTCGCTCTGCGCCGCGTGCAGTGCCTCCCTCGCCTGTACGCGCGAGCCCGTCGCCTCCCTCAGTCGCCAACAGCTCTCACTGCATCCGCATCTGATTTCGATGGTGCCTATGCCGCCGAGAGACGCCAGTCATACCCTAAGCCCTTTGGGTTTAGGGCTAGGAAACTCCTTCGAGAGCTAGATATAGCTCTCGGTCCGGTGGCGCCCCTGGTTCTGCCCAGGACGCCACCCTGGAGGGTGCCACATTTGGCTATTTGTCACCACGCCTCTGCTCCCAAAGCTTGTACTGCGCCGGGAGTATTGCGTTCGACCTTTTTGGAGCACACATCGTGTCACGCTGGAACCGTGCCAGTGTATACGGATGGCTCCAAGTTCCAAGAGGGGGTCGGCTTCCGCTCCGTATCCCCTCTGTTTGAAGTCAGAGGGGCTCTACCAGGCGCTGCGTCTGTCTTCACGGCCGAGCTGGTGGCAATACACCACTCGGTACGGGAGATTTCGCGACGTGCCCGGTTCGGAGACCGGATTGTGATCTATAGCGACTCACAAAGCGCCCTGAGTGCTCTCGGGGCATTGGAATCTCCGCATCCCCTGGTTCGCGATATCCGTGACGCCATGGTTTTGGCGAGCCGGGCAGATGTCGAGATTTTCTTCTGCTGGGTTCCTGGACATGTAGGAATTGCGGGGAATGAGCGCGCCGATGAGGGCGCCAAAGAGTCCGCGAGGACTCTGCGACCGGACCAGCGTTTCACTCTTCCTCACACCGACTACATGGCAGGAATACGGGCAGCTCTTCGGACTGCTTGGCAAAGAAGACGGTCGAAGGGAACTTAAAGTTGGGTGCCATTGCGCCGCGATTGTTCCCATGGACCTATCCTCCAATGCCGCGACGGCTTCAGGTCCTTTTCTGTCGTCTCCGAATCGGACACACTCGTGTGACGCATCGCTATTTGATGGACCGCTCGCCTGCGCCGTATTGCGAAGACTGCGTTGTCCCCTAGACTGTTTGGCACATGCTTGTCGAATGTCCCAGCCTGGGTGGTCTTCGCGCACGTTACCTTTCCCGGTACCGGGATGGGCGGGGTCGCTACCGCTTGTCTTTTGTACTCGGAACGAGTGCGTGCACATTGACTAGTGGACTTGTTGACTTTTGGGGGGAGGCCGGCCTTCTCCATTTCATTTAACCAGGTTTAATTGTTGTTTTTGTTATTGTTTTGTTATTATTATTTCTTTTTATTGTTGTTTCCTATTCAAAATTTTTAAAGTAGCCTAGAACTACGCTGTTTGTTTACGGCGACTTATGCCCAAGTGGGCAGTCGCCAGATTGCCTCTTGAAAAAAAAAATGATGGAGCGGTCGCCTGCGCCCTATTGCGACGACTGCGTCGTTCCCCAGACTGTTTGGCACATTCTTGTCGACTCTCTCAGTCTGGGTGATCTTCGCGCACGTTACTGTCCCGGTACCGGGATGGGCGGGGGCGCTACCGACTGTCCTTTGTACTCGGGACGAGTGCGTGCACATTAACAGGTGGACTTGTTGACTTTTGGGGAGAGGCCGGCCTTCTCCCTATTATTTAAGCAGGGTTTTTTTATTGTTTTGTTTTGTTGTTTTTTTCCTTTAGGTTGCACGCTCCTGCGCCGGGGGGATCTCACCCCGACGCAGGAGCTTGCTTCCTTTCTTCCTTTTTGGGGTGTTTTTTTATATGGTGCATCGGGAATATTAATGGTACAGATGATAGTGATTTCGGTCACAAAGTTTTACAAAGAAAGTCTTGCGGGAGGGGTGTCAGAGCTTTAGTGAATACCCAGGATATGAGTGTGCGATATGCCAAAAGGTTGAATGAAAGTGTGGCATCGTTGGTCTATGAGACTGAACCTATTGATGAGGGCAAGGAAATATCTCAAGGGGGAGCAGTCCAAAAAGAACAATTTGGGGTGAGTAAGGAAGGTGTGAGTAAGTGGTATGTATGGTTTGACGAAAGGTGTAAATAAGTTTGTGATTAACATGTTCTGAGGTGGTATGGACATGTATAAAACGGAAATAAACGTGTAAAGGACATAATAAGAGAGTGACTGTCAGGCTGTGCAAAGGGTTAGAAGCCAGCCTAAAGAGTGGGTTGATTTTGTGAATCTTTGTTTGTATAATAAAGGTTGACTGAGTGAGGTAGATGATATGGGTTATGATAAATGTGGAGTGGTGTGGGAGTGAGAGAGGGACTGCTAAAGTATGAACCTTGGCTAGACAGATATAGATACCACGGCACATAGAACCTCATCGCTATGTGCAACCAATTTAGCTTGAGAAATTTCATGGGCGGCTTCGTGCTATGGCGTTGATGTGCGTCGATTTCATTTGTGAAAAGTGATTTCAAATGAGTTTTCAGTATTTTCTTGTTCTGTCAGTGACTCCCATCTTTACATAACTCCTACCAGGCGTGTTTAGGGGTAGTAGCCCCTTAGAAACAAAGCCTCCTGTTTGGCAGTTGTTTTCTCTTAAAACTCAGCGTTCTTAGGGGATCTGAGTGATAATTATTAAGGAAAGATAAAATGGGGTTAGGTTAGGTTAGGTTATTATTTCAATGATTTTAATGGCTTAGACGACCAAACAATTTGTCAAATATCGAACCCTACTTCTTTCTTTAGGGAAGACGTACCGGGTGTTCACTAAATATGGTACCTAAATGAAAATTCATTTATAAAGCTATAATAATCTCCACGACATCTATGTCATTAGAAAGAACTAAAAATTAATAGGATTTTTTCTTGAGAAATCCCTTTAAATGACCCATCGCACGTAAGACATTCACATATTAACCTAGAACTCTTCTTGGCCGAAAAAAGGAATCTGGGAAACCAATTCATGTCTTATGTTGTGCATGTTCATGTCGTAGCATGAATAAATATACATCATAGACACTAGAATTCTTTATCTGGGATTAAATTTGTGCAGACAAATAGGAAATCTTAGCAGCTAAGGAGAACTGCAGCGATCCTAATACAGGAAAACTATTCCATACTCACTAAACAATAATGGGATATCTCTTTCCAAACAAAGACCAATTCCCCCCATCCTTAAAGGGCTTGAATTTTCCTTACAATAAAATTCTTTATTCTTGATTTTTTTTTCTGTATTCTTTTGTCTAGTTATTCGCCGTTTTCTTGTCTGTCCTCCACTCCATTCTTTAACTCCTTACATAGACCTGATCAAAGGTTTTAAAAAGTGTCGAGACCCTTAAAAAATAACTACTAAACAAATTTGCTTCACAAAATCTAGGCTGATAAGAGCTAAGTTTGAATTTCTTGACAACAAAGGTTTCAAATTCGCACATGAATCATAATCTTTAATATTCGTTGGGATAGCAACGTAACCCTCCACTCAAGCAGAAACAAGTAGCGAGGGGGAGTTTTATTGAGATAGGAAAGATACACATTGAATGGCTTGCCGAGAACAGCTCAATCTTATCTATATTTTCTTAATATTGTGTCCGCCTCTGGCCTAATGAGTTCAATGATCAGGTTAGTTGCATGTTTATGACTTTTCATATAGAGCTTTAGAGAAAAATTGGAATAAAAGATACTTGAAGGAAAGATAAGTGAAACATTCTAGATTTATACGATCGTCATTCAATAATTAAAACGACCTACTGTGAGAATATAAATCAGTGATGATAATGATTATAAAATAATCTTTGTTATTTTACGTGATAAACTAGCCTTTTATATCTGAAGGAGATTTGCTATTCTTAGGTATTATCAGTTAGGGGGGTTACACATAAGCAATATTCAATCAATTAAACACGCTTCATTATCTCCACTATTTTCCGTCGTCACTCCACCACTTGGAGACACTAGTGATATATATATATATATATATATATATATATATATATATATATATATATATATATATATATATATATCAGAGCTGGGGGTTGCGGCAACGAGTTGCGACTTTGCAGCACTATCAATTTCGAAGTCGCAAACGTTTTGAAAAAGTCGCACCGCCAATTTTCCGCGACTTTGAACAGGAA
Organism: Ceratothoa steindachneri; assembly: GCA_963969495.1. NCBI lineage: Eukaryota > Metazoa > Arthropoda > Malacostraca > Isopoda > Cymothoidae > Ceratothoa > Ceratothoa steindachneri. Next base: position 19,907,073 of record OZ018317.1, on the reverse strand, counting down.
CAAAGACGACTTTTTTTTTAAGAAATTGCCGCGGCTGTTTTAAGCCAGTGGCCGATTTGGCTAAAAATGTCAAATTTGAGTTGGTAACAGCTAACTTTATTTTGATCTGATTTTTAACTTTACTTTTACGATAAATTAAATTCGTCACATTATATGAGACTGACATTGCATTAAACTACCTAAACGTACCCCCCAAAATGTTTGTCACTCTGAAAAATTATTATATATTAGTAAAATTTCATACACTTTTCAGGCGTGAACCAAGTTTTAATTAAGCCTTTCCTGTCATTTAAAAACGTCCAAGAACGTGTTATGCCTTGTGGCGTTCATCGTGCGAATTAATCTCATTTGCTTATACGAGAAGCGGAGTCGCACCGGGGGAAAAAAGTCGCAAGTCGCACTGGAGTGGAAGGGGAGGGGGGCAATAATAGAGTCGCAAAGTCAAAGTCACACCCAGCTATGATATATATATAAAGGGTGTTCCATTAAGACGGATCGAAGTTAGCAGTAAATAAAAGTGTTATTGGTGAAAATTTATTGATTTCACTATCGGATCATGTTAGTTGAGTCATGGCAATTATGTGTGACAAATAATATCGCCTAAATGTCCGCCAAGGCTTCGGCGGCACACCTCCACTCGATGGTCAAAATTTTTGATGACGTCTCTGCATAGTTGCTCCTCGATCTCACCAATATGCCTTATTACCTCATCCTTCAGCTGTTGAGTTGTTGTTGGCTTGTTGGCATAGACCTTACTTTTGAGATGACCCCAAAGGAAGAAATCTAAAGGCGTCAAGTCACACGATCGTGGTGGCCAATTGTCCTCGCTGTTTCGAGAGATGATGCGACCTAGGAACTTCTCATTCAATAAAGCCATTGTTGCATTGGCTGTGTGGCGTGTGGCGCCGTCCTGTTGAAACCACAAATCTTTTACATCCATAGAATTCAATTCATAAAAAGTTGGTTATCATGGCACGGTATCGCTCGCCTATCACCGTAACAGAATTCCCGGCATCATTTTTGAAGAAATACGGCCCAATGATTCCTCTAGCAAAAAATGCTCACCAAACAGTGACCTTTTGTGGATGCAGTGGCTTTTCAACAATCTTCCTGGGATTTTCATCGGCCCAAATGAGACAATTCTGCTTATTAACGAATCCACCAAGATGAAAATGGGCTTCATCACTAAAGATGATTTTTTTGCGAAACCCATCATCGTCTTGTCTTTGCTCGTGCACCCAATTGACGAATGTACGGCGCTTCAAATGGTCAGCAGTCTTCAGTAATTGTGTCAATTGAATTTTGTAAGCATGTAGAGACAAATCTTTTGTTAAATTTCGATGTAACGTTGATGTGGAGAGGTTCAATTCCTGCGCGCGATGAGGAATAGAGGTGTCTGGATCTTCGGCCACATTCTTGCGCACTGCAGCCCATGTTTTCAGCTGAACGGCGTAAACGAGCACGCAATGGCGTTTTCATATCTGCCACCAACCCAGTTTGTTTGAATTTACGAACAATTTTCCCAATTGCACTCTCGGTTGGTCGATTATGTTGACCAAAAAAATCGCGAAGTGCCCGAAATGCGTTTCTGTTTGAAGGTCCATTTTCTTAATTGGCTTTGATAACTTTAACACGTTGTTCGATTGTTAATCTTTCCATGGTTGAAATTGCCAAAGACTGAAGTTGTTAAATCTGAAAGAAAAAGGAAAAAATAGAGAGAGAGAGAGAGAGAGAGAGAGAGAGAGAAAGATAGATATAGATATAGATATAAATATATATATATATATATATATATATATATATATATATATATATATATATATATATATATATATTAATACAGGGGGTGGACAAAATAATGGAAACACCTAGTATTGAAATAATATAGTTTGGAAGATTGATTAAACTGTTTAAACCTTGTCTATGTTTATGTTTGTTAATTAATAATAGAAGTACATCATCTTGTGCTAATATTGTTGTTTTCTTTGCACATATTATCCAAATACGTTTATTAGAACTTATTAAAGTGAGCGATCTATCTGATTTCCAAAGAGGTCAGATTGTCGGAGCTCGGATGACAGGTGGTACAATCACTAAAACGGCTAAACTGGTTGGCGTATGGAGAGGCACAGTCTCAAAAGTAATGACACTGTAGGAAAATAAAGCAAAAACGTCCTACGCATAGCAAAAATAGGGAAGGAAACCAAAACTCTCTGATAGGGACCATGGGACTCTTACACGAATTGTTACAAAAGAACATAAAACTACAGTTACCAGAATGACTGCAGAACTTAATGATCACGTCCGGAACCCAGTCTCAACAAAATCTGTTCGCTGGGAGTTACATAAATCCCGATTCCAAGGGAGGGCTGTAATCCGAAAACTACTACTCTCAGAAACAAACGTTCGAAAGCGTTTAGAATAATGTAAAAACCATCGGAATTAAACAGAAGAGCAGTGGAGAAGGGTCATATTCTCTGACGAGCCCTCCTTTACCTTATTTCCCACCTCAGACCGTTTTGAAACAGCCAATAGATGCATTTGATTCAGACTGCTTGACCCCAACTGTTAAACATGGAGGAGGCTCTTTGGTGATCTGGGGGGCCGTATCTTGAAAATCTGCCAACCCATTAGTCTCCCCTCATGGTAGAATCAACTGTCAGGACTATTTGTGTATTTTAGCTGATCAGATCCACCCTATGGTTCAGGAGTTGTTTCCGGATGATAATGCTCCTATTCATATTGCTAAGGGTGTAGCTGAATGGCACAAGGAACATTCCAGAGAAGTAGAACACCTTATCTGGCCACCACAATCCCCAGATCTCAACAGGATTAAACATTTATGGTGCAGTTTAGAAAAACAGGTTAGGAGTAGATATATATATATATATATATATATATATATATATATATATTTCAACTGTGTCAGAATGAATGGGATGACTGTTCATCATCTAAACTATACAAAATAAAAAATTCTATTCGCTCTTGGATATATATATATATATATATATATATATATATATATATATATATATATATATATATATATCCAAAAGCGAATAGAATTTTTTATTTTGTATAGTTTGGATGATGAACATTCATCCCATTTATTCTGCCACAGTTGAAAAATATACTTTCTTATTGAAGGAAAGTAGTCCCTAAAAGGCAGAGCCGAGTTCTCAGGGGACACAGAATGTGCTGAGCGGGCCAGCCGATCAGCCTTCTCGTTGCCCAGGACCCCCACATGCCCAGGGACCCAGCAAAAAATAATTCTATATCGGGACGCATTTTGGATCAGCCAGTTGCAAATTTCTGTGACTAAGAGGTGAGACGAATTAAAAGATCTAATTGAATGTAAGACACTCCTAGAGTCGGAAAAAATGACAAAATCACTAAAAGGTAAAATTTGGATGAGTCTAAAGGCTAAAAGGATTACTGAAAGTTCAGCGGTAAAAATGGATGCTGCTGGCGGCAAAGATGAGTTAGGAATTCTCCTCCTGGGTAGATGGCTGTGGCGCCCACGCCACCGTCCGACTTAGAGCCATCCGTGTATAGTGGGCAGCATTGTTTGTGTGAGATCGAATGCTCTAAGAACAGGCTTTTAATGATGCGAGGGTCCATGAAGGACTTCTCCAGGCTCCACATGTTGGTACATACTGTGGGGAGAGGAGCACGCCACCTAGGGGTCAGTAAGGATGGAAGGGTAAGGACCCTTGGAGCACCCAGGTTAGAGAGATGATCTCATATGCGAAGGTTCAAAGGTCGGGGTAAAGATGGCAACTTATCATATGCCGCCGTTGATTCGACAGCATACAGGCATCTGTAGACCTCTGATACAAGGGCTTGCTGAACTCGGCAGAGGTATCGCATGCAGATTTGAAGTATATGGTGGGGCAAAGGGAGTACCCCACTCTCGCAGTAAAGGCTGTTAACAGGAGAAGTACCGAAGGCTCCACTAGAAAGGCGAACTCCGAGGTTTCGAAAGGGGTTCAGCATTTTAAGGGCTGAAGGGGAAGCCGATGAGTAAATTTGACAGCCATAATCCAATTTTGATTCGACCACGGCTGTGTATAATGTCCACAATGTTTGTCGGTCACTGCCCCACGAAGTGTATGAGAGGACTTTCAAAATGTCTAGAACCCGCAGACAGCCTGTTCGAAGTCGGCGTAGGTGTGGTAACCAGGATAACTTTGGATCGAGAATTACGCCAACGAACCGAAACTCGGAGACAAACTCTATATCTTCACCTTGTAGGGAGATAGATGGCGGAACAAGAACCCCTCTGCCTCGGTGGAAATACATTGCATTGGTTTTGTTCGTGGAATAGCGGAATCCCTTAAGTTGTGCTGTTTGGGATACAGCATCGACCGCCAGTTGTAGCCGACGCGCTGCTGATGGAAGGCGAGGTGAGGAACAGTATAGTGCTAAATCATCGCCAAACAGAGTTGCCGATACACCCTCTGGGAGAGACGAAATAATATCATTGATGGCAATTATAAAACATAAGACACTTAAAACACTGCCCTGAGGAACTCCCTCCTCTTAGGGTTGCAGGTCAGAGTATGCGTCTCCAACACGTAACTTGAAGGATCAAGATGGTAAAAAACTTTGAATAAGTGAAGGTAAAAGGCCTCTCATCCCCCAGACGTATAACTGCTTCAAGATGCCGTATCTCCATGTTGTGTCGTAGGCTTTCTCAATATCGAAAAATATGGCCAGGACTCGGTGCTTTAATGAGAAAGCTTTCCGGACCGATCCCTCGAAACGTACTAGTAGGTCAAGGTTACTATGACCTTTGCGGAAGCCATATTGAAATTGAGAGAGAAGGTGATTGGCTTCTAGGAACCAGTTTAGGCGCTCCAATATCATTTTTTCCAGCAACTTAAACAGCTGGTGAGAGCTATAGGGCGGTAGTGATCTTCATCCAACCCATCCCTGCCCGGTTTGACAACGGGAAGGATGATCCCAATGCGCCATGATGACGGGTAAAAACCCTTCACCGATATAAGGTTTTACAAATCAAGCAGGAAGAGAGTAGAATGTGGATGTAGATGCCGAATCATATCGAAATACATTTCATCAAGGCCAGGGGAAGTAGATCTGCAAAGGGACAAAGCGCTTTGCAGCTTATGGATGCTGAATAGAGCGTTATACGGAAGGTTATATTTTGTTGTGAAGTTGAGAGAATGAGATTCTTCCTTTGATATGTAGGATTGAAAAGCATTATCGTAACGGCTGACACTGCTGACGGCGCGGAAATGGTCAGCAAAAGCATTGCTGACCACCAGGCCGTCATTCTCCAAGGAACCATCTAAGTTGAGTGTGGGGGTATGATGATTAGCATAACGGCCTCTGATCTTATTAATCCTCTTCCAGATCTTAGCAGTAGATGTCATAGAGGAAGTCTATGAAACGTATCTGCGCCATGAATTTCGGCGAGCTTGACGAAGGGTTCTTTGGCGAAGCGCACGAGCTTGGTTTCGGTTGACCTTGTTGCACAAAGTTGGGTCCTTTCTGAATCGGGCATGGGCTAACTTGTAATTTTTGATAGCTGTTGCACACGTCGAGGTCCACCAGGGCACGGTTGAGCGGCCCGTGACAGTTCGCCTCCGTGGGATGGTCTGTGTTGCTGCATTGTAGATAGTCGATGTAAAGTATTCTACTGCTGCGTCCACTCCATTGAAGGTCCCCCAAGGATACATTTGTGAAGGACGCCTCTTGGAAACTTTCCCAATCTGCATGACCTAAGTCCCACTTAAGGGGCATGGTTGCATGAAGGCTAACTTGAAGGGCCGATAAGACAATAGGGAAGTGGTCACTCCCATGGAGATCGTCAAGAATTGACCATCGAAATTCCGTAAAGCAATCCGAGGAACAAACAGACAGTTCAACACAGCTAAAAGAGTCCGTCTGGACATGATAAGAGGTAAAATCGCTAGTATTTAAAACACAAAGCAGGTCAGATAATAAAAGAGACTCTAAAACACTGCCTTTGGCCTTTCGAGTGATGTCACCCCAGTTTGGATGACGGGCGTTAAAATCTCCTAGTAATAAGAATGGGGAGGGCAACTGGTCTATAAGTTTTAAAAGGTCGGATCTTGACAATGATAAACAAGGGGGTAGGTAAATTGAGCAAACGGTAAAAAGCTTAGTAAGAAAAACCCTCACAGCAACAGCTTGGAGGGGAGTATATAGGGAGATGAGAGAAACATGGTAGGATAAAGATACCATGATTGACACCCCTCCATGAGAGGCTTCCAGCAGGAGCAATAGAGTTGAATTTGAGAAAACCGGGTACCGGCGGAAAGGCCCATGTACACAGTTTATTCTCCTGAAGACAAATAACAGCGGGATGGATAGTCGTCAAAAGAATTTTGATTTCTTCCCACTTTGGAAGAACGCCTTGGCAATTCCATTGTAAAATGGAAGATATTATGTGTGATGATTAGATACCACTAGAGATATCTTTTTCTCTTTTGAGGCCGATGTTGTATTTGAGGTTCGTCCCAAAGAGCTTGGGGGACGGAGAGCAGATTTTGAGGAGCCTACTTATGCAGGGGGAGAGATCCTAGATAGAGCAGTAACTGTTTTTTTTTTCGTAGGTTTTGGAGAACCGACTGAGGCCCTTGATTGTAATTCGGGTTCACAACCTGGCGGAAAAGGAAGATCAAGAAGGGATTTTCGGCCGGTAGATCTGGATTCATGGGTCGAGGGCATTTTCGGTGTCTGGGGAGTTGGTCCACCCGCCGCGATTGGTAATGTTGGAGTATCAACTGCACCCATCGGATCTTGGGTTGAAGGGTGAGCACAACGACCAGGTGTTCTGAACGAGGTGTGTGGAGCTGGGTGTATATCTGCCATCGTTTGGATCAGGATGGGGCCTAAGTCCTGTGAAGGGCGGAACAGACTTAAGGGCATAGAATGTTCAGCCATAGGGGAGGAGTCCATTGAAGATTCTCGGGGTTCGGCCAAGTCAGCTACAGAGGCTGCCCGTTTATTGGTGGTCGATGACCCAGGTGAGGAATCCTTCCTCTTACCACTGGGCTTTGGGTCTCGGGGCCGGGTGGATGAACCTTCACTGGTCGATGTTGAGGATTCTTTCAAATAGCGTCCGATGTCTTCAAGTGTCTCACCCTGAGCGTCTTTCCCAGCTAGAGCTGCTGAAGAGATGGGGGCTACATTGGTTATCTCGGTGTGAGAGCGATGCTTCGACTGCATATTCTGAATGTTTTCGATGCTGCGAGTAGATCTAGGGTGAAGTGCTTCAGGCCGGTCGGAACTCGCACGTGATGGTCGGTTTCGTCCGGCGTCACGTAAAACGTCAGAGAAGAGCCAGCCGAGTGGCGAGGTTTGTGCTCGAGCACGCTGGCGGGCCTCTCTTATGTCTAGACGTAAGGAGTCGCGCAAAGCGAGCACCTCCTTTTCATATAAAAATATAGAGCAGAGTTTGGAAGCAGCACTGCGGTTACCTCCGCAGTTGGCACAGCGGGGTGCTTTGGTGCATTCGGGGCCATGGTAGTCAGAGCTACAATTCACACAGGAGCGAGGGTGCCGACAGGCACGGGCAACATGTCCAAATTGATTGCAATTGAAGCAGCGTCTGGGTAGTTCGATGTAGGGACTTACCGGGACACGAAGGTACCCAGCTTTAATATACTGCGGCAGTTCTTGTCGTTCAAATGTTAAAATCAGTGTGGCGGTTGGGACTTTAGTGGAGCCTAATGTTTCAGTTACCCTGTGTACGTGTGTGACACGTTGGGTACTGAGCTTACTCTGAAGGCAAGTGGGGTCGTAGTTCTTTAGTTCGTTTGAACGGACGACACCTTTGACAAAATTCAGACGTGGATGGGGCGAGACAGTTATTGGAATTTCAGCTATCGAAGATGGATTTCGCACAAGGTTGTGTTGAAAGTGGGATGACACCTCGACTACGACATCACCACTTCCAAATAAACACATCCAGAGGAGTTCACCACAGCGGGACACAAAAGATTCATTGACGTCAAACACATCGACTTTTGCAAGTGGGATGTCAGATGATGAATTCATGACAAGAAAGCGAGGATAATCAAGATCTTGGTCTACTTCGTTGGAGTAGGGGTCCAACGAGCGAGGGAAGGCTGAAAGGGGAGCTAAGGAACGTTTGGCACGAGAACCCTTACGAGAAGGGGAGGTTTTTGGTTTATAGCTAGCCATTGCAAAAATAAAAAACTTCGCATTCTCACTCGGGGCTCCCCACCATGGAGGCCTACAAGGGCCTGGCGCTACTGCAACTATACAATCAGTTACGTCTGGTATGTCCTCTTGGAGAGTGGCTACGTATCCACTACACCATCTTTATAACCCTAAGAGGCTGCCCGAGTTCTCCTATGCACGGAGAAAAGGGGCCAACGATGGGTTTCTCTTTGGGCATTCGGTAGACGAAGGCGGTGGAGATGCCCAGCCTCTTTCACCTTCATGAAAGAACAATTCTGAATCAATCCATTGGACGAGCAGAGGTCGGGTATTGATAAGGACCACTAGATAGGTGAAGAAAGAGGGGGAAGTAAAGGGCAGTAGAAGAGAGCAATAGAGGAGGGAAGAAAGAGGGGCGTGTTAAAAGTCTTGTTGGCAGCACCATGGGTCCCCTAAGGGGCCCTGCGCTGACCCCCTTCGCCACAAGAAGGCCAGAGTCTCTCTGGGAACAACCCCTGAACAAAAGATCCAAGAGAGGGAGGAGATATATATATATATATATATATATATATATATATATATATATATATATATATATATATATATATATATATTGAAGTTGGTATGCGTGTAAAAACTTTTCAAAAGCTTATTAAGTTTTCGGCGTAAGGGTAGGTTGAGTGGGCCAACCTACCACGCATACCAACTTCAAAATAGTTTTCCTTAACAACTTTCATATTTGGAAAATTTTTCAGAACTAAAGACAGAATCCCACCTGAAATGAGCTGTTCAGTTGTCTATAAATTCATTTGCCCCAGGTGCCACCAGGAAATCTACATTGGCAGCACTGTTCACTAACTTAGGGCTAGGGTCTGTTCTCATCTTGGCATTAGCTCTCGCACTGGCTCCACCTTGACCAATAAAGAAACTTCTCCCATTCGAGATCATTCAATTAAATGTAAGACAGAAATTTCCCACAAAAACTTTCAAATTATAGGACATGCAAAGGACTCCACTTCCCTGCGCATTCTCGAATCATTATTTATAAAACAACTAAATCCCAGTTTAAATTCTGATTCAACTGCTTTTCCCCTTCTCATTTCATAAACCACTCAAAATATTTTCACAACCTACCAATCTCTAATCCGTTCCCTCTATAATCTTTCCTCAGTCTCTCCGCTTTTGCCGTCCACTAAAGGTGACTAATATTTTTGTGTACCAATTAATTGCCCCAATTAGTATATTTTTATATTTATCCATATTTATAGCATCTACATTTAGTGTCAAGTTTTCAAATGATTTTTTCACATTTTCAATTTATTAAATAATTTATTACTATTGCTGCTTCATTAATTGACTAATATTTGTGTCAACCAATAATTGCATCAAATAGTGTTATATTTATGCCTATTTAAAGTACCCATAATTGATCCATATCTAAATTTCAATAGTTTTCAAACGATTTGCCATAATTTCAATTAACTAAATAATTTATTTTTAATCCTTGTGTGCATTATATTTTTTGTAATTTTAAACGTGTTCTAAATCTCTTTTATAGACCAGAAGATGGGTAAGATACCCGAAACGTTGTACTTAATTAAATGAGAAATTTTAAATGTCTCATTTTGGGATTTATCCTCAACCTGAAAATAAGCCTTCTTAGAAGCAAACCTATAGTATATATATATATATATATATATATATATATATATATATATATATATATATATATATATATACACGAGGGGCGGTCAATAAGTTTTGCAATTCGGATATAAGGAAACGAGATATGAGGAAAAGTGTTTTATTATTTTTCAATATAACTTCCCTCGACTTCAATGCACTTGCACCACTTGTCCCTGAGGCTTCGAATTCCCGACAAGCAGAAATCTCCCGACTGCTGTTCAATCCACTCTTGGACGGCGAGCTGGACATTTTCATCGTCCCCAAACCGTCGTCCACGCAGTGCAGCCTTGACCTGGCGGAATAAAAAGTAGTCGCTAGGAGCCAGATCTGGACTGTAGGGGGGGATGGTTGAGCTCCTCGAATCCACACTCGCGCAGCTTGCGTAACTCTGGCCTTGTGGACAGGGGTATTGTCGTGGAGGAGCAGGACACCGCGTGTCAACTTGCCGCGCCGCTTCTGAAGGATCCACTTCTTCAACCCAGCCAGTTCCTCGGCGTAATATTGGCCTGTGGTGGCCCTTCCACGAGGCGCATAGTCCATCATCAACACTCCCTAAGAATCTCAGAAGATGGTGGCTATGATCTTCCCGGCTGAGGGTTGGGTCTGGAACTTGATGGGGATCGGAGAGCCCCTGTGCTTCCAGGCCATGCTTTCGAGCTTTGTCTCGGGATCCCAGTGATGGACCCACGTTTCATCACCTGTCACTATGCGTGACTCGAATCCTGCCGGGTCTTGGGTGTACAGGAGCAGCAGCTCCTCCGAACTTTGACGACGTTGAAGTCCATCATGGGGCGTGAGTTTTCTAGGGACCCAACGGGCAGAGACCTTGGTCATGGCCAAATTGTCGTGGATGATGTTGATAACACTTCCATGTGATATTCCAAGTTCTCGCTCCATTTCTTCGACCTTCACCCGTCGATTTTCAAGGATTATCCTCTCCACACGGGCCACATTGTCCTCGTTGGTTACGTCTGACGGACGTCCTGGACGGGGATCATCTTCAAGGGACTCACGACCATGGCGGAACTCCCTATTTCAGCGAGCAATGGTTGCATAGGAAGGGGCGGTGTCGGTGTACACTGCAACCATGCGTTCATAGATCTCTTTTGCATTCTTGCCTTACGTTGGTAAAAAATTTGATCACTGCGCGGTGCTCAACCTTCTCAATTTTCGAAAGATTTGTGACTGACGATCTGCGATCAGCTACTGCTTCTTAAGTAAACGAGGCAGGAGCGTGCGGCTGCAGGTCCTGACTTGTCATAACTTGTCCTAACACCCCCACAAACAGCCATTTCCCTTCCTCTGTTTTGCCCAACCGATTCGCAAAAAAACTTATTTACCCCCCTCCTGTATCTATATATATATATATATATATATATATATATATATATATATATATATATATATAACATTCTAAGCTAAGGCCCTTCCTCAGAGATGTTGGGATGTGAGGCCGGAAATGAGAATGGCATTTGTATTATTATAGAAAGACGGTGAAGATGAGGGCACCCTCCTTCTTTCAGCGGATGGGAGACAAGGAGAGGAATAAAAATGTGGAGAAAGTTAAATTTAGGTGGAGGTCGAAAGTGTGCCCTGGAATCGGCTCATCTCAATATTTTTAATGGTTGCAATGATTAAAATGCCTTCTGGCATTAATATATATAATTGGGATAAGAAAAATTGAATCTTGTTATTTTTTCTTCTCACTTCATGACGTCCTTGTATTCGTACTTGGTCACTTGTAGATGGTGGGTGTAGGTAGTGATTTTGCTAAAGGAATGTACGATTTGTATCTATCCTGCCTCTAGCCTGAACATGTCATCCACAGCACATAGGGGTCGAGTTGCATCCAGGCTATCCAAGATGACAGTGCTTGGCGCACGCAAGAAAGTATTGAACGTCTCGATGCCGGTTCGTGTGTAGAGTTCTCTTGAGGTGACGTAATCGCTCCACTTAACGATGTGGACAAAATGCAAGAATTGGTTCTGAACCCTCTGCAATTTAATAATCTTATTCCTTGAGAAAGTGTTCAGAGGAACTTCTGGGTAGAGCTACTTGGACCTAAATAGTAATTTATATAATTTCTGCTGGTTATTGATACTAAAGATACCATATCGGCTAAACTTGTCCAGTTCGAGTTTGGCAGCTTATATTTTAGAATTGATGTGGTTTCGTGTGCCATAATTGGATAGCCTGAATTCTAGGATGCTCGCACTTGGGGAGTATGTCTCAATTGTGTCGTCCAGTCTGAGAGGCTCCGGTGTGCGTCCGCCTATCGCGACTGCGGTAAACCTTTTTTTTTTGTTCGTTTGCATCTTCTACTTTTTTTCTGATCCTGGAGATCTTTTTGGCCTCGGCTGCAGACGCCCTCAACATCATTCTAGGTGATGTGGTCCGCGTACTGTATGTTGAGCGTTCGGGGGAACATCTGCTTTGGATTGTTCCTGGTGCTGGTGTAGACCACAAAGAGGGTGGGACTCAGACACCGTACTTGGGGAACTCTGACTAGTAGGTAAAACGGGGTATCGGTGTGATTCACGAATGCTATTATCGTTCTTCTGTCGGTCAAGGCAGACCACATCACCATGCACACAGAGACAATTGTCTTGGCCACATGTTAGTATGTTCAAGTGATCGCAGTCTCCGTGCTCATTTTTTTGTAGAAGTCATGTTGTTCGGCGTTCTGCAAAGAGGAAACCAATCTGTTATTGAGAATTCTTTCGAAACCGCCACCCCAATTATCTCGGAAAGCAAGATTGGCTTGTAGTTGCCCGTAAGGTGCGCGGCGATTTGCCTTCCTGGACACCGTGCTGACGGGACTCAGCGCCCCGTCTGGCCCCAGCTTAGCCTCTTTTTCTTCTTTCAGACAGGCTGTGTTTCTCCTCTACTTCCTCACTCCCCCTACAACCTCTTCCCACAACTTTCTCTGGTCGGCCTCTATTTTCACAGGGTAGATGCTGAGCTTCTTCTTAGCCAACTATCCCGGATCGGGGCTGAGTGGGGAGGGGAAAATATTCCTTAGCCCCTGAGCTCCGGTTTGGGATTGTGGATTTTTAACAACCTGCTTAATCTCCCCCATACCTTCCTCGCACCCCCTTTCCTTGTCACTTCAAATTCTATCCTTTTTACGCTGTGCCCAAGGTGGAGCCAGCATGCTAAAAGGCTACCAGGTCACCAGGCGGGAGATGTGGCATAAAATGGCGGCACCTGGCTCTGCCAGCCCCGTACGCATACCTCCCAGAGCGGGCCACTGCGAGGGGTGATTAGCGTTTGCTTCCCGCAGAAAGTATAGGGTCCCTGTCGTGGTATGACATTACATTATATCAATACCATATTATATCTTTGGGAGAGAACCACTAGCTTGAAAGCAAACCGACAAAAGGGACGGAAAACCACGCGTTCAGACGGGCTGAATAACGAGAGAGTGCAATGAGGTCAGGCAAATTAAGGACAATGGCAAAGTTCAAGGTTATTTAAAGAGATTTGTACAAAAATAGAATTTTATTTACACAAAAAAATTAATAAGAGAATTGAAGGGTAAAATTACCTCAGAGAATTAACGGGCAAAAATCACATTAATAAACGAAGGGGTGAATATTAACTCAATTGGGTTAGTGAAGGGGGAAGGGGGGTTGGCTTACGGATGTCTTCTGCTCTTGAGGTGAGGCCCCTCGAACTTCAAAGCGGGAGGTTGGAGTGATGACGGTTCTCCAAAAGCAAGGGGGAAGGGGGTAACTTCCGGTCCAGGGGAGAGTATTTCGGCTACCCGAAATGAGTTGGGCTTCGACAGGAGTTGATTAAAGAAGTCGGGAAAATCATTCGGGGCGATCTTTCAGTGGAATTACCGCATGGCTGGGGCTAATTCCAAATGCACAAAATAGTCCAGCTGTCAGTTTGCTTTGTTGCTAGCACTTGACTTGGAACCATTGGGAAATCTACTCTGTGTCTTCAGGGAAGTTGAGCGTTATTTATATCCGAGGCTCTCCCCGGAGTTGGGGGTTAGCGGGAAACAGCTCTACTCTCGAAGGGCCTAGAATCTTCTTGCAGAGCTATTTTAGCCCGCATAAAGGTGAATCGTGGGGGACTCGATTCGAGGCTACCGCTTGTGGAAGGGGGGGAGGGGGGGTAGGCTTACCACTTTAGTCCTAGCCGGGCCTTTGGCTGCACATGGGAGTTCCTTTCTGCTAAAGATCTTCCACGTGCGGATTCCCTCACAGTCCCCATGCCCGATGATTAAAATCTTTAACAAAACCCTCTTCCTCTTACCTCCTCACCATCGATTGAGCAACTGTCGGGCAGCTCCACTGAAAAAAATGGAGGCCCTGTGCTTTCACAAAGGAACCTCAAAAATTCACCACCTTATCTGGAGGTTCCTTCGGGTGCCTCCATCTTTCCAGCGGCAGTTCCCCCATTTTTTTCGAAGGGGACTGCCAAGAAAGCCAGCCCATAACCAACCGCTCCCCATTAAAGCGGCTCGGTAGGGCAAACCCCCTTAAAGGGGAGATGGAAGACAATATCCATCCGTCGCTTCCCTCAAAAGTCCTGTTTGCTCGAATATTAAACCTAGCTGGTGTCAAGGCTTTGCCCCCTCCCCCCCCCACATTCGACTCGTGACACCGGTGCCAATGGGACCTATAATGTCCTGGTGAGAGATGGCCAAATGGAGCCCCTCCCCAGAAATAGACATTGTCCTTGAGGCAACCCAGCCTCAGACGGTAGGGCCTTCCATGGGGGACGAATCCGGGCTCGGCGCCAATCACCAAACTCTAGTCCGCCCCTATGGAAGGTCCTCCTCAAAGGGATCGGGTCTCCAAGGCAGTACAAGGAGGGAGGGATCTCATCCTCCGGCCGGTACCCCTGCGACCGCCAAGACCTTCTCCATCTCGAAGAAAGACCTTGCTGAGGCCGGTCCATCTGGCCTTGGGGCTCCTGCCGGCGGAGGGGAAAAGCGGGTATATTCCCCGCCCTCCTCTCCTAAAAAGAAAAGAAGCAAAAAAGCCGAAAAAGACTCGAGACTCCTCTCCATCCACGGGGGCAGCGGGGTCGGATGGGTCTGCTACTTTGGTAAGCGACCAAGCCAAGATCGGCACGTCCAGTTCCGCTGCCACCCGCCCCCCCCTCCTGGGTGCGGGATCCCTGATGAAGAGCAAAACTACATGTACAACGACAAGTGCGCGGAGCGGAGCCTCAATCACGTTGGGGCCCCTCATTCAGAGACTGCCAGGCCTTTTCGAGCCCACTGGCTTCAAACGCTTTCTGGTTATTCGCTCTACTGATGGTAGCATGTTGGCTAAGGGCGACATGATCCATCAGAGGAGAGTTTTAGCTAGTGTGATTAATAGAGAGCCTAATGTGAGCCGTTCCTCGGATGGGAGCTTTTTGGCGAATGCAGCGAATCCCTCCAAGGCGGCCATGATTAGTGCCTTTCGGACACTTGATAGCACGCCTGTGAGTGTGACACCGTACTCTATCATGAACTTCGTACAAGGAGAGATGTATGCAAGGGAACTCGTGGACTACTCTATAGATGACAACACCTTAGAGCTGGCCGACCAAAGGGCGGTCAAGGTCGAATGTATGATGAGAAAACAGGGAGGGGCCTCGAGATCCATCCCCGCACTCTTCGTCACGTTCGATTGTGACAAGCTCCCTGAGTCGGTGCGTGCCGGTTGGCAGCACTACCGCGTTAATGCATTCGTGCCTCTGCCGCGGAGGTGATATTACTGTCACCAGTTCGGCCATACTAATCACTCCTGTCGACCGGCAAAGTCGGGGTTAACCGAAGTCTGTGTTGCTCCAAGGCATCACACGATAAGTCCAGATCGTGTGTGGCTAAGTGTGTCAATTGCGGAAGGAGGCACCCTGGTTCTTCTAAGCAATATGGTGCATTTCTCTTCGAGAAAGAAATCTTGGCCGCTCAGTCACAGGATCGTCCCTCCTTCCGAGAGGCTAAAGACTTGGTCATTGCACGCCTGGCGCTTCCTGGAACATCCTATGCCTCAATAGTAAGAAAGAAACCCTCTGCTCCTGGCCCCTCCAGGCCTCCGCGCACGGTAATTTCTGCGCCCATTCGGAACTTTTCTGCGGGTTCTACCCACCCCAGGCGCTCCCCTGGTAAAGCTGGTGGCACTAAGAGTCCACACCTAGCCCTTGCTAAAACCAGCCCTCCCCCCCTTCCCTCAGCGTGACCGTTTCCCGTAAGGCGAAACGGCCACGTGCCTCCACCGCGTCATTACACTCACAAGAGGCAACACCCCTGAAGTTGTTCGCCAAGCCATCTTCCGGGGTTCTTAAAGCTGCTCCCTGAAAGAAGGACAGCACTAAAGGAGCTTCGGCTCCTTCACTCACTGGTAAGCTGGGTGGCTCGGAGGTTGTGGGTCCTGCAAAGGAGGGAACACCGCCTCCGAAACTCCCCCGCTCGCCTAAGGTTTCGACGTAGAGAGAGGAAAAGTCCCACATAGCAAGCCCAACATCCCTCGATAAGTCCTCGAAGGCGACAGCACATTTAGCGCATTGTCTGGCCAACAGCGTCCGGAGTTCTTTGGCCTCCGGCAAGCGTACGGCCATTCCCGTGAGGGTTTTATCTACGAAGAATACCCCCGCATCTCAAAGTTAGGCCTGGAGGGCATATTCCTTCAATGAAATTGCCGCGGATTCCGAGTCAACTGGGAGGAGTTGCGGAGGCTCGTCTCGTCCCGTTCCCCGTTAACTATCGTTTTTCAGGAGACAGTGCTGGGCGCATACCTCCTGCCAACCCTCCCGGGGTATAAGGGTTTTGTGACCCCACCACCACGGAATCGTGGCCGAGCGGCAGGATGTGCGATTTACAACAGGCATGATGTTTCCGTTTTTATCTTGATCTTAGATACCTCCTTTCAGGCAGTAGCTATGCAGTTGCACCTGGATAGGAGATATAATGTTATTTACGCGTATATTGCACTGTCAGCCGACTTCGACGCGGGGGATTCCGCCGAGTCGTGGCATGGTTGCCGAGGCCCTTTTTCTTTCTCTGAGTGAGACTTTACCGCCAGAGTCGGAGAACCTTTCACCGACAGGTTTACTATGAGTAAGTTGCGTTCCGCTATTGCTTCGTGCGCGTCCACTGCCCATGGTCCAGATGATGTCTTGTACGCCATGTTTTGGTACCTGGGTGAGCGAGGCATGGCCTTTCTCTTAGATTTGTTCAACATGATCTGGGTAGAGGGTGTTCTTAGAGATTCCTGGTGAATCGATATTATGCTCACCTTTCCCCCGTAAGGGGCGCGGCGATTTGCCATCCTTGCCGCCGTGCTGACGGGATTTAGCGCTCTGTCCGGCCCCAGCTTAGCCTCTCTTCCTTCCTTCAGATAGCCCGATTTCTTCCCTACCTCGTCGCTTTTCATACAACCTCTCCCACAACTTTCTCTGGTCAGCCTCTAATTTCCCCCCTGTGCTTGCGCAGGAGACCCTCCTCCATACTTCTTTAACCAGAGAGGAAGCTTACTCCTCTCCTACGCCTACGGGTGTAGGGGACTCCCCCTCACCCCCTTCTCTGGAGGTGCTTTCGGGCACCTCCCTATCTCCAGCGGCAGTCCCTCCTTTGCTTTCTAAGGGGACTGCCAAGAAAGCCAGCAGGCAGCCCATTGCCGACCGCCCCTCGTGCAAGCGGCTAGGCAGGGCAAACCCCCTTAGGGGGTAGACGGGAGCCAGGCCCATTCGGTCAATCCCTCAAAAGACCTGCTGGCAAGAATATTAAAACTGGCCGGGCTCAAGGCCTGTGCCTCCCCACTAAAGACTTATGACGCTGCCAAGGGGACCTGCGATGTCCTGGGAGGGGATGGCCAACTGGAAGCCCCTCCTGTGATAGACATGGTCCTTGAGGAAAACCAGCCTCAGACGGTAGGGCCTTCCATGGGGGGGGGGGGGAATCCGGGCTCGAAGCCAAGCACCGAACCCGAATCCGCCTCTATGCAAGGTCCTTCTCAAACGGCTGGGGATTCTCAGGCAGTACAAGGGGGGGGGGGGATCTCCTCCGGATGATGCCCCTGCGACCACCAGGACCTTCTCCATTTCGAAAAAAGACGTGGCTGAGGCCGGTCCATCTGGCCTGGGGGCTTCTACCATCAGGGGTGAGAAGCAGGTTCATTCCCCGCCCTCCTCTCCAAAAAAGAAAAGGACGAAAAAGACCAAAAATACGAAGAAGACTCGGGGCTCCTCTCCATCCGTGGGGGCTACGGGGACGGATGGGTCTGCTGCCACCTTGAAAAGCGACCAAGCCAAAATCGGCACATCCGGCCCCTCTGTCCCCCCGGATACGGAGCTCCTGACCATGACAAAGACGAAAAGTGCAGAGGGCGGAGCCTCGATGACATTGGGGCCCCTCATTCAGAGGTTACCTGGCATTTTCGAGACCGCTGGCTTCAAACGCTTCCTCGTTATTCTCTCCACTGATGGCACCATGTTGTCCAAGGGGAACATGATCCATTAGAGGAGAGTATTAGCTAGTGAAATTGGTAGAGAGCTGAAGGTAACCTGTTTCTCGGACGGGAGCCTTCTGGCGAATGCAGCGAATCCCGCCGAGGCGACCAAGATAAGTGCTCTTCGGACACTTCATGGTACCCCGGTGAGTGTGACGCCGCACTCTACCATGAACTTTGTGAAAGGAGTAGTTTATGCGAGGGAACTCGTTGACTACTCCATTGAGGACATCACCCTAGAGCTGGCCGACCATGGGGCGGTCAAGGTCGAGCGTGTGATGAGAAAACAACAGGGAGGGGCCTCGAGACCCACCCCTACACTCTTCATCACGTTCGACTGTGAAAAGCTCCCTGAGTCGGTGCGTGCCGGTTAATACCGCTACCGCGTGGAGGCATTCGTGCCACTGCCGCGGCGGTGCTATTACTGTCACCGCTTCGGCCATACGAATCACTCATGTAGACGTGCAAAGTCGGGGTCACCCGAAGTCTGTGTAAATTGCTCCAAGGTCGCACACGATAAGTCCAAATCGTGTGTGGCCAAGTGTGTCAATTGCGGAGAGCCGCACCCTGCTTCTTCGAAGCAATGTGGCGCATATCTTCTTGAGAAAGAAATCCTGGCCGTTCAGGCCCAGGATCGACTCACATTCCGCGAGGCAAAGGACTTGGTCCTAGCGCGCCCGGCTCTGCCTGGGACGTCATATGCCTCAATAGTTAGAAAGGCACACTCTGCTCCTGGCCCATCCAGGCCAACGAGCACGGTTGTTTCCGCGCCCATTCGGAGCCCTTCTGCGGGCTCTACCTAACCCAGGCGCTCCGATGGTAAAACTGGTTGCAAAAAGGGTTCATACCCTGCCCCGACTAAAACCAGGGCTTCCTCCTCTTTTCCCAGCGTGACCGTTTTCGGCAAGGCGAAACGGCCACGCGCCTCCACCGACTCGTTAGACTCACAGGAGGCAACACCCCTGAAGATGGTCGCTAGGCCATCTTCTGGGGTTCCTAAAGCTGTTCCCCGAAAGGATGACAGCAACAAAGGAGCTTCGGCCCCTTTGCCCACGCCCCGAGGTGGAGCGAGTGGCTCGGAGACGGTGGTTCCTCGAAAAGAGGGCCCCCTCGCCTCCGAAGCCGCAACGCCCGCCTAAGGTTTCAAGGCGGAGGGAGGAAAAGACTCGCATGGCGAGCCCAACCTCCTCCAATAAGTCCTCGAAGGCGACAGCGCCTTCAGCGCTTTATCCGGCAAACAGCGCCTGGGGTTCTGCCCCCAGGAAGCATACGGCTATTCCCGTGAGGGTCTTCAGTTCGAGAAGGGCCCCCGCGTCTCCTCCGAGCTAGGCCTGAAGGGCATATTCATTCAATGGAATTGCCGTGGACTCCGGGCTAACTGGGAGGAGTTGCGGAGGCTCGTCTCATCCTGTTTTCCGTTACTATCGTTTTGCAGGAGACCATGTTAGGCGCATGCCCCCTTCCCACCCTTCCGGGGTATAAGGGTCTTGCGAACCCACCCCTGCGTGATGGCTGGGCTGGGGGATGCGCGGTTTACACCCGGCATGATGTCTCCGTTCTTATTTTCTCTTTAGATACCTCCTTTCAGGCAGTGGCTGTGCAGCTGCACCTGGATAGGAGGTATACTCTGATTTCTGCGTACATTCCACCGTCAGCTGACTTCGACGCGGGGGACTTCCGCCGCGTCACGGCACGGTTGCCGAGGCCCTATCTCTTGCTTGGAGATCTGAACTGCAGGCATCCTCTCTGGGAAGATTACTCCATAAATTCCAGGGGACAAGTCATTGCTGATCTGATCGAAGAGCTTGAGATGGGTGTCCTAAACGTGGATGAGTTTACGCATCACTGTCCGATAACCGCTTCATTTTCTTGCCTTGACCTATCTTTGTGCTCTTCGGATGCACAGCCTGATTTTGATTGGGGGGTGGTCAATGACCTTCATGGTAGTGATCACTTTCCCATTCAAATATTATCTTCAGGGCAACTTCCGCCTGAGAGACCACCTCGGTGGTGCTTGACGCGGGCGCGGTGGCCTGCATTTCAGGAAATGACTGAATTCTCTATCTCAGTCGAGGAGTTTAGGTCGGTAGATGAGGCCGTTGAGTTCTTCTCCGGCAACCTCATCGCCGTGGGCCTGACTACTATTCCTAGGACGTCTGACCGTTTTGCACGCCTACCACTCCCATGGTGGTCGGCCGAGTGTGAGACGGCCCTTAAACAGAAGCGTTATGCCTACATGCGCTATAAGCGCCGCCCGAACGATTTCACTGTCGCTGAATTTCATCGGGCTAGGGCTAGGTTCCGGTATATTTCGAAGCACGCCCCATGCTCTTCGTGGCGGGCATACGTGTCTTCACTTAACGGGAAGACCCCTTTAGCTGTGGTGTGGAAGCGAGTCAAAAGGATTCGGGGCAAGCTCTCGCACGACCCCCCTTCCGTTCTCCAGGAGAATGGGACCGCAATCTCGGTCCCCGCGTCCGTGGCGGAATTCTTAGCGACCGCTTTTTCCGCATTCTCTAGCTGTGATCCTGCTCCGCCAGCGTTCAATGCACGTCGTGATGTCGTGGAAGGACGCCGGCTGGACTTTACCTCCAGAGGCGGAGAACCCTTCAACGACAAGTTTACTGTGAGTGAGTTGCGTTCCGTTCTCGCTTCGTGCGCGGACACCGCCCATGGTCCGGACGATGTCCCGTAAGCCATGCTTCGACACCTATGTGGGCAAGGCATGGCCTTTCTGTTAGATTTGTTTAACAGAATCTGGGTGGAAGGTCTTCCCTCAGATTCCTGGCGAATCACTACTGTGCTTGCTTTTCCAAACCGGGGAGAGATCACTCAATTCCGACCGCTTTCCGCCCAATCTCTCTAACCTCTTGCGTGTGCAAGTTGATGGAGAAATTGGTAAATGTTAGATTAGCCTATTTCCTGGACAGCAGGGCCATCTGTCTTCTGCACAGTGCGGCTTCCGTAAGTTCCACTCCACGTCGGATGCTCTGCTCCGGTCTGGAAAATGCCGTCTGCGAGGCTTTCCTTCGTAGACAGCACTACGCCACGGTTTTTTTTTATCTGGAGAAGGCCTATGATACCGCATGGCGATACGGTATCATGGAGACTCTCCACACGATGAGGGCGAGGGAACACCTCCCAATGTTTATATCTGAATTTCTGCGAGATCGTCGATTCCACGTACGTGTGGGGGGAGCCCTCTCCGGCCCAAAGCAGCAGTAAGAGGGTGTCCCGCAAGAAAGTGTCCTCAGTGTCACACTCTTTGCCCTGAGCATCATCGGCATCACCTCGGTGCTGCCGAAAGATGTCCTCGCTACGCTCTACGTGGACGACCTATCGATCTCTTTTGGCGCGGCCCAGATGCCAACTCTGGAGCGTCGACTCCAACAGGCATTGAACCGCGTCTCTCGCTATGCCGAAGAGCACAGGTTTCAGTTTTCTTTGGCCAAGACTAAAGTGGTGCACTTCTGCCGCCATCCAAGGCTTTACCCCGACCCAGATTTGTTTCCTAATGGGGTGCGCCTGAAGGTGGTTGAGTCGCACCGTTTCCTTGGTCTTGTATTCGACCGACGCCTCACCTGGGAGGCTCATATTCGCAGCCTTAGGGTCTCTTGTACCCGCGCCATGGACATTCTCCGTTCCGTGACGTTCAGCGCTTGGGGCGCTGATAGGGCTACTGCCTTACTTTTTTATCGATCCTTTGTTCGCTCAAAGCCCGACTACGGATGCGAGTTTTATGCATCCTCAGCCGAGCGTTTATTGCGGAAGGTATATTCGATCCACCACACCGGCCTTTGCCTTGCGACCAGTGCCTTCCGCACTTCCCCCATTGAGAGCCTGTTGGTCGATGCTAGAGAGATGCCACTCGCTCTGCACCGCGTGCAGTGCATCACTTGCCTGTACACGCGAGCCCGGCGCCTCCCTCAGTCGCCAACAGCTCTCACTGCATGCGCAGCTGATCTCGATGGTGCCTATGCCGCCGATAGACGCCAGTCATACCCTAAGCCCTTTGGGTTTAGGGCCAGGAAACTCCTTCGAGAAGTAGATATAGCTCTCAGGCCGTTGGCGCCCATGGTTCTGCCCAGGACGCCACCCTGAAGGGTATCACATTTGGCTATTTCTCGCCACGCCTCTGCTCCCAAAGCTTGTACTGCGCCGGGAGTATTGCGTTCGACCTTTTTGGAGCACACATCTTGTCATGCTGGTACCGTGCCAGTGTATACGGATGGCTCCAAGTCCGAAGAGGGGGTCGGCTTCCACGCCGTATCCCCTCTGTTTAAAGTCAGCGGGGCTCTACCAGGCGCTGCGTCTGTCTTCACGGCCGAGCTGGTGGCAATACACCACTCGGTACGGGAGATTACGCGACGTGCCCGGATCGGAGACCCGATTGTGATCTATAGCGACTCACAAAGCGCCCTGAGTGCTCTCGGGGCTTGGGAATCTCCGCATCCCCTGGTTTGTGATATCCGTGACGCCACGGTTTTGGCGAGCCAGGCAGATGTCGAGATTATTTTCTGATGGGTTCCTGGACATGTAGGAATTGCGGGGAATGAGCGCGCCGATGAGGGCGCCAAAGAGTCTGCGAGGACTCTGCGACCGGACCAGCGTTTTGCTCTTCCTTACACTGACTACATGGCAGGAATACGGGCAGCTCTTCGGACTGCTTGGCAAAGAAGATGGGAGACGTTCGAAGGGAACTTAAAGTTGCGTGCCATTGCGCCGCGACTGTTCCCATGGACCTATCCCCCAATGCCGCGGTGGCTTCAGGGTGCTTTCTATCGTCTCCGAATCGGGCACATTCGTGTGACGCATCGCTTTTTGATGGAGCGCTCGCCTTCCTATTGTAACGACTGCATCGTCCCCCAGACTGTTCGGTACATTCCTGTCGAATGTCCCAGTCTGGGTGATCTTTGCGCACGACACCTGTCCCGGTACCGGGATGGGCGGGGTCGCTACCACTTGTCCCTTGTACTCAGGACGAGTGCGTGCACTTTGACTGGTGGACTTGTTGACTTTTGGGGGGAGGCTGGCCTTCTCCCTTTCATTTAACCAGGTTTAATTGTTGTTGTTGTTGTTTTTGTTATTGTTTTTGTTATTGCTTTTTTATTGTTATTTCTTTTTATTGTTGTTTCCTGTTCTATTTTTTAAAGTAGCCTAGAACTAGGCTGTTTGTTTCCTGCGACTTATGCCTGAGTCGGCAGTCGCCAGATAGTCCCCAAAATAAAAAAAATAAAAATTATGCTCACCTTTCGCAAGCCGGGGAGAGATCACTCTACTTCGACTGGTTTCTGCCAAATCTCTCTAACCTCTTGCGTGTGCAAGTTGATGGAGAAATTGTTTAATGTTAGATTAGCCTTTTTCCTGGACAGCGGAGGCCATCTGTCTTCTGCACAGTGCGGCTTCCACAAGTTCTACTCCACTTCGGATGCTCTGCTCCGACCGGAAAATGCCATCTACGAGGCCTTCCTTTTCGTAGACAGCACTTCACCACGGTGTTTTTTAATTTAGAGAAGGCCTATGTTACCGCATGATGATACGGTATCATGGAGACTTTCCACACGATGGGGGCGAGGGGACGCCTCCCAATCTTTATATCTGAATTTTGAGAGATTCTCCTTACCGTGTACGGGTGATGGGAGCCCTCTCTGGCCCAATGGACCAGGAAGAGGGTGTCCCGCATGGAAGTGTCACACTCTTCGCCCAGAGCATCAACGGCATCACCTCGGTGCCTCCAGAAGATGTTCTTGCTACGCTCTACGTGGACGACCTTTCGATCTCTTTTAGCGCGGCCCAGATGCCTACTTTTGAGCGTCGACTCCAACAGGCATTGAACCGCGTCTCTCGCTATGCTGAAGCGCACAGGTTTCGGTTTTCCTTGGCCAAGACTAAGGTGGTGCACTTTATCCACCATCCACGGCTCCACCCAGAACCAGACTTGTTTTTTAATGGGGTATGCCTGGAAGTGGTTGAATCTCACTGTGTCCTTGGTCTTGTATTTGAACGACACCTCACCTGAGAGGCTCATATTCGCAACCTTAGGGTCTCTTGTTCTCGCGCCATGGATATTCTCCGTTCCGTGACGTTCAGCGCTTGCGGCAATGATAGGGCTACTACCTTACTTTTCTATCGGTCCTTTGTTCGTTGGAAGCTGGACTACGGATACGAGTTTTATGCATCCGCAGCCGAGCGTTTATTGCGGAAGGTGGACTCAATCCACCACACCGGTGCCTTCCGCATTTTTCCCATTGAGATCCTACTAGTCGATGCTGTGGAGATGCCACTCGCTCTACGCCGTGTACAGTGCTCCATTCGCCAGTACGCGCGAGCCTCGCGCCTTCCTTAGTTGCCAAAAAGCTCTCACTATATTCGCAGCTGATTTCGACTGTGCCTATGCCACCGAGAGACGCCAGTCATACCCTAGGCCCTTTGGGTTTAGGGCCAGGAAACTCCTTCAAGAGCTACGTATAGCTCTGGGGCCGGTAGCGCCCATGGTTCTGCCCAGGACTCAACCCTGGAGGGTACCACATTTGGCTATTTGTCGCCACGCCTCTGCTCCCAAAGCTTGTACTGCGCGGGGAGTATTGCGTTCGACCTTTTTGAAGCACACATCGTGTCACGCGGGAAACGTGCCAGTGTATACGGATGGCTGTAAGTCCCAAGAGCGGGTCGGTTTCCACGCCGTATCCCCTTTGTTTGAAGTCAGCGGGGCTCTACCAGGCGCTGCGTCTGTCTTCACGGCCGAGCTGGTGGCAATACACCACTCGGGACGGGAGATTACGTGACGTGCCCGGTTCGGAGACCGGATTGTGATCTATAGCGACTCACAAAGCGCCCTGAGTGCTCTCGGAGCATTGGATTTTCCTCATCCCCTGGTTCGCGATATTCGTGACGCCACGGTTTTGGCGAGCCGGGCAGATGTCAAGATTATCTTCTGCTGGGTTCCTGGACATGTAGGAATTGCGGGGAATGAGCGCGCCGATGAGGGCGCCAAAGAGTCTGCGAGGACTCTGCGACCGGACCAGCGTTTCACTCTTTCTTACACCGACTACATACAGGAATACGGGCAGCTCTTCGCCTGCTTGGCAAAGAAGATGGGAGACCGTCGAAGGGAACTTAAAGTTGCGTGCCATTGCGCCGCGACTATTCCCATGGACCTACCCCCTAATGCCGTGGTGGCTTCAGGTTACTTTCTGCCGTCTCCGAATTGGGCACACTCGTGGGACGCACTGCCATTTGATGGACCACTTGCCTGCGCCCTTCTCCGAAGACTGCGTTATCCCCCAGACTGTTGGCCACTCTTGTTGAATCTTCCAGTCTGGGCGATCTTCGCGCACGTTTACTGTGCCCGTACCGGAATGGGCGGCGTCGCTACCGCCTGTCCCTTGTACTCTGGACGGGTTCGTCCACATTGACTGGTGGACTTATCAACTTTTGGGGGTAGGCAGGCCTATTCCCCTTTATTTAACTAGTTGGGTTTTTTTATTTTTGTAGGTTGCACGTTCCTGCGCCGGGGTGAGGTGGACCTCCCCACGACGCTGGAGCTTGCTTCCTGCCTCCTGCCTTCCTCTTTTTTATTTTATTGTTGTTTTTTTATGTTGGTACTTTAAAGTAGACTAGTACTCCGCAGTGGTGAATACAGCGACTTATGCCCTAGTAGGCAGTCGCCAAATGAGCTCTTTAAATTAAAAAAAAATCCTACTCTCTTCACCTCAAATAGATGAATTTTTCGTCATAATTGGACGCCACATTATAGCCATTTTGGAATCATGGAAGTTATGAAGAAAGAGTTTGACAATAACTTAATAAATTATCTGTGATATATATGTATCTAACCGTAAGTAGAAGGGTTGAGGGGGCGCTCAAAATTTTCTTTACAGTACCCGGAATCTTTGTACAACCTTGTCTCTGGATAGCTATAATACGCCCTTCCGCCCTCAGCTTTGGGGATTTATGAATTTGTCAATTTTCCAGCTCTCTGATCTCTGATAACCGATTCGATTTTCTGAATGCCAAAGTGGTGAACCCTGTTTTTCGACTGATTCATCTGATTCATCCTCGACTTGAACACCTATACTCACTGCGCGCAGGTTCACAACACATACACACACACACACACACACACACACACACACACACACACACACTCTTTCTGGGGTCAACCCGAGAGTTTCGAGTCCTGGTTCTCCATCTACGACTTCATTCCTGGCAGCTTGATTGCATTTCCCTCTCTCTTCGTCCCTTCCATGGATTGATATAGACCAGTGGTGGCAAAACTATGACACGCGTGTCAGCAGTCACACGCGAGGGCATTTTAAGTTACATGCGCGACACTGAGTACCTTGGACATGGAAAAAACGTGCATAGCTGCATACGACACGAGTTGTGTCTGTCATCTGTTGTTCTATAGCGACTCACAAAGCGCCCTGAGTGATCTCGGAGCATTGGAATCTCCGCATCCCCTGGTTCGCGATATCCGTGATGCCACGGTTTTGGCGAGCCGGGCAGATGTCGAGATTATCTTCTGCTGGGTTCCTGGACATGTAGGAATTACGGGGAATGAGCGCGCCGATGAGGGCGCCAAAGAGTCCGCAAGGACTCTGCGACCGGACCAGCGTTTCGCTCTTCCTCACACCGACTACATGGCAGGAATACGGGCAGCTCTTCGGACTGCTTGGCAAAGAAGATGGGAGACGATCGAAGGGAACTTAAAGTTGCGTGCCATTGCGCCGCGACTGTTTCCATGGACCTATTCCCCAATGCCGCGACGGCTTAAGGTCGCTTTTTGTCGTCTCCAAATCGGACACACTCGTGTGACGCATTGCTATTTGATGGAGCGCTCGCCTGCGCCCTATTGCAACGACTGCGTCGCCCCCCAGACTGTTCGGCACATTCTTGTCGAATGTGCCAGTCTGGGTGATCTTCGCGCACGTTACCTGTCCCGGTACCTGGATGGGCGCGGTCGCTACCGCCTGTCCTTTGTACTCGGGACGAGTGCGTGCATATTGACTAGTGGACTTGTTGACTTTTTGAGGGGAGGCCGGCCTTCTCCCTTTCATTTAATTAGGTTTAGTTGTTGTTTTTGTTATTGTTTTGGTATTGTTATTGTTATTGCTTCCTAATTGTTATTTCTTTTTATTATTGTTTTCTTTTCAAATTTTTTAAATTAGCCTAGAACTAGGCTGTTTGTTTACGGCGACTTATGCCTAAGTGGGCAGTCGCCAGATAGCCCCTTAAAAAAAAGTCATCTGTTGTCTGTTTAGTTCAGAATGTTAATGTACCAAATTTACTACTTTGTATGAAATCAAGCTAAACAAATGGCAATTATGTATCAAGTGGCAACTAGTAGTGTTTGAGATGTCACGTGAGTAGGTGTTGTGCAGTGTTTGATAACGTCAGCAATTCTGAGCTGTAAACTTCATTCTTAATTCCTTTCTTGGGGTAAAAAACGTTTATGTCAAGAAGCAAACGGTCCTTTAAAAAATAGATGGCAATCAATATATGTCGTTTTATTTTATTGAGAAGAGAAATTATTAGCCACTTACAACTCGTGAAAACAGAAGTACCAGATGTCGCCACATTTATTATTTCTTTTTTTTCAGAACAAGTTCCAGATTAAATTCATTTCACAGCTTTGATCAAACCCTTACTTTCATAATACGTACAGCAAAGAAAGTTAAATTATCAGAAAATCAGTGTAATAGCCGAATTGGTAAATATGTAGATTAGCGGCCCGGCCGAAAAAAAATTTTGTGTGTAAATATTATCGTTCACTCGTGTCGGAATATTCCTGCGCGTTTGAGCCCTTTTCGAATTATTATTCTATAAACAATTAGGATTATATACTAGGGGCTGTTGCCCCCAGACCCCCCCAATTTAATGGAACTCAGGATCATCGTAGTGTAGTCACCCCATTGTGTTTACCCCCACACGAGCCTTCAACTTAAATAAATGTACTCCAAAAACGTGAAACATTTTGGAACACGGACGAAATAGTACGTCCCATCGTTCGCGCCAATAATCTACATATTTACCGCCGAATTTTCCAAAAATGGTGGACGACTGAATATGGTGTTATAGAACGAAATAATATAGCTCTTTGCATTTTATGTGATCGATAAGTTACTAGCAGAACTTAGAATGTGAAAAGACACTTTGAGTCAAATCACAAATGCTTATTAGAAAGAAGTGATGAAGCGTAAAGGATATATTACACAAGAGGTAATGAAAAAAAATACCCAATCTCAGTTTGTTGAAATTTGTAAGTGGTAACTCAGGTGTGAATTTAGTGACAGCAAGTTTCAGTATTTCTCATACTATTGTTCAGCAAGGTAAACTCTTTAATGAAAGAGAGTTTCTTAAAAATTGTTTTCTTAACTGCACGTTTTCTTTTTGGAAATTTTAGTAACGAGGACAAAATAATTAAGCGTATTAAAGAGCTTCCTATTTCTAGAAACACTGTTAAAAGCCAGGTAATGACCATGCATTCAAATATTGAAGAGCAAATTCAAAAGGACTTGAACGTGTGTGATTATTTTTCAATTTGCTTTGATGAAACCACTGATATTACTTCGGCTTCTCGATTGGCAATTTTTGCAAGATATTCTAGTGGTCATGAAATTTTCGAGGAGTTGCTTAGCCTAGAAATCCTGTCGTTAAATACTGCAGGAAAAGATATTTGTGATATTATAGTCAAAACACTTGGCGACAGAAACATAAATATATCAAAAATTGTATCAATTACAACAGATGGAGCACCCAATATGGTCGGCCGAAAGCTTGGATTTGTGAAACTCTTCACTGATATCGTCGGACATTCTGGAGTACAGTTTCACTGTATTGTTCATCAAGAAGCACTGTGTGCTAAAGTTGGATTAAAAGAACTGGGAAATATTACAGCATCAGTCACCAAGATAGTTAATTTGATATTAGCACGGGCATTTCATAAACGTGAATTCAGCTCATTACTGGATGAAGTTGAATCGGCTTATGGCGGTTTATTGATGTACAATAATGTTCGGTGGCTTAGTAGAGGCAAGGTTCTTGAACGCTTTGTTGAATGCATAAATGAGATACAGCTTTTCTTAGACGTGAAAAAATTGAAGGAGGTTAATATTTTTCACAGATCTCCCATTGCACTTGAATGAACTGAATGTTAAACTCGAAGTTTTGGTAAAACTATTGATATCATGTTTGGACATACGAGTATCACTGCATTTGAAACCAAACGTGCCATTTTTTAACGTGATATTGAAACTAAAACTTTTAAGTACTTTCCAAGATTGAAAAAGAACTATGAAGAAGTTAGTTACAAAGTTGAGAATGATATCGAAAACAATCAAGACTTCTTTTTGTCAGCTTTACGTTCTTTGAAACATGAATTTTCTTTAAGATTTAATAAGTTTAGTGATTTTGAAGAAATATTGCTTATAATTAACACACCCAGCTGAAGCTAATTTTGAAAAAATGAAAACGAATCTGTTTGAATGGCTCAAAATAGAAGAACTTGAAATGGAATTAGTAGAACTTCAATCCAGTTCTATTTGGAAGCAAAAATTCCTCACTCTTAGAGGTAATTTAGAAACACTTGAAAAAGATCGATTGAGGGGAGTTTGCAGCGCTCAAGATTATCATTTGTTGGTCATTTGGGAAAGCATTCCCGAAGCATTTGGTGCTCTTAAACGTCTTACCAAACCGGTATTAACATTTTTTCTCCTAGGTATGCGTGTGAGAGAGTCTGTTCTCATCTCAACTACGCTAAAAACAACAGAAGTCGATTAACTGATGAGGCAAGTGCTGCATATCTAGATTTAAAGACAACGAACTATCACCCCACATAAAAGAATTGGCTGGAAAAATTCAGGTTCACAAGAGAAATTAAATAGGTAAGTTTATATTTTTATTTCTTTATTGTACAACATAGCATATATATATTCATATACTTGTGTGTTAAAATTATAATGTAATATACCATTTAGCAATATAAATTTAGAAGTGACACACGACGATGTAAAAATGACTAGGATATAAAAGTATTAGCACGCCTAGCATCAAAGTATTGCCACCACAGATATCTAGACAGTCCCGTGAAAGAGTGAAAGAGGTCGTTATGACTCTTCTACACATTCAAACGTGAGACTGTAAAAATTACAAACCGAGTTATTGCGTTCCCTTGCGCATGTTTTTCCGGGTTTTTTGCCTAGCAATGAATTACCATATGTAGTATAGGCAACCAAGCTGCTGGTGACATCTGAGAGATTGCGTTCCCTCCCGGCCCCAATGTTAGCTGAAGGATCTACGGCAATATGAAAGTATATATTCCACACATTTTCACGTTCCTTCACTTCACTCCTTTATGAACATTCTAAAATAATTGTGCACCAATTCCCAGGTTGGTCTAAAAAACTACAAATAGAATGTATAAATGAGCTAACAAATAATGGAGTGGGAAACAAAGCTAAGAGTAAAAGAATTGAAAGAAAACCGAAAAATAGTAAAAAAAAAGAATTATGAGAAAAGGAAAACCTATTTGACCCCCTCCCTTTGAAAAAGCCTTGGTAAAAAGCCTCAAAATTCTAACTTGAATTTTAAAAGTTTTTATATAAATTAAACCAGGCAATGGCTTCGCCCCTGATGCGCTTCGCTACTAAGATTAAATTTAAAATCTAAAAAAAGCTGCCATGGTTAAATTTTGATAAATTTTCTGAACTTCGCCAATTATAATAATTTTAAAAAGGAACTCTAAACTAAATTTCTCCTCTTTCAAAATATCACGTTGCTAAAATATAAAGTTATAGAAGAAGATATCTAAAAATAAATTTTCTAAACTTCACCATTTGTAATTCTTTGGGTTTTAAAAAATGCGCAAAATTTCGAAGCTTATATTTATTTCTGAACTTCACCATTTTGTTTTTGATATTATAAAAGAATTATTAGAAATAACTTTGATAAAAACCATAAGTCATAACCAAACTAAGATGAAATTATTATTCAAATACTCAAAAAAATCCCCTTCTTAAATTATAGTTAGTGATGATAATAATGATGATGATTAGTTGTATATTAGACACGTATTAGATTCTATAATGTAGAACTTTGTAGCTAATAATCACTTATTCTGATATAACAGAATCATTTCTAATTATAATTCTAAGATATTGAACAATTTAGTCATTATAATGTATGAAATATTATTCCAGACCTTCTATATGGACTCGGTCTTAGTTATTTTGATTTTGTCTTCGCGGTTATTCTTGTTAAAATCATTCCCAAAAGAATTCAATAATGCTCATGTGTGGACTCTGAAAGGTCCTTCTTTTTTATCAGGCGGACCTCTGCGGATCATTGTTTCTTTTGGAAATAAATGTTGACATTCATAACGGCATCTTTTACCTCTATGGTGACGAAAAGAATTGATAAAACATTCAAAATTGCGACCCTCGAATAATATGGTACAGCGATAAGTAGGTTATAGGTTTTATTGATACATTGTATGATGAGTATTTGGGTTTAGAGTAAGGTAGGTTTACAAGTGCAGAGCTGATGAGGGTGTAATGTCACGCCTCGTTCTAGGATCAGACTTCACTGATGGTAAACTTCTGCCCCTTCGAGGGTTTTTTTTTGGTCGTCTCGATACGTTTAAGTTGAATTTGCCTGGAAAACCCGACAAAGGCGAAACTGAACATCAAATATACGCGAATCTTCTTAATATAGAACACCGAACACAAAGGTCATCGATGATCTTTATATCCTTTGTGGCCTAACAAGTGACTGCAGGGTCTATAAAGTTATACAAACGTCCGCAAGTCCTACAAAAACCAGGAGAACAACTCCAGCCATAAATAAACTGTTCCTGTATCCCTACTAGCGATGATTACATTCGCGAATGTTCGCTTCGTACAGTTCTTCTTGCTCGAACTGGGACTTCACTGACCTTACAAGTCTACCCTTAATTGTTTCACTCTTATTTATCGTCTCGTTTATTCTATCTAGTCGTTGAAATCTACGACTGTGACCAAATTAACTCTTGATGTTCCGTCGTTAGGGCAAACATCACGGGTGTCCAGCCTTATCAAACATCTACATTCGGATAAGTTGAAGGCATTCGTCAAAATGTACTTCATAGTATAAACACAGTTCAATCAAATATATGTTGGTGGTGTTCCGGCTACTGCCTCGGGTTTTGCCAATCTATGTCCCTTCAATTTCCCTCTCCAACTATGTATGTATTTACGGTGACTTATGGCCCCGGTGGAGGTCGCCAGATGGGCGTTAAAAAACCCTAAGTATGTCCTTTTTGTTTTTAAATTGCAGTCTTTTCCCCATAAAAAATGTGGCCAATTCACCCCCCCCCCGTCGTGCGTACCCTTACACCTGGTACCTGGGGGAGCGGCACGCACTCCCGGCACAATTCCTCCTGACACACTCGAATTGGATTGATACTACCTAGGCTTTATTCCTTATAGACATTTCAATTTTATATAAAATTTCGCCGCTTTCCTTACAAGCCTCTTCTCATCTGACGGGTGATTTTGCAGACGAGTTACCGACCAGTCTTCGTCCATTCAGCTCTGCCCTGGACTGGGAAAGGGGGCGAGGTAGGTCACCCATCCCTCTTGGCTCGGTTGGAAGGGGTGGTCAATGTCCAAATTCTTCCTCTCTTTTTATCCTTCTACTGCCCCCATCCTTTCTTTATTTTCCTCATCTCTATACGCACACACAAGGGGATGGCAGGTGACATTTGAAGACTCGTGTTCCTCCACGGCCCCATCAGCCGTAGTTTGCCCTTCCGGCCCCAATGCTTGGAGGAAGATCTAGCTGTAGATCTTCCACACATTTGCACTTTACCCAAGCTTCTTTCCATATCTTGCCTTTACTAACTGTCTCCGTCATCCGCCCTCGATGCTATTGCGTTGTAAATTCCAGGGAAAAAACCCCCAAAAAAAACAGCCTCATCGTCGGCACAAATTTAACGTCGCCATTCCTACTTTCAAAACTTCCCTCTTTTAACATTTTCCTCTCAGGACAGCCGCCTCGCCCCCCCCCTTCCCTCGCGTCATTGCAAAACAACGGAACGCTCAAGGAAAGCGCACAAATTTCTGCGTTGATCCCTGACCTCACAAGTAGTCTCCTCGTTTAACTGCTCGGACTATATACCTTCCACACAGCTTCCATTGGCACATACGTCGGTGTGGAAGAATCCTACCAAATTCCCGACTTTGGCGTAGCGCCTAAGGCTACCCCCACTTGTTTCTCTTTATGGAACCCCGCAGGAGGGGAGGGGGGTAAACCAATGATTTAGGACTAATATTTGTTATTGCAATCTTTTTCATTTCTATTCTTGTTCTCGATCGCATTTTCTGTCCTCTAATTGGAGCTGTCCCCGCTGGCTTGAATAAATCTCCCCTTTTTACGGTAATTAAGTAAGACTATTTCATTCTTTAACACCCACACACTCCTCAAATCCCCCCTCCCCCTTCACCCCTAAGTGAAGGGGGATGGCGTCACCCTTTCGATACTCTTACATTATCGTTAATCTATTTCAAGGTTACCTAAGAAGTGATAAGGTCGAATTAGGCCTCGTACTATTTGTTATTTCTTTAAAATAGCAGTTGCGCGTTTTTTCAACATTGTTTATACATATAAGATGACACACTGTTGACAAAATGAGGCTAACACAACAGAGAATTTATTTAATTCGAATAATCACCCCCATCCCCCCTTCCATCTCCCTACTTTGCTTATTCCCAATTTTGGACTGATAAATCGCCTGCTCTTTTTTTCCCTTTTAAAATAAACGAGGGCGTTCATATGGCGACCGCCAACGTGGTTACGGCCAACAACTGGTCTGTTCAACTTGAAAAGACGATCCATATTTCTTTATTTCGAACTTGAGCAACCAACAAGGGTATTTTTACTCTGTGGAGAAAGGCAGATACAGGAAGGAATCATATGTCAAACCCCAAGCCCCAAACCACTCAAAGGGATGGATTATTCATATGAACAAGTCTTGGGTGGATCTTCTGCACATGATCACAGAAATACAGTAGGCTGCCCAAATCTCACCAAGAGACGTGACCTGACTCAACCTGTGTCTAGGTTAGATTCTGTATATTGACCTACCAGTTGGTTCATATAATCAGTCTAAAGTACCCATGACACATGTAAGTCTGCCATGCTCCCTTTGTTGACTGAAGATCCCTTACTATAACCCAAGTGGAACAAGCATAAATCTCGCCTAAAGATGGTGCGGGGTTTCAGGCGAGACTTTATTCATATGTATTTAAAAGAATTTATATGACGACTTATTTTCGAATAATCTTTAAGGGAATCTGCAGCAGCCGCCATTAGATTCGGACACAGGTTTCCCTCGCAAAACTTATAGTAGCTTCTAATCAAATAATAGTAAGTGATGCATGATAAATTTCAGATATAAAATAAGCATAGCTACGAGTATAAGTTGTACATGTATACCCATTGTACATGTATACCCATTGTACATGTATACCCAATGTATATGTTAGGATGGATGAAATTGTAAGTTACGTGCAAAAGAGCATTTTTATTCTCAAAATATGGTGGTGAAAATGATCCGGACAGCGTAATTCTATAATTTCTAACTTTGAGGCAACCAAATAATTTAGGGTAGTAAATTACTGTCGTAAAATTAGGCAGTTATCGCCTAATTCTCGATTCCTTCGTTTGTTCGGGGAAGGCCTACGACAGCCCAAAATAATAATTGGAATTGAATTGCGTTGAGTTTTTTTTTGTTATTCGAATACTTTAAATAAGGTTGGCCAGATTGGTCTTATTTAATTAGGCTTTGGTGGTTGGAGGACTTGAACAAAAATTGCAAAAATAATCTTTAATTACAAAACAAAAAATATAATACAAATAATTACACTCTCTAGTTATTAATTAATTCAGCAATGGGAAAATTATCAATAATTGCCAATAATTACTCATGCCACAAGGGCTCAATACTCCGAGTACTAACCCGATAGGGTTTAGGAAGAAACTATGAATGGAATCCTAGCCTTAGAGGCACAATAATTCACTTTAGTTATCCGAGATGACTCGGGAGGAGACTACGTGACGAGTCTTAGTCGGAGGTCGTCGCACCGCCTCCACGAGGAAAGGAAAGGTGTAAATATCTTACTATTTCTTTTTTCTTTAGGAGGGGGGGGGGTACCACAAGTAGTTGCTCAAAAGGGAAGATTCTCCTGTAGACGCTCGAGGGGGAAAAACTCATGTGGTGTTGAGACTATGCGCTTCTTCTGGACGGGTCCTTTGATTCTGACGACGTCGTTCCAAATAAGATCCTAGGTGCGGGCCGGTATGACACCGTGTTCTATCGATCGAGAATATGCGCCGTCAATAGATGATTCAACAGACGTCTTAAAAGACGGCCGCCGAATACCTTCTGTATTTTCCGGGCTTGGCTCACTCGGGAGCAACAATCTGGGGTCATCTCCAAGGGGGGGAGGGGGGACGTCTTCGAGATTCTGACGAATGCCTCTATGATTAATTTTGTGACGGGGAATATATAGGCGTTCGCCGGAACTCATATGTTTGCTAACGGAAGCAATTAAACCCTGCCTCACCGCCTCGGCATTTATAGCTCGGTAGGGAGGTTTTGATGGTCCAACTGAACTGAAGAAATTCTCGGCTAATCTCGCCGGAAGTTTGCCGACGGGCGTAGGGCATTGCTCTTCCCGATAACTCTCGTTTCACACTCCTCTAAACAAAATCTTATTCGATCTCTCTTTCTTCGAGACACCTCCCTCCTCAAGATGGAACACACAAGGGAAGTGACATCACAACTAATAGTAATTAAAGGTGTACACCGAATACACCCACGAGAGTTGTGCCAATTACAAACAAAAAGAAATACATATATTCAATGGTTTTATAATAATTTCACTCGGGATTTTAAGAAAACCAGTTACTACGATACCAAGGGTAATAAATGATTCAACTAGGGTATAACTACGACTACATATAAGCACATTCGCAAAGAAAAAAAATCATAGTGCTTAAAACTAAAGTTAATGGTAGACATGGCCAAGGTAAATTACTCAACTTAAAAATTAAAAAAAAAAATTCAGCAGAGGGACATCGGGCCTCGGTTACATCAGATAGGGGCGTATATTTACAATAAGGGTCCTAACAAGGACCGAGAGTTAGTTATACTTATGTACATGAAATAATCACACAAGAATTAAGGTAAGCCCAAGTTTCATTGGGAAAAAATCAATGGGGTTGTGCCTAGGCTATCCGCTATACAATTCTCTTAGCCTTTTAGATATGAAATTTTCAATTGAAATTCCTGCAACAATAGGTTCCAACGCATCAGTCTACCGTTATTATTTTTTTATGTTTTTCAAATACGACAGTGGCTTGTCATCTGTTTCAATGGTAAACTCTTTGCCTAATAAATAAGTCTTAAATTTTGGGATTCCCCATACAATAGCGAGGGCTTCGAGCTAACAGCGGTAACAGCTTTCGGCCAGCGTATACAATAGGAAAACACCCATCATTAGGTTTGTATTAGACTAACACGCAACCTATCCCGTCGTTACTAGCATCAGTCATGATGCCAAAAGTCTCAGCTGGATTAGGTAACCACAGGACGGGGGCAGACGCGAGTTTACCTTTGAGTTGAATAAGGCTGGCAACTGAAGACGGGGTCCAGGCGAGTCGATCGGGGTTTCTCTTCTTTAAGAGGTCACGTAAATGGGCGGAAAGCGAGGCAAAGTTTGGAATAAATCTCCTGTAGAAGGAGGTAGAGGCATAAATGAGCTTAATTGTCGTTCGTTAACGGTTAGCGACATTCTCGCGATGGCTTTATTTTTTTCTTCCTCTGGGATTAATCGTTGGTTTTCTATGCCGAATCACGAGTAGTTGATTGTGTCGAAGGAAAAAGGACACTTGTTTGGTAAGAGGATGTGGTGTAAAAATTCCTTGGAGGTTCCTAGCTTAGGGAGATACTGGGTTTGATGGGGTAACGCTTTGGGCGAAATATAGTTACTGTGCCTGGTAGCTTAGCGGTAAAGCATCTGACCGGCAATCAGCAGACCCGGGTTCGAGTCCCGGCCAGGAATTCAAAACTTTTTTCCCCTGGCGTTATTTCTGTCTTCTCGGTAAAGGATCGCCTTCACTGAGCCGCCCTCTGCTCCCTTTGATTCTGGATTCTTCTAATGTCCCTCTCTCTTGCCTTTAAAAAAACTCCGCTTTCTTGTCTCATTTGCTCATTCGCATCCAATTCTTATTCCTCTTATGTATATATATATATATATATATATATATATATATATATATATATATATATATATATATATATATATATATATATATTATCAAAATAGGACACATTAGGCAATCCGTCTAAAACCTGTCTCATCATCCGGTTGTAGTTGCCACAAGCGGTGACGAGGCCAAAAGGAAGCCTTCTAAACTGCATTAACCCCTTTTCGGTATGAAATGTAGTAAATCTCTTTACACTGTCCTTCAGATGAATCTGATAGTACGTTAAAACAAATCTAGTTCCGAAATATATTTCGCCTGTTCAAACAAATGCAGATTTTGGTCAATTAGCGGAATAGGCTCCGCGTCAAACCCGATGACTGCGTTAAATTTCCTAAAGTCAATACACATTCTGTATGACTCATCCGGTTTTCTTGCCACGACCATGGGAAAACAATAGTCGGATTTAGACCTAACTACTTCTTAGGTCGTCAACTGAATATCGTGCTTGAATTGGTTAGCACATCCAGGTAGGTCGGAGAAGACGTCACGGAACCGCTCGAGGGTGGCTAGGAGCTGAGCTTCCTGTTGAGGCATTAATTGTTCGCTGATTTTGAGCTCCTTTGAAGGGGTCTCCGTTATCTCTGGCACGGGAAAAGGGTAATCTTCGTCTTGTTCGACGCAGGCATTTTGGACAACCCCAAGCGGAACAAGGGGAAAATTTCATTCGAGGGCCGATTCTTCATCAATTGTGACAATGTGATGAATTCATGCA
The DNA here is from genome assembly GCA_963969495.1 of Ceratothoa steindachneri. NCBI lineage: Eukaryota > Metazoa > Arthropoda > Malacostraca > Isopoda > Cymothoidae > Ceratothoa > Ceratothoa steindachneri. The sequence continues at coordinate 19,868,733 of OZ018317.1, read as the reverse complement.
CGTCGGTGATTCACTTCTTGAGGAGGTTGATATGGAAAAGCATAGTTTCGCTTGGAGTTTCGATCAGATAGTCTACGGCGCCACGCTTCTCAACTATCCTAAAGGGACCTTTCCATCGACTCAAAAGTTTGTTAGTGTCCGTCGGGAGTAATAGCAAAATTTCTTCATCGGGTTTAAACTCCCGGTCTTGAGGTTTCCCATCGAAGTAGGCCTTATACTTGGCCAGGTTCTCGTTGGCGTTTTGGTAGGCCAACACGGCGCATTTTTCCAATTTCTTACGGAGCTCGATCAAGTAGGAATACGAGGACTGTATTTCCTGGTCTAAACTAACATTTGTAAAGAGCTCCTTAAAGACACTCAGGGGTCCACGAACATCCCTACCATATAATAATTCAAAGGGCGCAAATCCCAAAGTACGATGGGGTATCTCCCTATAAGCGAAAAGAACCACTGTCAGATAACGATGCCATTCGCTCGGTGGCTCTACGCACAACTTTCGTAGAATCGGCTTGAGATTTCAGTTTAACTTCTCACACATTCTATTCCCAGCCGGGTGGAACGCAGTGGTAAATAAAGGTATCATCATCAGAAGTTTCCCTACTTGCTCCATTAAATGAGCAGTAAATTGGTGGCCGCGATCTGACAGAATTTCCTTGGGTAATCCAACAGGAGAAAAAATTGAGGATGTAACTATGCCCTTCGCTATATGGCGGGTGAATTGGACCAACTAGGTCGATAGTTACACACGAGAAAGGTTGAGAAATAATGCGGCTCTTTTGCAATGGGGCCGGCTTAACTCACCCCTTAACTGCTGTCTTTTGACAGACGTCGCACGATCGACCGTATTGAAAAATTTCTTCGGCCGCCCCAGGCATATAAAAATATTTAGAGATCCGCTTAGCGGTATTCTTGTGGCCAAAGTGACCAGCGAAAAGGCTGTAATGTGTGGTCTGGAGTATGAGAGGCACATGTGAGCGCGGAACGTACACTGTCTGGGACTCAGGGGAGTCTCCGTGGGAGCAAATACAATAGAGAAGGTTATTATTAACCCCAAAAGTGACCAAATTGCCAATTCTTACCGATTCCTGTGTTCCTTCGCGGGATTTCGCCCGGAGGGGTTGAAGGGAATCACATTCGTTTTGCTTCTTGGAAAAGTCCTCATTGACTAAGTTTCTAAAGGGTCTTTCAACAAGGACGCTCGAGCTTTGTCAGGCAATAGTGGCCATGTTGTTAAAGGGAAATCTGGCAATCTCACTATGAACTGTTCAGTAATACTTGGCATGTCACGATGGAAGGTTATAGTGTTGAACAGCATGTGCAAATCATCAAATGTTATTATCAAAATCAGTGCTCCGTTCGACAAACGTTCCGCGCATTACGTGATTTCTATCCTCGCCCCAATCGTCCTGCTGAGTCCATTGTTCGACGCTTGGTGGCCAAATTCGAGGCAAAAGGGTTAATCAACAATCAGCCAACACCCGTACGTCGCTGAAACGCATGGTCTCCTGAAAACATCGCTACCGTAAATGAGAGTACGGGAAAATCCGAGGCAGTCAATTTCTCGTCGTTCACAATAACTTGGCCTTTCTGTGACTTCAGTTTGGCGAATTATGCGTAGGGACTTGAGTCTGCACCCGTACAAAATCCAACTTACCCATGAACTTAAGGTAAACGGCCATATAAAACGCCGTGTGTTCGCTAATTGGGCTCTAGAGCAGTTGGAAGTTGCCCCAAATTTCCCCCCAAAAATCATCTTCAGCGAAGAGGCCCATTTAAAGATGAATGGATTTGTGAACAAGCAAAATTGTCGGATTTGGGACGAAAACAATTCACATAAGATACGCCAGCACCAATTGCATCCCAACAAAGTCAGTGTTTGGTGCAAATTTTTGTCTAACGGAATCGTTGGTCCGTATTTTTTTGAAAACGAAGATGGGATTGCCATAACCATCAACGGCAAGACCTACAGATCCATGATAAGCAACTTCTTGTGGCCTCAACTGGATTATATGCCTGATATGGATACTGACGACATGTGGTTCCAACAGGACGGCGCTACGTACCACATTGCGCACGCCACGATAGACATTTTGCTCCAGCGAATTCAGGGCAGGATCATCTCGCGCGGCGGCGGCGGTGACGTCAACTGGACACCGAGATCATGCGATTTAACGCCATTAGACTACTTTCTTTGGGGCTACCTTAAATCGCAAGTCTATGCGAATAATCCGCAAACAGTTGATGTCCTCAAAGTCAACATAACGTACACCATCCAGCAAATTCAGCCAGATTTATGCGACAAAGTCATTGAAAATTGGGCCTCCCGAATACGTTCCACCAAGCGAAGCCGCGGCGGACATTTGAACGACGTCATATTCCACACTTAATGCCATAAAATGTACTTTCAAGTTTAAAATAAATTGAGTGCATATATCACACACAACTTGTTTTATTTATATTTAAAAATAGAGCGACCTTATTCAAAGACCCTATACAATCCGGTTCTGCTGTTCCGGGAGTTTACAATGGGACGGGCGCTTCGGAATCTCTGTTAACCTGAGAGCGGGTGGCACTGGTTGAGCCACCGGGTTTGATGAGACCTTGGAGGGTTCTCCCCAATCAGAACGGCACAGAACTTTATTGGGACCGCCACTACTTCTGCCCAGCTGGTGAAGTAGGAGCAATCGATGTAGCACTTTACTATGGAGAACCTATTAGCAATTCCCAGATAGTCATGGGCGATGGCGAACCGATCGTGATCCGGTGCTACTGGTGGAAGTAACCTATCCGAGACCACGATACACGTGCACCCTGTATCTCGGACGAGGGTGGAGATACGGCATCCATTTACCGCACCTGATTCGAACAGGAGGCCCAAGGGTTACTTTTATTGAATAAAAGGTTTACCTGGTGACCAGACGGACTGGGTTTACTTGACGAGGTCGAGGATTCTGGGGGCGAAGTGGGCTGGGTGGGCGTTGCACTTACCTGGTGCACCTGATAAGAGAAGTTGTTTCTCAGCTGGGTGTTCTGAGAGAAAGGGATTTAACGTGTCCATCAACTGCACACGAAAAATACACGATGTTTCTTATGGTGGGTGCTGACGGAGGGGAACTGGAAGAGAAGGGCTGATTTTCATGTTTGATGGGAAATTGCTTCCGTTTTGACTTAACCGGGCCGATTATATGGACTGGTTTTCCTTTATTTTGAGGGAAGAAGGGGCGCTTCTGAAAACGCGACTTGGGGGACATGGGCTCATTTTCTTTGTTTTCTTGGGATAACAATTATGGCTGGCAGCATATCTTCTACACATTCCTCAAAATTATTACATCTTTTGTCCTTGATGAAGGATCGTATTTCTGAAGGAAGAGATGTTAAAAATTTGTACTGCAGGAGGAAATAAATGAGGGCGTCGTAATCCTGGAGTACTTTCGAGGCGTCTAGCCAAATATTTAGGAGTCTTTGAAGAGTAACCCAAATTGTTTAAAAGTCTGTTTGGGTTGAATACGACTCTGCCTGAACTTAACTTGATATAAGTCAGGACTCATGTTACAGGCAGAGAGCAATTCTGCCTTTAACTTTGAGTAATCGATGATTCCTTCCGAGGGGAGGGAGACAAATATATCACTCATGCAGGTGTTTAAGAGTGGCAACAACCTCGCTACACCGTCCGACTCAATATCCCAATTGTTGACTTCAAAGATCTTTTCAAAATGAGTTAAGTAGGAGGCGAAGTCTTCCCCATCTTTAAATGCGCGTAATTTAACGGACGCTTGTTGATGAGTCGATGGTCCCAAGGTGATTCATATAGCCCCATTCCTCATTTTCTCGATTTCGATTTCATGTGCCCGAATTCTGTCGCTTTCTTCTCTCTCTTTCTCTTCTCTTTCTTTTTCTTCATTTTCTCTTTTTCTTCTCTTGCAGTCATTTCTTCTGTCTATATGTAGGACATAAAATCTCTCTCACTTAATCCTAAAGATTCTCCGTGTGTTTTAAATATGTCAAACGACGACATTCTGACTTGCTCACCCTCCCAAAAAACTGCATGCACTCGAGTGAATATAAAAGGGTTTTATTGACACAAATTTTACGCTCGATTCCTTTGTTTGTTCGGGAAATGACTACGACATCACAAAATAATAATTGAAATTGAATTGCGTTGAGTTCGCGGGTTTTTTGTTATTCGAATACTTTAAATAAGGTTGGCCGGGATTGGTCTTATTTAATTAGGCTTTGGTGGTTGGAGGACAAACAAAAATTGCAAAAATAATCTTTAATTACAAAACAAAACATATAATACAAATAATTACACTCTCTAGTTATTAATTAATTCAACAATGGGAAAATTATCAATAATTACTCATGCTGCAAGGGCTCAATACTCCGAGTACTAACCCGATAGGGTTTAGGACGAAACTATGAATGGAATCCTAGTCTTAGAGGCACAATAATTCACTTTAGTTATCAGAGATGACTTGGGAGGAGACTACGTGACGAGTCTTAGTCGGAGGTCGTCGCACCGCCTCCACGAGAAAAAGAAAGGTGTAAATATCTTAATATTTTTGGGGGGCGGGGGGGGGGGAAGATTACCACAAGTATTTGCTGAAAAGGGAAAGATTCTCCTGTAGACGCTCGAGGGGGGAAACTCCTGTGGGGCTGAGACTGTGCTCTTCTTCTGGACGGGTCCTTTGATCCTGACGCCGTCGTTCCAAATAAGATCCTAGCTGCGGGCTGGTATGACACCGTGTTCTCTCGCTCGAGGATATGCGCCGCCAGTGGATGAATCCACAGACGTCTTAAAAGGGGCCGCCGAATACCTTCTGAATTTTCCGGGATTAGCTCACTCGGGAGCAACATAGAGACAGCTCACGCCCACGATCTGGGATCATCTCCACGGAGCGGGAGGGGGGGGGGCGCTACGTCTTCGGGATTCTTCTTTGGGCGAATTCTGACGGAATACCTCTACGATTAATTTTGTTACGGGGAATATATAGGCGTTCGCCGGAACTCATATATTTGCTAACAGAGGCAATTAAACCCTGCCTCACCGCCTCGGCATTTATAGTTTGGTGGCGGGGTTTTGGTTGTCTAAATGAACCGAAGAAATTCTCTGCTAATCTTGCTGGAAGTTTGCCGAGCGCATTGCTCTTCCCGAGAACTCTCGTTTTACCCGACTCTTTTAAACGATACCACATGCCCATGTTTCAGTGGAATTCCTACTGGTAGGCTTAGGAAAATCTCAAAGAGAGATGACCAAGCCGTCGTCTGTATCTCATAAAAGGACAGATACAAGACAGCAGCCAGGACATCCCGAGAAGTAAATGAAATATGGGTATTAGTGTCTCTAGGAAGACAGTATCGCGCTGCCTGATGCAAAGATCTTTAAAATCTACCACACTAGCAGTCAAGCTATTGATCAGCCCTCAGAACAAGAAAGCTAGGTTATCTTTCAACTCTAAACACGTTCTATGGACAGAAGACCAATAGTCCAAAGTACACTTCATCGATAAATCGAAGTACAATTTGTTTGGTTTAGATGGTAAGAGGTTTGTACGTCGAAGACCTGGCCAAAGACTAACTGTAAACTACGTGAAGAGTAGCGTCAAGTTTGATGGAGGAAGCGTTATGGTGTGGAGCATAATTTCGGTGGAAGGTACTGGCCAAGTTGTCCGCTTGCAAGATAGAGTGAATGTTCAAGTGTATAAAGAACTTCTGCAAGCACACGCTGTGCCCGATGAGAGCTACCTCTGCCCAACCTGTCGTTTTTATGCAGGAAAATGTATCTTGACATACGACAAAGTTACTGAAGAATTTCCTGGATCGGGAAGAAGTAAGTATCAGGGACTGGCTTGCTCGGAACCTGGACCTCGATCTGATTAAGAATTTGTGGAAGACGTAGGGAAGAGAAGTAAGGAGAGAAACCCAAGTACCGTCGAAGAACTTTTGGAAATATTAAAAGAGGAATGGAAAAAAATGACATCAGAAGAATGCCTTCGGTTAGTGCGCTAATGTGGCAGAAGATATCAGGGCATAATTGATAGTAAAGGTCAACATACCAAGTAGTAATATATTGTAACAACCTAAAATTATTTGTGAGTAAATATATCATTGTACCTTCTCATCTACGTATGTTGTGTTATCTGTCCAGATCACTTTTACCACCATCTTTTTTTAATAAAAATGTTCTGCACGTAACTTGCAGTTTCATCCATTTTATCATGTATGGTGAAGTGGACAAGGACCGTACAAAAGGCCTTCTTGCGAAAGTATTGGTTGATTCAGTTTATCTTTGGCATAGAAAACGGGTTTGATGTTACGTCCCCCTCCCTCTTCTTCCCGCGGAGCTCCGACGCCAATTTTGTTTGCTAGGTAAGTTTTTTAATATTTTACGTGTCTGCGTAATTTTCACGCGTTACATTATAGTCCACAGTGTTTATGAATATTGCGTGATTCCGCTGGGGAGTATGATTGTAGAGAAATGGCTACATAAAGCATCCCGGAGGGCCAGGCGGACATATACCTTAAAGTCCCCCCCATCCCTTTGTGGAGAAAGCCGGAGAAGCGAGCCCCATGAGGAGACTCGTGGGAACGGTAGCCGGCGAATATCCGCAACTGCCTACCCTGTTTAATCTCTCCGCCGCTTAGGTAGTTGGAGCAACCATATGTGTTAAGGCAACTACATAAGGCCCTTAAACGTCGCTCTAACGATCCAATTACCTACGAGATCCATAAACCCGTGGTTATGTCACCAAAAAGCGGTGCTAGTCAAAAGGCACGCCAAGGAGTGTGGCGGTTGAGAGTCTCTCTAATTAACAACACGACTTGGGCACCGCAGTGCCAACCTTTGCACTTCTCGCTCTCACCAGATGCGAACTCACCATTCGTGCTCCCTTCTATGGATTCGCCCCTTCCCCCTTAGATGGGGCGGTGGTCCGCTTATAAATAAGCCCCGGAAAGAAAGAGAAATTAGAATTCGGTAAGAAAAAAGAAGGTTCAGTTCGTGAAGATTGATCCTTCAGCCATACAAGACGATTTCCGTGAGAAACGATAGGATCAGATTGAGAAGATCGATCCCCCCTCCCCGGGCCGAATTAACATAAATCGTCAAGTTTGGTATCGGTGCCATACCGAAGAATCCTTTACAGGCTTAGAAGAAGTCTGACTGGAGAAAAGTAAACCCACTCACACTCGAGTGACTCTCGCATCTCAAGCTCCGTAAGAGTGAGAGGAGAAGAACCCAGCCCCTACGAGGTTCCGTTTTTTAATTACGGTAAAAATCTCACCGAATACCCCCAAATCTAGTTGGACACTCTACGTTGAAGAATCCGACACCGAGAGGCGTCAATATCATTCAGAAGAGGACTCTTGAAGCGAAGAGCACCGTAACTCTCTCCGTCTTCTTAACTTAACCAGAGACAAATTTGCAATAAGAAGTTGACTTCGCACTACCTCTCTTCCGCCATCCCACCTCTACGAAGTTCAATCACGGGTCACGGCAACCCTCCAAAGCGCGAGATAAGCCCTCCAGCGACATCCGTCAATCCCTGATCCCTCTTGTCATGTAAGTTAGAAAGAACATTTATATTCATATTGCAATAGTATGAGTTTAGTACGTCTCGCGATTTAAGGGAAGTAGAAACCATTGTGCGTGAACCCATCATATTTGCTAGTAGACGAGAGTACTTTAATTTAATGTTTAACGCTGATCAAAAAGAGTCGCGATAAAAATACTAATCGGCAATTGGTGTGTTTACGTGTAACCTATTTGTATATTTTTGTCATCGTAGACATTGTGATAGGCCTAGCTGCCAACTGGGATAGTCTAGTTTAGCTTAGGACGAAGATACAAATGTGATTACTGTTTGTTTTTCATAGTTAAGTGTTAAATTTCAAATATATGTTTATTTGGGATAATTCCTGTGTGTTTCCTTATATCCTTACGTGTTGAAGCGGCTCTTCCTTAAAACAACAAAATTAACACTCTTAGATCAAAGCCTACTTCTTCAAAGAAGTACAACACGTTCCACAAAGCATTCTACGACAATGATCATTGTAAAGGAAAATGAGTGTGATTTAATAACGGTGACCAGCGTGAGGATTTCTGTGTTTAAAGTTTACATAAAATGGCGCGTGGTACACGGTCCGTACAAAATTTTAGAAATTGGTGTTAATTATTCTAATGAAGATTTCGTTTTGAAACTACTGTATGTTGATCACGTAACATTGTTTTGTGTTTTAAATGTTAAAAAAACGAGCAAAAAATGAATACAAATATAAGATATCAAAGTGCAAAGTTGACCGTTTTTTCAGTGTTAAATGATGTTATTTGTGTTATTGTCTAACACTATTTTACGTTAGATGCAAGATTTAACTATATGCCGTGCTGTGCTAAGTGTATTAAGTAATAGGATAAGTGTTTATATTTTTGAAAATTTTCAATTTTCTAGTTGCATTATTGCAGTAAGATGGGGATTTTTACATTCCCTAATGATATTTAGGCAATGTCTATAAAATTAAGAAATTTATTATTTTTTATATTATTTTTGATACCTATGTAAAAATGTTATAAAATAACAATTCTAAGCATTTTTTTTATATCATATGTCTTTTCATAACATTTGTGTATCATTTAGTAGTAGTAGGTCCTTTAATTTCAGTTGTGGCATATCCCCCCAAAAATTACAAATAATGGTACCACGGGTGTACGGAGCATGTCCTACATGGTCACGATCCGTACAAAAACACTTTTTCAAAAATGACACCATAAATCTGAACTGGTAAACATATTTCAAAGTTCTGTATGTGGAAAATTAAGGTATTTATGTGAGCTACCTGTTAGGCACTTTGGATTTCTGATGACTATAAAACTTTAGTTTTGATGACCCAAAAACCACTAGCAGTACGATCAGTGTCCACCTGACCCTACAATGTACATGTACAACTTTAAAGCCATGCTTATTTTATATCTGTAATCTACCATGCATTAGTGACCATTATTTAGTTTGAAGTTAAGTCGTAAGGGTGTGTGGCTTATAATGTGGATAATAATATTAAGTAGAACGTTTTTAATGGTAATTAGCCTAGACAGTTTAAGGGGGCACCAGCCAAACTAAGAAATTACTTTGACAATGAATTTGAGGTTGAAAGTGAATGGATAGGTTAAATGCAATTCTTCAGGAGGGATATTAATTATAAGTTTAGCAATATATTTATTCGAGAAGTAATTTTAATAAATAAATATATATATATATATATATATATATATATATATATATATATATATATATATATATATATATATATATATATATATATATATATAACTTGAGGGAATATAATGTGGAAAGAGCGTAAGTTATATCCTTTAAATTACAAAATTAAGAATTGTACAGTATGACAATATGGTTTATGTAAACAGGCAACGTCTGATCAATGAATAGAAAACTTTATAAGAGAGACTAAAAAAATGGCGATGAATGCTGGTGGACAATTATTAAATAGTACAGTAGACTATTGATTAATTAGAACTATGTAACATGTAAATAATTTGGGGATGAATTAATTCTAGCGTAACGAAAGTTATACGATAATTAGGTTTGGGAGTGTAGGGAGTTATATGATAATGATTTGGGATGGAAGATAAATCTGTGCTAATGATTTGGAGTGAAGGAAATGAAATGAAATGAAAAAAAACGCCATAATGAATTTGATGTTTGATACAAAGGGGCAAAACAAACTAAGAATTGTACGTAAATTTTTGACCAACCTGTTAATAGCGGAGCACGATTGAAATAGAGCATTTGCTGAATTTACGTTCACATGGTGAAAAGGAAATGTTGCCATTTTATACATTTCGTGATATAGCTATAACTATATATATATATATATATATATATATATATATATATATATATATATATATATATATATATATATATATATATATATATATATAAATAAATTGTTTTGGGCAAATTTATTACATTTTGTAGGGGTTAAACCACTACAGAAGCTACTGTAAGTTGTGTGATGGAAACCTAACTATCCAAATCATTATGGCCACCACGGTATGTACTCATATTTCTCTTCAATAATCGACGTGATACTAATTTTAATAGAATGTTATGCATTAATAATGCTTATGAGAATCTATGTTTTTGTGTGGGGACTGCGCTCCCCAAGGCGCACATAATCCCGTACATCTACTAGGCAAGCGTGCACATACCAATTTGGCACACAGCATCGCGTGCAGAAATATGCTGGGAAGCAGATTCCGGTTTGGTCATTTTGGGGTCGCGTGCGACTCTACATCTCGATGTCGGTTGGTCGGTCCCAGTTTTGCTTTTTTATTGTTTTTGTAATAACATTTTAACTATTCGGCCAATTCTAACGAAATTTGAAATCCTTATGTTGATTTACATTCTCTTTCGAATGATATAATTGCCAAAGTCCTCCCAAGATTAGCCTATGAATTATTTTGTTTTGGCAATAACATCATAACTATTCGGCCGATTCTAACGAAATTTGAAACCCTTATGTTGTTTTACATTCTCTTTCGAATGATGTAACTTTTAAGGTCTGCCTAAGGTTAGTCTTTGAATTATTGAAAGTTTTGAAGGTTGTAAGGACATAAATCCGAATAAGTGAGAGCACGTGACTTTTTGGTCAGTACACCTTGTTTCAGCGAGAAGAGCTCGAGCTATCTGCTCATTAACCGGCTGTTAAAGGAGACGAGTTATTACGGTTTCGCCACAAAGCTGGATAAGGATTTTTTTTGCACATATAAATATTATTCGTAACTAAGTGGTGAGTTTTTGTCTTCGTAGAAAAAGATCTGAAAAAAAGAAAGTGGCGAAAATTAATAAAGGAACGTTTTAGATGTGCATAAAGCTGCATAGGTGCAAGGAGGTCTGGCTAATCTCTAGTTATATGCTTAACTTGGGTAAATTACATTTTTTGCAGTCGTTATTTCCTTATTAGTTTTCTTTTCTTTATCCTTTCTTTAACCTTCTTTTTCCAGCTTATCTTTTCTGTTCCATAGTTTTCTGAAGCCGTTTGTCTCTATAACACTGCTTCTGTTACTTGAGAATCTAGGCTTACCGTCGTATATCAGGTCTTCGTCGTGGTAGGAAGAGCATCGCCACTTATAAGCTCATTTTTATATCCCTTTTAGGACTTTTTCGTTGTTCCATTCTTCGGGGAAATCGTTGTCTCTGGTCGTGAGCAGTCTTAAGTTTATCTGTCTTCTGTAATTTTTTTCTTCGTTACTGTATTTTCATCTTCATTTTCTGTAATTTCTTCATTATTTTCTTTGATATTTGGTTGTAGATATCCTAACGGATGATCTTTTATTGTTTTGCGGTTTTGTTTTCTCGCATCTGAGAATTTCTTCTTCGCTTTCAGTTACGTAGTTTCTTCTCTCTCCTTCTCGTCTTTGCCTTCGTCTGTGCATTCTTTGCTATCTTCCTTTGTTTTTTTCTTCTCTTTTGGTTTAGTTGTTATTTTCCTGTTGTTTGTTGTTTATCCATAAACTGGCCAGTTAGTACTTTCAAAACATCACTTGAGGGGGGGTTTACCGGGAACCCAAAGCTCCTGGTGGTCCCGTTCTTTCTTAAAACCTCTTTATTGAAAAGCGAAGGTTCCTGGCTGTTCGAGGAGGGTGGCGTGCGCATACGAGTATAACAGCATTACCATCACCTCCAGGGTCTGGCTGCTGCTAGACGCTTGCTGGGGTCCCGTGATACTGCTTCGTTCTTGGGTTCTTGATGTTATAAACGACTTTTAGACGTTCATTTTTCTTACCTCATTTGTTGTATTTTTTATTTTAGTAGCTCCTTCTTCTTGGGGTATCTGATGGCTAGTGCTGAGTGAGGGCCGCCAAAGTTGTTAGCGCATTTCTTCTGCTCCTTGGGACAAAAAATCCTGAAGAGATCAGGATCCTTGCATTTGAGTGGTGCTTTTGCCCCTTGGGTCACTACTGCGTCTCCTGTCTCCTATTTGGAAGCACTTCATGCATATTTTTACATGCACGAAGTCCTCCTTTTCTATCTGACTAAGAGTCACTTTCTGATTGAAGGCTAAGAAGCCCGTCTCTAAAGCCTTCTTTGCCAGGGCGGTCTCCGTAAATATGGCCTTAATTGTTTTTGCTGTCTTTCCGAATTTAAAGATGATTTGTACCTTTGTTGGTGGTTTATTTCTTCCTGGATTTCTTCAGAGGTATGTTCTCGATTATGGGGTCCATTTATCTACAGGCAATTGCTCTCTGGGCCATGATTTTTGGAAGCACAATGGGCTCCAAGTTTAAATCTTGGAGCTGGTCAATGACCGTTTTTGAGAGCAGCTTCTCCCAATCCCGTTCTGAGTGACACTTGGCTACAAATCCCTTGGGGAAGTCAAACAGAATGACTAGAGCCACATTCATTGAGTTTTGAGAAGATTACTTCCGTAACCCTCTCCCTGGGTGGATTGGTAGAACATTTATAGATATAGGACCATCGTGGTATGAACTTAGATAGATAATTCACAACAAACCTATATCTATAAGTTTTTGAGGAGAGTTATTGAATCGTAACAAGGCTCGAGCGGCTGAGCTTATGGCGAAGTTAGGCTTAATGGCTGCCCACGAAATCGTTAAGGAATGGATGTAATACAACGAGGACAGAAAAACATATATATTATTATAGATTAACAAAAATGAAACATAGTTGAAATAAATTGATTGAATTTGAATTTAATTATACAAAAATGAACATGAGTTTAATACTGAATTTTCGTCGTAACTAAGCTTAGTGTAAGGTAGATAGGTAACAAGGTAATAGGTAGCAACTAGTGTGTATGGGAGTCTGGAATAAGAGGACGAGGAATTACACTAAGTATGATTTGTTTGGAGTTAAATGATTACGCTGAGAAGGAATATTTACTGACCTTTACGATGAGAATGACGAGACACGAATGAGAAATATTTGTGTTCAATGTGGAACGGCTGGAAGCGTGTTAGTTTGTGTGTTTGACTAAAGGCAGTGTTGCCCCCCAAAATGTATCTTAGCTACGATTTTTAGATGTAATTATTTATACAAAAATATATTGAAAATACATATACATAAAATTTGAGATTTTTTATTGATAAATTAATATAGGATTATTTGAGATGATTGATATTTTATACATAAGATTGAATAGAAATGGTTGAACTTAAAATGAATGGATATTTTAACATTGGATTTAAACAGGAAAGTATGCTAATATTTTATAGGAATGCCAGAGGGCATTGCTATACTTTGCAGCACCTTAAGGGAGGGCCGCATCCATTTTTAGACCGGCATAAAAATTATGCCCAGCCTGAATATATAAAACCTTACTTCTTGGTAAGTATGTATATATTGAAAGGTATTTCAATATTCTTGCCTAGGCCTCTATTTACCCCGGAGATGACTTCGTTAGTTACTTCTATTATATCAATGAATGTGAATTTTTCCTGAATTTTCCAATCTTGCAAATCGGTCAATTATTCTGTTTCCTCTCCATTTTAACGAGGACTTGGAAATCAATTTGAACGCATTCTCTTTATCTCCCCTGATTTTGCCGTAAGTTTCCATTCTTACGGAAACACTTCTCCATGTAGGGAAAGACGACCAATGGCCACATGCTTGGAAACAGTATTGAACCGTAGAGGGACCAAGAAACATTCCATTCACTCGGATGTTCATTAGCATCACCCTGCACTGCGAGCAACCAGCAGGAGGGACTTGTTACTGAAATCTGGAATCAAGAGTATCTTCTGCGAGAGCCCCGGCATGCGACTCCATCAGATTCTCGCGGAGACCACTTACAGGGGGAGGGGGGGGGGGACATCAGTTGTTTGTGTCTCCCTCTTTCAGGCGATTTGTTCCTGCAAGGGGGTGGTTTCCTTTACTCGTACGTCTGGCACTCTCCTTCTTCCAGACGATTTCACTCAAGATCCGTTTTTACCCCGTCCACGCCGGTTTTGTACTCGACTCATACTCTTTTTCGTCGTCAACTACGTTAGCGTAACTATCGAATCGAACTTATAAATATATATATATATATATATATATATATATATATATATATATATATATATATATATATATATATTTATATATATATATATATATAAATATATATATATATATATATATATATATATATATATATATATATATATATATATATATATATATATATATATATATATATATATATATATACTATATCTTCTCATGAGCGCGAGAGAATGATGAAATAAATCCAACTTCACCGCAGAAAAGAGAAAACGGAATAATTTTTCTTCGGAAATAGTTTATTTCTTAATTCGAAAAATCCGAGCTGGGGTGGGATTCGAACCGTGCACATTGAAGCAGCGGGAAACCGCTTTAATCTCAATTAAACCGCACTTTAGACCACTTGGCTACGCGGAAGACAAAATCTTCCGAATAGACAAGCTTTTAAAGCACGCTTCGCATGGTCGAACGAGAAAGAGAAAGAGAACTAATTGGGGATTCATTCAAAGGACAAAGGAGAAATTGAGTTAAGCACCATTTGTAATTCTTTTGGTTTTAAAAAATTCACAAAATTTCGATGCTTATATTTATTTCTGAACTCCATCATTTTGTTTATTGATATTATAAAAGAATTTTTAGAAATAACTTTGATAAAAACAACATAAGTCATAACCAAACTAAGTTGAAATTATTATTCAAATACTCAAAAAAATCACCTTCATAAATTATAGAGTTAGTGACGATATATATATATATATATATATATATATATATATATATATATATATATATATATATATATATATATATATCGAGTGTTCTCATTATACATCACGTGTGCTTATTAAACTGCAGTTTCACCTAGATTCGTGTGCATCATCTGAAGTGCATAATTGTAATCAGTAAATGTTTAAAAAATCTAATAGTCAGTTATTGCTGAGGTTCACAAATCTCGATAATAAAATTTACGCAGTGCAAAATAAATCAAGTCGCAAAATTCATTTCATCCTACCTCGAGAAACTTCCCGAATGCGCCATTTTGTAACCTTCACATTCCTTTACTCTTACCTGTTCAATTCCATTCATTTATTTTGTGAAGTAATTTTTAAATGTTGAATCAATTCATTTATTTTTGTGTGCAGTAATGAAGCAATAAAATTCACCTTTCTTTTCATCTGCGGAGTGAGTCAAATTTCCTTCGACAGTTTTGGAGTCAAGAGAAACTCGTAAAGGGTGCCCGAAATGGCCGTATATACTCATATTAATTATTATATTTCATTGACAAAAAGAATGATATTCTCGTATTAATGACTGAAAAAAAGAATGATATTCTCGTATTAATGACTGAAAAAAAGAATGGAATTCTCATATTAATGACTGAAAAAAAGAACGGAATTCTCATATTAATGACTGAAAAAAAGAACGGAATTCTCATATTAATGACTGAAAAAAAGAACGGAATTCTCATATTAATGACTGAAAAAAAGAATGGAATTCTCATATTAATGACTGAAAAAAAGAACGGAATTCTCATATTAATGACTGAAAAAAAGAACGGAATTCTCATTTAATGACTGAAAAAAAGAACGGAATTCTCATATTAATGACTGAAAAAAAGAACGGAATTCTCATATTAATGACTGAAAAAAAGAATGGAATTCTCATATTAATTAATGACTGAAAAAAAAATGATATTCTAATTTTAATGACTACCCGTAAGGGGGGCGGTGATTTGCCTTCCGGGCCGCCGTGCTAACGGGACTCAATGCCCCCCTGAGTGCAGGTCTGGGATGGTGGGTTTTTAACAACCTTCTTTATCTCCACCCATACCTTTCTCACATCCCCTTTCCTTCTCACTTCACACTCTATCCTTTTTACGCCGTGTCTAAGGTGGAGCCGCCAAGCCGAATGGCTGCCAGGTCACCAGGCGGGAGGGGTGTCCTAAAATGGGGGCACCTGGCTCTGCCAGCCTCGTACGCACCCCTTGCAGAGCGGACTACTGCGAGGGGTGATTAGCGTCTGCTCCTTGTGAAAAAAGGGTCACCATGCCCACTGATGAGTCTAACAAAAAAAATCCCCTCAATTTTCCCCCGCACACCGTCGGAGCCGCCCTCGAGCAGCTCCACTGAAAAACTGGAGGCCCCCCCACCACCTGAGCTTTCATAGGGCACCCTCCCAATCTCTTTAACCGAAGAGGAGGCTTACTCCTCTCATTTGCCTAAGAGTGTAGGGGACTCACCCTCACCCCCTTGTCTGGAGGTGCCCTCGGGTGCCGCCCTCTTTCTAGCGGCAGTCTCCCCTTTACTTTCCAAGGGGACTGCCAGGAAAGCCAGCAGGCAGCCCATAGCCGACCGCTCCCCATTGAAGCGGCTCGGTAGGGCAAACCCCCTTAGGGGGGAGAGGGAAGATAGGGTCCATCGGCCGCTTCCCTCCAGAGACCTGCTGGCTCGTATACTGACTTTTGCGGGGCTCAAGGCTTTGCCTCCGCATACTCGACTCGTGACACCGCTGCCAAAGGGACCTGCAATGTCCTGGGGGCGCTGGACAAATGGAGGCCCCTCCCGAGATAGACATAGTCCTTGAGGCAACCCAGCCTCAGACGGTAGGGCCTTCCATGGGGGCGAATCCAGGCTCTGCGCCAAGCACCGAACTCGAGTCCACCCCTATGCAAGGTCCTCCTCAAACGGCTCGGGTCTCCAAGGCAGTACAAGGAGGGGCCGGGTCTCCTCATCCGGCCGGTTCCCCTGCGACCGCCAGGACCTTCTCCATCTCGGAGGTGGAGCTTGCTCTTGCCGGTTCATCTGGCCTGGGGGCTCCTACCGGCGGAGTGGAGAAGCAGGTTCATTCTCCGTCCTCCTCTCCTACCCCGTAAGGGGCACGGCGATTTGCCATCCTGGCCGCCGTGCTGATGGGACTCAGCACCCCGTCCGACCCCGGCTTAGCCTCTTCTCCTTCTTTCAGACAGCCTGTATTTCTCCCCTACTTCGTCGATTTTCATACAACCTCTCCCACAACTTTCTCTGGTCAGCCTCTAATTTCACAGGGTAGATGCTGACCTTCTTCTCAGCTAACCGTCCCGGATCGGGGCTGAGGGGGGAGGGAACAATGTTCCCTAACCCCTGAGCTCCGGTCTGGGGTGGTTGGTTTTTAACAACCTGCTTCATCCCCACCCATACCTTCCCCACATCCTTTTTCCTTTCCTCTTCATAATCTATCTTTTTACGCCGTGTATAAGGTGGAGCCGCCATGCCGATGGACTGCCAGGCCACCAGGTGGGAGGTGTGGTCCTGAATGGCGGCACCTGGCTCTGCGAGGCCGGTAAGGACCTCTTGCAGTGCGGGCAACTGCAAGAGGTGATGATCTATTGCTTCCCGTAGAACAAAGAGGGTCACCATGCCCATGTATCACAAAATAAAAAAAACCCAAATCTCTCCCCATTTCCCAGTGCTCATCAACGGAGCCGCCCTCGGGCAGCTCCACTGAAAAAATGGAGGTCCCTCCCCTGTGCTTGCGCAGGGGACCCTCCATATTTCTCTAACCGGATAGGAGGCTTACTCCTCTTCTACAACTAACCTCTTGCGTGTGCAAGTTGATGAAAACATTAGTAAATGTTAAATTAGCCTTTTTTTCTGGAGAGCGGAGCACATCTGTCTTCTGCACAATGTGGCTTCCGCAAGTTCCACTCCACGTCGGATGCTCTGCTCCGAATGGAAAATGCCGTCTGCGAGGCCTTCCTTCGTAGACAGAACTACGCCACGGTGTTTTTCGATCTGGATAAGGCCTTTGATACCGCATGGCGTTACGGTATCATGGAGGCTCTTCACACGATGGGGGCGAGGGGACGCCTCCCAGTTTCAATATCTGAATTTTACGAGGTCGTCAATTCCGCGTATGGTTGGGGGGGGGGGAGTCCTCTCCGGCCCAATGGAGCAGGAAGAGGGTGTCCCGCAGGAAAGTGTTCTTAATGTCACACTCTTTGCCCTGAGCACCTCAGTGCTGCCGGAAGATGTTCTCGCTACGCTCTACGACGACGACCTTTCAATCTCTTCTGGCGCAGCCCAGATGCAAACTCTGGAGCTTCGACTCCAACAGGCATTTTTCAGCGTCTCTCGCTATGCCGAAGTGCACAGGCTAGGGTTTACCTTGACCTAGACGAAGGTGGTGCATTTCTGCCGCCATCCACGGCTCCACCCTGACCCAGAGTTGTTTTGTTAATAGGGTACGCCTGGCATTGTTGAATCACACCATTTCCTTGGTCTTGTATTCGACCGACGCCTCACCTGGGAAGCTCATATTCGCAGTCTTAGGGTCTCTTGTACCCGCGCCATAGACATTCTCCGTTCCGTGACGTTTAGCGCTTGGCGCTGATAGAGCTACTGCCTTACTTTTTTATCTATCCTTTCTTCGGTGAAGCTGGACTCCGGATGCGAGTTTTATGCACCCACACTAGAATCAAAGAGGACAGCACAATGCAGGCAATCTTTTGATTCTAGTGTTCTTCTAATGTCCCTTTCTCTTACCTCTAAAAAACTCGTGTTTCTTTGTCTCTTTGCTCATTCGCGTCAAATTTCTCTTTCTCTTGTACTATATTATTATATAGTCTGCAAAACAAGGTTTCTGAGCTTTTCTTTCTGTCTTCAAAATTGTTTTGAATGGCAGAAAATAAATATGGCGAAAGGCCCTGTGGTGGTTGTTACCACCCGCAGAACTTGTATTTTCTCTTTCTTAATATATATATATATATATATATATATATATATATATATATATATATATATATATATATATATATATATATATATATATATATATATATATATATAAAATTTGAAGGATGAAAGAAAAGACGTATAAAGGGAAATTCATTTCATTTTCTTGATACAACGTTTCAGGTGAACTTTTCACCCATCTTCGGGTACTGGAAATACAATTCGTGGAAAAAAATTTAAGTTAGAGTTAAACAGATAATCAAAATGATGAATTTTTGGAAAGTATTTAATGTTTATTAAGGAGGGGGGATAGCGATAAATTTACAGGTAATTGATATTTTTGGATTATTATTTTGCGAGTTAACAATTAACGACTGGGGAAACACAGGAAACACATCGGGATAAACCAACCTTAAACAATCAGCCGTTAGAGGATAACTGGGGAGAAAGGGCGAGGAGCGTAAGAAGAAAGAGAAGGTTAGGAGGTTGGTAATATATTGGTTTAGAGTAGAAGTAGTGGGTGAGAAGAAGAATCGGAATTTAAGGAAGGAGAAAGGTATTTAATATACATATTAGGTTGAGGAATAAGTTCTTGCGTTTTTTTTAATGTGTTGATTTAAGTTTTGTTGACGTGATTTGTGCACATATTAAGTAACAATAATAAATAATGAGAGCAAAATTTGCAAAGGTTAGGCTACGTCTCTTAACAGCGAAGACTATTAGGCTTTTGCTTAGGCTACGTCTTGAAGTTGAGTAATAAGTCATTGCGGTTTATTTAAAAGTTGTGTTAATTTCATTTTTGTTCCGTACCCTCAAAATGGAATGTCAAGTTGAAAGAAAGGCGCATTTTTGACACTTGTTGTTATTCATTTTCAATCGAGACGGGAAGAATGAAAAAGCAGCCAAAGCTCGTCGCGATATTTGTGCTGTGTACGGAGAAAATGCTTTATCAGAAAGGACAGCTCAATGGTGGTTTTCGCGTTTCAAAAACGGTCATTTCAATCTTAATGACGAAGAACGTTCTGGTCTTCCCATTAAGTTGGATGAAGATCGATTGAACGACCTTCTTCATGAAAATCCTCGTCAATCGACTAGAGAATTGGCTGTACAATTGACGTGTGATCAGAAAACTGTAATGAATCACCTTCATTCGATGAGGAAAGTTAAAAAACTCGGTGCATGGGTTCCTCACGCTTTGAGCGAAAGCAACAAACTTCAACGCTCCACGATTGCCGCAGGTTTGCTTGCTCGTCACAAGGCTACTCGTGGATATTAGGACAGATTTCTGCACCGCATCGTCACTGGAGACGAAAAGTGGTGTGTTAATGTCAACATGAACCATCGAAAACAATGGCTTAGCCACACTAAAAAAACACTTCCGCGATTAAAGCAAGGACTTCATCCACGAAAGCCGATGCTGTGTGTGTGGTGGGATTGTGAAGGCATCATTCTTTATGAGCGCCTTGCGAACAACGAGATTGTCAATGCAGAACTCTACGTTCAACAAATGTATCGACTCGCCGAAGCTATTCGTGAAAAGCGACCTCATCAACGTTATGGAGTCCTTCTGCAACACGACAATGCTCGTCTTCACATTGCCAATATGACAACAGAAGCCATCCAAACGCTTAATTGGGAAATCCTGCCGCATCTTCCATATTCGCCAGACTTGGTTCCATCGGATTTCCATCTGTTCCTATCGATCTCCAACAATTTGCGCGGCGTTTCGTTCAATACTGATGTGGAATTAAGAACCTGGTTAGACGAATTCTTCGGGTCAAAATCCAGGGATTTTTATTGCAGAGGCATCGAAAAACTAGTTGAACGTTAGGAAGAAGTCGTAAATAACAACGGAAAATACATTATTGATTAAATTGCATATTGTTATCAATTAAAAATGAAGTTTTTCTAAAAAAAATTAATGGTAATGAATAAATTTGATAAAACCGCAAGAACTTATTCCTCAACCCAATAGATTCAAGAATCCTTAATGATATGGTATCAGGGGTGTTTTTTAAGATTTTAAAATCATCCGTTATGATTTCAGTTTTACACTTAATAGAGTGAAGCCTAACAGGTGAGAATTCTTTCGTAGAGAGAACCTTTCCTCTCCTGTGTCTAACACCCAAATGGGAACAGAACCTCGCCCTCAGCGAGCGCACCGTACTGCCTATATATCTCCCCAGTTTACAATTGGGGCAAGTAAACTCGTAAATAACGGAGTACTTTGCTTCAGGCGGGATTCTGTCCTTACAGTTGAAGTATAATCCTATGGGGTGTTTATTTATGAAAATTACCTTAAAATTGGTATGGAAATTTTTTTTATTTAATAGAGATGTAATTTCTTTTGAAAAAATTTTATTTAAAAAACCCAGATCCGAAAATATTATGTAATGGATATCTTTGCAAACAGTAGGGAATTTAAATTTGGGATGGTAACTATTGTTTAAAAATTGGGCCGTAATTTTTTCAGTCAGAGACACAGGAAAGCCGTTTTGTTTGAAATAGTTAGTCAGAAATACGACTTCTTTGGGAAATCCGGAGTAGGATGAACAAATATTAAAAGCCCGGAATATTAGTGTTTTGATGGCACTTATTTTGAAAGAAAAGTCACAAAAACTGAAAAAGATTTGACCTTGACCAGTAAAGGTTAGCTTACGAAAAACTTTGGTTACAAATCCAGTTGGGACACGGGAAATGTGGATATCCATAAATGAGATGGAGAAATTGAGCTCCTTTTCACAAGTAAATTTAATATTAGGATGTATATGATTGGCATATTGCAAGAATTTATCGCAGGACTCCTCTGTATTATACACCCCTGATCCCATATCATTAAGGATTCTTGAATCCATGTATATTAAATACCTTTCTCCTTCCTTAAATTCCGATTCCTCTTCTCACCCACTACTTCTACTCTAAACAAATATATTACCAACCTCCTAACCTTCTCTTTCTTCTTACGCTCCTCGCCCTTTCTCCCCAGTTATCCTCTAACGGCTGATTGTTTAAGGTTGGTTTATCCGGATGTGTTTCCTGTGTTTCGTCAATCGTTAATTTTTAACTCGCAAAATAATAATCCAAAAATATCAATTACCTGTAAATTTATCGCTATCTCCCCCTTAATAAACCTTAAATATTTTCCAAAAATTCACCATTTTGATTATCTGTTTGGCTCTTAACTTAAATTGTTTTCCACGAATTGTATTTCCAGTACCCGAAGATGGGTGAAAAGTTCACCCGAAACGTTGTAACAAGAAAATGAAATTAATTTCCCTTTATACGTCCTTTCGTTCATCATTCAAATTAAATTGAAGCTCCATAGGAGAAGCCCTAACCAATATATATATATATATATATATATATATATATATATATATATATATATATATATATATATATATATATATATATATATATATATATATATATATATATATATATATATATATATATATATATATATATATATGAGAATAATTCCTGCACCTGATCATTTGTTCTAAATCAGAATAATCTGTATGATGTACTCAACCTACTTAAAAAGTGGTTCACTTCCATGCATCTGTTTGTGCGTGCGTGTGTCATGAGACAGGGGGAGGAGCCGAAGCCGCTCTGATCCATTATAAGCGAAGGCCAGCCTCGACCGAAAACTAGTTCGCTTTTCAGAACTTCGAGTAATCAATCGGAGCTTTCGGAGTCGGAATCTTATCTCAACTCTTGAGTGACGAACCGTTCAATTCTGAAGATTGTGAACTTGTGTTGTGTGGTAAGTCAAGTTAAAATATTTGATAATTGCTCATTGAGGTAACTGCAAAAAGCGTTAATGAGTGTGTTATTTAACTGTTCATGCAGACATCATTTTGCTATAATTTAGCAACTTTCCGACCACAAAGAGTGGGGGGGGGGGGGGAATCGTTCGTTGCGGAACTAGGACAGACTGAGGATCCTTTGTGCTCTGGGTAGTCTCCTCTTTGAGCTACTCCACCTGAGGACTTTCCACACACTCACGTATCTAGAGGTGGGCACAGTTAATCGTTACGACGTTAATTTGTTAAAATCAAACGAAAATTAAGGTGAACTGTTAACAATTATTATTATAAAATAATACAGGATACCTCTTTTTTTTTATTAAACCATCCCAAAACTGACACAATTATAAAAGACAAATAAATGAGAAAGCTTTTAAGGATTAACGATTAATTGTCGCCACCTCAGCACCTAGCACTAGTTTAGCCATTATGACAGTTTTACCTTTGACAAAGTAACACTAATAAGTTTCTTGGGGTGGGGGGGGGCACAAAAAAAATCTCCATTCCCGAAATAAATTTGATTCTCCGAAGGTTATCTGACACGTATTAGCTCACGGATTTTGAAATTCGTTTTCACCGTTCGCCTCTCTAAAGAGATTCATGTCCAAGAATTCTCTCTAAAGAACACGATGACCAGGACTTCTTTCTCTCTAAAGAGCACGATGTCCGAACATTCTGTATAAAGAGGACCATGACTCAGACTTCTAGCTAAAGAGTACCATGTCCGAGCATTCTCTCTAAAGAGCACCATGTCACAGAATTCTTTCTAAAGAGTACCATGTCCCAGAATTCTCTCTCAAGAGTACCATGTCCGAGCCTTTTCTCGAATGTGCACCATGTCCGAGACTTTTCTCTGAATAGCACAATTTCCAAGACTTATCTCTAAAGAGCACAATGTCCGAGCCTTCTCTCAAAAAAGCACAATGCCAGAGACTTCTCTCAAAAGAGCACGATGTCCGATCATTCTCTCTAAAGAGCGCCAGATCCGAGACTTCTTTCTAAAGAGCACCATGCCCTGGATTTGTCTCTAAAGAGCACGATGTCCGAGAATTCCCTCTAAAGAGCGCCATGTCCGAGACTTCAATCTAAAGAGTACGATGTCTGAGTATTCTCCCTAAAGAGCACATCTCACATAATTCTTTCTAAAGAGTACCATGTCCGAACATTCTCCCAAAAAAGCACGATGTCCGAGACTTCTCTCTAAAGAGCACGATGTCCGAGCCTTCTCTCAAAAGAGCACGATGTCTGAGCTTTCTCTCAAAAGAGCACTATGCCTAGGCCTTCTAGCTAAAGAATACCATGCCCGAGTATTCTCTCTAAAGTCCACAATGCCCAGGTCTTCTCTCTAAAGAGCACGATGTCCGAACATTCTCTATAAAGAGCGCCATGACCGAGACTTGTAGGTAAAGAGTGCCACGTCAGAGCATTCTCTCAAAAGAGACCCATGTCCAAATATTCTCTCTAAAGATAACCATATCCCAGAATTCGCTCTAAAGAGTACCATGTACGGGCATTCTATGAAAGAGCACTATGTCTGATCCTTCTCTCTAAAGAGCACCATGTCCCAGAATTCCCTCTAAAAAGTACTATGTCCGAGCATTCTCTCTAAAGAGCACCATGTCCAAGACATCTAGCTAGAGCGTACTATGTCCAAGGATTCTCTCAAAAGAGTACCATGTCCAAGAAGTCTAGCGAAAGAGTACCATGTGGAGACGTCTCAAAAGAGAACCATGTCCAAGCTTTCTCTCTAAAGAGCACAATATCCGAGCCTTCTCTTAAAAGAGCACCATCCCCGAAACTTCTCTCTAAAGAGCAGGATGTCCGAGAATTCTTTCTAAAGAGCGGCGTGGCCGAGACTTCTCTCTAAAGACTACCATGTACGAACATTCTGTATAAAGAGGACCATGACCCAGACTTCTAGCTAAAGAGTACCATGTCCGATCATTCTCTCAAAAAAGTACCATGCCTGCGCATTCAAACTAAAGAGCACCATGTCACATAATTCTCTCTAAAGAGTACCATGCCCCAGAATTATCTCTAAAGAGTACCATGTCCGAGCCTTTTCTCAAATGTGCACCATGTCCGAGACTTCTCTCTGAATAGCACAATTTCCAAGACCTCTCTAAACAGCACAAATATCCGAGCCTTCTCTCAAAAAAGCACCATGTCAGAGACTTCTCTCAAAAGAGCACGATGTCCGATCATTCTATCTAAAGAGCGCATATCCGAGACTTCTCTCTAAAGAGCACCATGTCTGGGATTTGTCTCTAAAGAGCACGATGTCCGATAATTCTTTCTAAAGAGCGCCATGTCCGAGACTTCAGTCTAAAGAGTACGATGTCCGAGTATTCTCCCTAAAGAGCACATGGCACATAATTCTCTCTAAAGAGTACCATGTCCGAGCATTCTCCCAAAAGAGCACCATGTCCGAGACTTCTCTCTAAAGAGCACGATGTCCGAGCCTTCTCTCAAAAGAGCACTATGAATGAGACTTCTAGCTAAAGAGTACCATGCCCGAAAATTCTCTCTAAAGTCCACAGTGCCCAGATCTTCTCTCTAAAGAGCACGATTTCCGAACATTTTCTCAAGAGCACCATGTGCGAGTCTTCTCTCTAAACAGCACAATGTCTGAGCCTTCTCACTAAATAACATGATAGCTAAACCTTCTCTAAAAAGCACCATATCCGAGAATACTCTCTTAGGAACACCTTGTCCGAGATTTATCTCTAAAGAGCACCATGAGCAAGCTTCTCTCAAAAAGATCACCATGTCTGAGACCTGTCTCTAAGAAGACCTTGTCCGAGCCTTCTCTCTTAAGAGCACCATGCTCAAGGCGTTTCTTTAAACACCAAGATGTCCGAATCTTCTTTCCTAAGAGCACCATGTGCAAATATTTCTCTTAAGAGCACCATGTGCGAGTCTTCTCTCTAAATAGAAACATGAACGAGCATTTTTTCAAAAGATTACCATGTCCAAGACCTCTCTCTAAGGAACACTATGCATGAACCGTCTTTCTAAACAGCACGATGTCCCAGAATTTCCCGTAAAAAGTACCATATCCAAACATTCTCTCTAAAGAGCACCGTATCCCAGAATTCTCTCTAAAGAATGCCATGTCCGAGGCTTCTCTCTAAAAAGCACGATGTCCGAGACTTCTCTCAAAACAGCACCCTCTCCAACCCTCTCTAAAGAGTACCATGTCAGAACATTCTCTCTAAAGAGCACCATGTCCGAGCATTCTCTCTAAAGAGCACCATGCCCGAGACATCTCTCTAAAGAGCACCATGCCCGAGCCGTCTCTCTAAACAGGACCATGGCCAAGCCTACTAACTACAAAGCACCTTGTCCCAGACTTGTCTCTAAAGAGCAGCATGTCCGAGCATTCTCTGTAAAGAGCACCATATCCGAGACTTCTTTCTAAAGAGCACTATGTCCAAGCCGTCTCTATAAACAGCACGATGTCCGAACGCTCTCTTAATAACACCATGTGCGAGTCTTCTCTCTAAAGAGCACAATGTCTCAACCTCCTCACTAAAGAGCATGATATCAAAAACCTTCTCTCTAATGAGCCCCACGTCCGAACCTTCTCTCTAAAAAGCACCATATTCGAGAAGTCTCTCTTATTAGTACCTTGTCCAATATTTATCTCTAAAGAGCACCATGTGCGTGTCTTCTCTCTAAAGAGCACCATGTTCGACCCTTCTCTCAAAAGAGCACCATATCAAGAAGCTCTCTCTTAAGAGCACCATGTGGGAGGTTTCTCTCTAAAAATAACCATTTCCTAGACTTCTCTCAAAAGAGCACCATGGCAAAAAAAAATTTCCTAAGAGTACCATGTCCGAGCCGTCTCTCAAAACAGCACGATCCGAACCTTCTCTCTTACGAGCACAATGTCCAAACATTCTCTCTTATGAGCACCATGTGCGAGTCTTCTCTCAAAAGACCACCATGAGCGAGCCTTCTCTCAAAGGATCACCATGTCCGAGACCGCTCTCTAAGGAGAAACTTGTCCGAGCCTTCTCTCTTAAGAGCACCATGCCCGAGCCGTTTCTTTAAACCTCAAGATGTCCGAATCTTCTTTCTTAAGAGCACCATGGCCAACCTTTTTCTCTTAAGAGCACCATGTGCGAGCGTTTTCTCTAAAGAGCATCATTTCCGAACCTTCTCTCTAAAAAGCACCATATCCAAGAAGGTCTCTCTAAACATCATGATGTCCGAACATTCTCTCTTAAGAGCACTGTCCAAACTTTCTCTCTTAAAACCACCATGCGAGAGTCTTCTCTCTAAACAGCACCAGCACCATGTCGGAGCCTTTTCTCTAAATAGCATGATGTCCGAACCTTCTGTCTAATGAGCACCTTCCCGAATCTTCTCTCTAAAAAGAACCATATCCAAGAAGTCTCTCTTAAGAGCGCTATGTCCGAGTCTTTTCTTTAAAGGGCACCATGCTCGTGACATCCCTCTTAAGAGCACACTGCCCGAGCCTTCTCTCTAAAGAGCACCATGTACAAGCATTCTCTCTAAAGAGCACTTTATCAGAACCATCTTTATAAGAGCACCATATACAACTTATCTCTTAAGAGCACCATGTCTGAACTTTCTTACTTAAGAGCACCGTGTCTAAGGCTTTTCTATAAAGAACACCATGTCCGAGACTTCTCTTCAAAGAACACTATGCCCCATCCTTCTATATACACCGAAAATGTCCGAACCTTCTCTCTATAGAACACCGTGTCCAAACTTAATCTCCAAAATGCACCATGACTGAGCCTTCTCTCAAAGGGCACCGTGTCCGAGCCTTCTCTCTAAAGAGCACCATGTTCGAAACTTCTCTCTTAAGTTCACCAAGTAACGCAGGAGACTACTTCGACCGGTGGAGAGGCTCCCCTCTTGCCATCTCGACGCGGCAAACAGACTTCCACTTTGCCATCTTCGGACCATCCAACCAACTCTGCTTTATCAAGGCCCTCTAAAGGAATTTCCAACGAGATAGCGCTTCTACCTCTCCTTTCTTGAATGGTTCTCGGGTTTCTCCTTACTCAGTACTTTGAAGCCGTACCAGTGACAGACCCCCTTTCCTATCACATTGGACTGCCAAGAGAGGAGACAGGCACTATATTCATTTAAAGTATTTAAATACTAAATATTAAATACATTAAATGTATTTAGATATATTTTTAAATACATTTCAAATACATGATATATAATGAATCGATAAGGACCCTTGGTATCACAACAAAAAAAATATCCATTAAAATGGAATTGTATATTATAATTACTAATGTAGGATTTGATGACAATTGGACTTAGGTACTACAAAAAAAAAGAAGAAAGTTCCATAGAATGAAATTTCAGTTAGCTATTTATGTCAGCATTATTACATTTAAGTAATATCAGTTGCTGAAATGTTTCGTCAGAAAAAGAACTCCGTTTTAGAGATAAGGTCAATCATCTTAAAGAGAAGAGCCGTTCCACAGGAGCTGATGACGGAAGGGTGATAATTTATTTGATAAATAACTTTTTTATGCTTGGATATCTATCTAAACTTTGAAGTGTTCTATTTGAATCCTGAAGGTAACTGAACAATTCTAAATCTGCGGTTGATCGTGTTTGAGTGGGTTTTGTAAATCTAAAATAATCGTCACTGTCCGATACACCACTGGATGATTCAACTTCGGGTCCCTCTGCTAAATTCTCAATCACTTGAATCATAATATTTTTAACAGTCTTGGTGACTTGAACTGTCCCATGAAATACTGATATCTAACTAGCGGAGTTTGAAGAATGGATGGTTTGTTGATGCAATAATGGCATCTGTAACGCTGGCTTCATTTACCAAAATCTAATAAGATTGGTAGCGCTTTCCAAAGCCCTTAGTGACTGCATTTAGAAGAGGTTGGTAAAATTCCATAGAACGTGACTGAAGGCTCTTCAGCTTTTTCACAACAGTGAGCCAGGTAGGGAGCAATTCTCCATAAAAAAACAGTTTTGTTCTCCCTGTAGCGAATCAATTGCCACTGCAATAGGAGCCAAAATTGAGACATACTCCCCAATAAATTAAATTTCGTGATTTCTGAACACTGGAAGTTCAAGGGACGTCATGAGTTGATGTAATTTGTCTTTGCGTTTTAAAAGTAATGACAATGCATCAAACAGAGAGTTCCACCTTGTAATGCAATGAACCTTTAATGAGCAGTTGATAACAGTTTTGATAATCTCTGCTGATTTTGGACGACCGCTTTAGTTCCACAATACTGAGCATTTCCCTATCGCAGCTGTTTTGCATCAGTTGTGGCGACTAGACTGAATGTGTGTGAAACACAGCACACATGCTTAAGTAGGCTGAAGCTTCACGGGTCAGACGAAAGGTCTTCTTCCTGATCTAAGGCACTTCTCATAAAGAAACTATCCTCCAGCTCGTGCTCACGCTGATCTTCTTCACCTACCTGGATTCCATCTTCTGAATCTGTGGACACATTTGCAGCAGTGATTGCAAATTCCTTAAACGCTTTAACAAAATTAGAGCCGTTATCAGTGACGGTGTTCGTGATTTTCGGCAGGGGGATATCGTACCCATTGATGATATTCTCCAGATGTTCAGCAATCTTGATATAGTTATGTTCCCCTTTGAAGCGACAGCATGCCAATACTCCACTGTGACGGACAAGAGCAGCTTCCTCAAGCTAAAAAAGAAGAAATAACAGTCCAATATTTGCTCAACTGTTTCCATAAATTTTACATATTAATATAATCGAGATAAATTCCACGAACAAATAAGTCTGCTTTCAGCCAAGAGCTGATAACTCCCTAACTGCAAAGATATTTTCAATTTCATAAAAAGAAAAATCTTAACATACCCAATGAATTGTAACGCCCCAAAAACTACGGTGACGAGTTGACCAAATTTATCTGCACTAAGACATAAGTAAGAGGTGCTGTCTAGTTTATTCTTCAGTAGAGCTCTTGTCACTTTCTCTTCGTCTATAAGCTTTCGGCCTAGCGCCGGAATGAAATGACGTCAACTGAAGAATTTAGACCTGCGGTAGTGGAATATGTGATTATTGTGAGTGAAATTGATTTTCACAGTGAAATGAGAATATATGGTATGCATATAAGATTTTATATATAAAATGTAGCTATATGAATTTCATATAGCTATATAGGACTGGTACATTAATTCATAAATATATTATTAGTCCTTCATATTCAGAATTACGTAGTAAAATATTGACTTTCAGTATTGTTATGAATATATACATTATCAAGCTTTATTTCCTACATTTTTGACGGGCGGCCATGCTAGTTTTGACATAATGATATACAGGTATTGCTACTATAACGAAATACATCGTTATAGGAATTTATCTAATAACTACGTATAATCGATCAATAAATGTACTAATTATTCATGAACAACTTTTATTCAATAATATCTTCAAGTAAATGATACCGCGCTTTAAGAGTATATGTATGTGGATTCTCATGAAATTATTGCAATATATTAACCTCTGTTGTTTGTATATGTCTTCCTTTATTTAACTTCGTTATATAGCCTACGTAGTGATCAATGATTCGAACGCTTTAGTATTCGGTCGTTATAAGAGCTTAACCTGTACTACTAATACTATAATTGTAAAGAACATTTGTAACTCAGAACTCACCTTTAATTAATCTCACAAAAGCTGGTTGCTCCATGGTTGATAGTAGATGCACACCTTGTATGATAAAATCTGCAATCAGCTTATCAACAAAAGATTGTTTGACCTTCTTAGTATTCACCGCAAAACACTCCGGTAATGTCTTTACTTTAACACCGCTGCATGAAGGACCATCGTCTAAAACTGACCATTTTATTTTTGAATCTTTTCTTTGAGCTGTCACGTAGTTATCCGTTTTTTTGCACTAAAGCAGGATGCTTTCTCTCTTGCTAAATGTATATGATCAGGTAATTGAAGGAAATTTGATTCACGTTAAATCCAATCAGCATATACTATAAATAAAGGTATTCCAAAAGGAAGCAGGTAGGTTCGTGCATGGTAAACCTACGCTACTTAACATTATCGTTAGCTACTAGCAATTTCCCAATTTTTTAAAATAAGAAATAGTGAACTTTTTCAATTCAATTAAGTCTCATATAATTAGCTTTAATAAATTCTTATCTTCAAATGAATGCGTAGATTGGAAGTAGCATTGCTCGCCGCAAAGATTTCGCCATTGCATGATGTACATACACACTTCACTTTTTCTCCGTCGGAAGATTTCGCTCTAAAAAATTACCATCTAGTAAAGGATGACTATAACTACATGATTCTTTATCTTCCTCGTATTTATTAGTGTATAATCTCTCCATTTCACACTCTTTCGGAAAAGCTGAAGTTGCCATGCAACAGTTGAAATAACGCTGAGCGCTCTCACTATACAACCGAACACAACTGTGACCATCTGTAACTTAATTTGAACTGATGCAATCAATCTTCCCTCACCGGCTAACGTAGTCAACAGTTTGTGTCATACAAGTTGCGACAAGCTAAAACATGCATTACACGTTCTTAATAGCTATATAAACCTATTATCAGTAAAGTATTTGCAAAAAGTATTTAAATACAGTGTATTTAAATTCTTTCAAAAGTATTTAAATACATGATTTCAAATGTATTTACAAATACAATTTTAAATTCATGAATGTATTTAAATACTGCCTACCTCTGAAGACAGGCGACCTAAAATCGACTGCTTTTTTGTGGGAGCAGCTCGATAGACCAACCCACTTAGATGACCTTTGGATAGCGGATCCAGCCAGGCTGTGCCACCTACTGTTCTGCAGCATTTGTTCTGAGCTGCAGAGGATTGGCGCGCCTGCCTTTCCCACTCTCTTAACGGATAAAGGATGGTTTTCAGGCTCAAAAGAATAATGACTACAGGAAAGATCCTTCGAAGATGATCAGTGATACCTTAGCTGAAAATGGTCCCGGGGGTGACCCAATCCTAGGTAGCGGTATCTTAAATGGCGGTCAACCTGGCCTGATGCCAAACAACGAACTTGAGTTCGCCCCTTTGCAAGCTTCTCCCCACGCGACTCGGGCCTACGAGGACTCACAAGGAGAGGGGGGACCTCCTCCCCCCACTAGTGGCCTCATAAAAGTCATGCCCTTCTCGATTTCGGAGAAGGATCTTGCTGAGGCTGGTCCTTCCTGCCTAAGGGCACCTTCCGGGGATAGACCGAAGCAGGTTCACTCTTTGTATCCGGGAGATAATGGGGGTAGCCCCATTATCTCCCGAATACAAAGAGGACTAGGGATTCCTCTCCCTCCACGGAGTCTTCGAGGAAGGACGAGTCCACTGCGGCTTTAGCATGCGACCAGGCCAAGATCGGCATATCTGGCCCCGAGGTGTCCTCGGATGGGTAGGGACAGACAAAGACTAAAGTAGAAGGTAGCAGAGCGGAGCCTCGATTACGTCAAGGCGCCTCATTCAGGAACTACATTGTATTTTTTAGACGCTGGATTAGAACGTTTTCTCTTTATTTGTTACACACATTGCCGCATTTTGACCATGATCCATCAGACGAAAGCAGTAATTAGTTTGATTGGTATAGAGCCGAAAGTAACGTTTCTCTGACGTGAACCTTCTGGCAAATGTGCCGGATCCTTCCGAGGCGGCCATAATTAATGCCCTTAAGATACTTAATGGCTCGCCGATAAGTGAGACGCCCCACTCTAAAATGAACTTCGTCGAAGGAGTGGTTTATGCGGGGAAACTCGTGGAATACTCCTTAGAATATATCACCTTAGAGTTAACTGACCACAGGGCAATCAAAGTCGAACGTGTGATGAGAAAACAAGTTAGGAGCCTCGAGAACCATCCCTAAACCCTTTGTTACGTTCGACCATGACAGGCTACCTGAGTCGGTGAGTGCTGGTTTGTAACGCTATCACGCAAAGGCATTTGTGCCACTATCGCGAAGGTGTCACTAGTGCCACCGCTTCGGCAATACGAATCGCTTCTGTAGATGTGCAAATTCGGGTTTATAAGAAGTCTGTGTAAGTTGTTCTAAGGCCGTACCTCTAAGTCCTTATCTTGCATGGCAAAGTGTGTCAATTACAGAGAGTCGCACCCCGCTTCTTCGAAGCACTGTGATGTGTATATCTTGGAAAAGGAAATACTGGCCGCTCAGGCCCAGAATCTTCTCTCATTTCGCGAGGCTAAGGAATTGGTCCGGCGCGTCCGGTGCTGCCTGGGACGTCTTGTGCCTTAATTTTCTAAAAGGTACCTCCTACTCCTTGTCCCCAAAGCCACCCTCGGCTACAACCAAGGCTCTTCCCGCCCTCCCCCAGCGTGACCGTTTCTCGTAAAGCGAAACGATCACGCGCTTCCACTGAGTCGTTAAACTCACTCTAGGCAACACCCCTGAAGGTGGTCGTGAGGCCATCTTCCGGGATTCCTGAAAGCTGCCTCCCCGAAAAGAGGATATCACCAAAGAAGCTTCGCTTCCTATGCCCCCACCCAAAGCTAGATGGTGGATCCCCCAGAGGATACACCCCATCTCCGAAGCAGCTGGTGTGCCAGAGGTTTCCAGGCGGAAGGAGGAAAAGACTCACACTGGCATGGCGAGCCCAACCTCGCCCTTAACTCCCCATAGGCGACAGAGCCTTCATTGCCTTGTTCCGAAAAAAGCAACGCCCGGAGTTCTTTCGCCGCGGGAATGTTTCTCCCGCGCATATACTTCGATCTTAGGCTTGGAGGGTCTATTCCTTCAAGTTAATTATTGCAGACTCCGGGCAACTGGGATGGCTGCGGAGGATAGTCGCCTCCCGTTTCATGTTAGCGATCTTTTGGAGGAGACAATCCTAGGTACTTGCCCCCTGCCCACACTCACGGGCTATGAATATTTTCCTCCTTAGGAGCACGGCGCTAAGCTTTCCTGGCCGCCGTGCTGACGGGACTCAGCGCCCCTTCCGACCCCAGCTTAGTTCTTCTTCCTGCTAACACCCTGGCTTCTTATCTTGCTTCCTTACTTTCCATACAACCTCTCCCTCAACATTCTCTGCTCGACCTCTAACTTAACAGGGTAGGCGCTGACCAGATTCCTCTCACCAAACAATCCAGGATCGGGGCTGAGGGGGGAGGGGGGATTTTTACAACCTGCTTCACCCCTACCCTCAGCTTCCTTACATACCCTTTCTCTCTCCTTTCACTGTTATTCAATTTTATCCCCAGCCCAAAGTGGAGCCGCCATGCCGAATGTCTACCTAGCCACTGGGCGGTAGGTGTGGTCTTAAATGACGGCAGCTGGGTTTTCCGGCCCGTGTTCACCCCTCGCGGAGCGGGCTACTGCGTGTGGTGATTAGCATATGCATCCCGTGATATAAATAGGGCCCTAATGCTCAATTATGAGTTTATTAAAAAATACTTTCCTTTTACATTCGTGTTTACCAACCCCAGAGCTGCCTTCGGGCAGCTTCACTGAATAAATGGAGGCCCCCCATGCTTTCTGGGGGGAATCCTATAGATTTCTTCTACCGTACCGGAGAGGAGGGGCTTACTCCTCTCCTAGGCCTACAGGTTCAGGGGACTCCCCTCACCTCCTTCTCTGGAGGCGCCCTTGGGCGACTCCTTTCTTTTCTTTTACAGGGGACTGCCAAGAAAGCACGCAGGCAGTCCAATATTGACCAGATCGATAAGGCCAAGCCCCTTAAGGGAGCAAGGGATGGCATGACCGTCTGTCACTTCCCCCCAACCTTCTGCACTCGTGCGTTCTCAGTTTACAGAGGGTTAGTGTTGGTGCCAAGCACAGAACCCGATTCCGCCCCTATGCAAGCTCCTCCTCAAATGGCTCGGGTCCCCACGGCTTCAAAAGGAGAGGAAGGATCTCTTTCCTCGACTGATTCTCCTATGATAGCCAAGATCTTCTCCATTTCAGAGAAGATCTTGCTGAGGTAGGTCCAGCTGGCCTAGGGACTCCAACCGACGGAGGAGAAAAGCGGGTTCATTCCCCGCCTTCCTCTCCTAAGAAGAAAAAGAACATGAAAAAAACAAAGAAGACTTGGGGCTCCTCTTCATCCGCGGGAGCGTCGGGACGGACGGGGCCAACTGCCATTTCGGTATGCGACCAATCCAAGATCGGCACGTCTGGCCTAGGTGCTTCCCCGGGTGGGGAGTTCTTGCCAAATACCAAAATTGCAAGGGCGCAGAGTGGAGTCTCGATTACGTCAGGGCCCCTCATTAAGAGGTTACCTGGCGTTTTTGAACTCGGTGGCTTCAAACACTTCCTTGCATGTTGGCCAAATGCAACATGATCCATCAGAGGAGAGCTCTAGCTAGCGTAATTGGTCGAGAGCCGAAGGTGACCCGTTTCTCGGACGGGAGCCTTCTGACGAATGCATTGAATCTCTCCGAGGTAGCCATGTTTAGTGCTCTTCGGACACTTGATGGGCCTCTGGTGAGTGTGACGCCCCACACTACCATGAACTTTGTGAAAGTAGTAGTTTATGCGAGGAACTCATGGACTACCCCATAGATGACCTAACCTTAGAGCTGGCCGACTATGGAGCGGCAAGGTCGAATGTCTGATGAGAAAACAGGGAGGGGCCTCGAGACCCACCCATACACTATTCGTCACGTTCGACTGTGACAAGCTCCCTGAATCGGTGCGCGCCGCTTGGTATCGCTATCACGTGAAGGCATTCATACCACTGCTGCGGAGGTGCTACCACTTCCACCGCTTTGGCAATACGATTCTCTCATGTCGACGTGCAAATTCGAGGTTACCTGAAGTCTGTGTAAGTTGCTCCAAGGCCGCACAAGAAAAGTCAAAATCGTGTGTGGCCAAGTGTGTCAATTGAGGAGAGCCGCATCCCGATTCTTCGAAGCAATGTTTTGCCCATCTCCTTGAGAAGGAAATCTTGGCCGTTCAGGTCTAGTATCTTCTCTCATTTCGCGAGGCTAAAGACTTGGTACTGCGGCACGGTGCTGACTCGGACGTCCTTCCTCAATGTCAAAAAAGACACTCTCTGCTAATGGCCCCTCCACGCCTACGAGCACGGTCGTTTCCGCGCACATTCAGAACTCCTATGCGGGTTCTACCTACCTCGGGTGCCCCCCTGGTAAAGCCGGTGTTTAAAAAGGGTTCACATCCAGCTCCAAGTAAAACCAGAGACCTTCCACTCCGTTTTACCCAGCGTGACTCTTTTCCGTAAGGTGAAACGGCCGCGCACCTCCACCAGATCGTTAGACTCCAGGAGGCAACACCCCTGAAGTTGGTCGTGAAGCCATCATCCGGGATTCCCTAAGCTGCCCCCCGAAAGGAGGACAGCACTAAAGGAGCTTCGGCTCCTACGCACACACCAAGTGCTAGGCTGGATGATTCGAATGCGGTGGATCCTCCAGAGGAAAGACCCCCACTTATGAAGCCGCCCTCCTCCCTAATGTTTCGAGGCGGAGGGGGAAAAAGACTCACATGACTAGCCCATCCTCCCTCGATAAGTCCTAGAAGGTGACAGCGCCCCGAGTTCTGCCTCCGAGAACGTACGGCCATTTCCGATAGGGTCTTCTCTTTAAAGAGGCCCCCAGCATCTCCTCCGATTTAGGCCTGGAGGGCATATTCCTTCAATGGAATTGCCGCGGACTCCGAGTCAACTGGGAGGAGCTGCGAAGGCTCTTTCTCCTCCCGTTTTCCCTTAACTAGCTTTTTTCAGGAGACCAATCTGGGCGCGTGCCCCTAGACCCCAGTTCTGTTTGGAGAAGGTGCCGTAGTTCACATTTCAGGAAATGATATTTTTCTAATCCAGTCGAAGAGTTTACGTCGGCAGATGAAGCCGCTGAGTTCTTCTCTAGCAACCTCAACGACATGAGCCTAACAACTATTCCAAGAACATCTGGCCGTTTTGAACACCGACTGCTTCCGTGTTAGTCATCCGAGGGTGAGACGGCCATCAAACAGAAGCGTTATGCTTACATGCGCTATTAGCGCCATCCAAACGATTTCGCTGTTGGTGAATTTCATCGAGCTAGGGTTAGGTTCCCGGTATGTTTCGAATCCCCCAGCCGTTCTTCCTGAGCGCATACGTGTCTTCAATTAACGGTAAGACCCCTTCTGTTGAGATGTGAAAACGAGTCAAAAGGATTGTGGCCAAGTTCTCGCAGGACCTCCTCACGCTTCCCAGGATAATGGGACCGCAATCTTGGGCCCCAGGTTCGTTGCGGAATCATTCGATAACGTTTTCTCCGCAATCTCCTACGCCGATGCTGCTCCGCTAACATTCAATGTAAATCGTGATGTCGCTGAAGGCTACCGACTGGAACTTCCCTCCAGAGGCGTAGAACCCTTCAACGGCAGGTTTACATTGAGGGAAATGTGTTTCCCTCTCGCTTCGTGCTCGGACACCACCCTTGGTCCAAACGATGTCACGTATGCTATGCTTCGACATTTTGGTGAGCGAGGAGTCTCATTTTTGCTAGATTTGTTCAACAGGATCTGGCGAAGAGCTAATGTGCCCATTTTTTGCAAACCGGTAAGAGATCACTCTACTCCAGCCGGTTTCCGCCCAAATTATCTAACCTCTTGCGTGTGCAAGTTGATGGAGAAATTGGTAAATGTTAGATTAGCCTTTTTCCTGGACAGTTTTGACCACTTATCTTCTTCACACTGCGGCTTTGGGTTCAGGTCTAGGCAACTCCTTCAAGAGCTTGGTGTTGTTCTCGGATCGTTGGTGCCTCTAGTTTTGCTCTGGATGCCACCCTGAAGGATACCACCTTTGATTATTAGTCGCCACGCCTCTTTTCTTCAAACTTTCACAGCCTCAGGAGTATTGTGTTGACCTTTTCTATCATTTTGTGTCACTCTGGATCAGTGCCAGTGCTCATGAATGGTTTCAAGTCCCTCCTTTTAAAGTTAGTGGGGCTCTACCAGGTGCTGCGTTTGTCTTCACAGCCGAGCTAATTGCAATGAACTGCTCTGTTCTGAAGATAACGCCAAAGAGTGCACGAGGACTGGGCGATCAGACCAGTGTTACGCTCTTTCTCAAACCGACTACATAGCATGAATAAAGACACCCCCTCCTGGTTGCCTGACAATGTAAATGTGAGACGGCCGAGGGTAACTTAAAGTTGTGTGCTATTGTTGCGCCGCGACTGTTACCATGAACCTAGCCCCCTCCAATGCCACGACGGCCTCAGGTTGCCTATTGCCATCTTCGAATTAGTCACACTCGTGAGACGCACCACCATTTGATGGAGTGCTCTCCTGCACCTTACCTCGTTGCCCTCCGGACTGTTCGGCACATTCTTGTTGAATGTCCCCGGCTGGGTGATCTTTGCGCAACTTACTCGTCCTGGTATCGGGATGAGCGGGGACGCTACTGCTTGTTCCTTGTACTCGGGACCAGTTCGTACACACAGACTTGTGGCCTATCTGACTTTTTAGAGGAAGCTTGTCTCGATTCGTTTTTTTTACACTTTTTGGTGTTGCTCTCATGTTCTTGCACCGGGTGTATGCAGGTCTCCCTCCGACGCTGAAACGTGGTTCTTTCTTCTTCCTTTTACTTTCTCTTGTTTTTGTTATGTTTGGTTCTTCTTTTTGTTTGTTTTGGTTTTCGGTTTGGTGTTTCTGATTTTTTTTTTTAATGTCGCCTTTTATTAGGCTTGTAATTAATTTCGGCGACCTATGCCTTTGTGGGCAATCGCCAGATATTTGTTTCAAATAAAAATCTCTTCAGAAAACAATTTCCGAGCCTTCTCTCTAAATAGCTCCATGTCTTAGCCTTCTTTCTAAAGAGGGTTTAAGGGTTTAAGGTAAGGAACCAATGGGTTACTGCCCAATCTAAGTGGATTCTATATGGCAGCTAGGATAAAACAAGGCGAATTATCTATAAAAGGTGGAGGAGACCACTTTGTGACAAAAATTTAAAAAACGAAGGGTTAAAAGATTCCTCCGCCAATATGAATCGAAGACGGGTGTGTTGAGGGATAGTTGAAAGGGTTGGGAAACAGGACAATCGGAGAATGGCAAAATGGGTGCAGTCTGATAAAAGGATGGCAACCGATTGGTCTCCACCGCAAAAACGACAGCAAGGGCTGATTTGAACATCACCCGAAAGAAGATGGCCGTGAGTAAGTCTTGTGTGGCCAATGTGAACTCGGCAAAAGGCCACCTCTAATGACCGCAATCTATGACGGCTCGAGGGCCAAGAGTGAATAGAATTTTGGATGATGAACAGTTATCCCATTCATTCTGCCACAGTTGAGAAATATATTTTCTTATTAAAGGAAAGAAGTCCATAAAAGGCAGAGCCGTGTTCTCAGGGGACACAGAATGTGCTGAGCGGGCCAGCCGGTCAGCCTTCTCGTTGCCCAGGACCCCCACATGCCCAGGGACCCAGCAAAAAAAATTATATATCGGGATGCATTTTGGATCAGCTAGTTGCAAATTTCTGTGACCAGGGGATGGGACGAATTAAAAGATCTAATTGACTCTAAGACACTCCTTGAATCGGGAAAAAATGACAAAATAACTAAAAGATAAAATTTGGATGAGTCTAAAGGCTAAAAGGATTGCTGAAAGTTCAGCGGTAAAAATGGATGCTGCTGGTGGCAAAGATAGAGTTAGGAATTCTCCTCCTGGGTAGATGGCTGCGGCGCCCACGCCACCGTCTGACTTAGAGCCATCCGCGTATAGTGGTCAACATTGTTTGTGAGAGCTTGAATGCTCGGCAGAGGTATCGCATGCAGATTTGAAGTCTATGGTAGGGCAAAGGGAGTGCCCCACTCTTGCAGTAAAGGCTGTTAAGGGGAGAAGTACGTAAGGCTCCACTAGAAAGGCGAACTCCGAGGTTTCGAATGGGGTTCAGCATTTTAAGGGTTGAAGGGGAAGCCGATGAATAAATTTGATAGCCATAATCCAATTTAGATTGGACGAGGGCTGTGTATAATGTCCACAATGTTTGTCGGTCGCTGCCCCACGAAGTGTGTGAGAGGACTTTCAAAATGTCTAGAGCCCGCAGATAGCCTGTTCGAAGTCGCTGTAGGTGAAGTAACCAGGATAACTTTGGATCGAGAAACTGAAACTCGGAGGGAGGTAGATGGCGGAACAAGAACTCCTCTGCCCCGGTGAAAATCCATTGCTTTAGTTTTGTTCGTGGAAAAGCGGAATCCCCTAAGTTGTGCTCTTTTAGAGACAGCATTGACCGCAAGTTGTAGCTGACGCGCTCCTGATGGCAGGCGAGGTGAGGAACGGTATAGAGTTAAATCATCGACAAACAGAGTTGCCGATAGACCCTCTGAGAGAGACGAAATATTATCATTGATGGCAATTATAAAACATAAGATACTTAGAACACTGCCCTAAGGAACTCACTCCTCTCGGGGTTGCAGGTCAGAGTATGCGTCTCCAACACGTACCTTGAAGGATCGAGATGCTAAAAAAATTTGAATAAGTAAAGGTAAAAGGCCTCTCATCCCCCAGACGTATATATTCAAGATGCCATATCTCCATGTTGCGTCGTAGGCTTTCTCGATATCGAAAAATATGGCCAGAACTCGGTGCTTTAATGAGAAAGCTTTCCTGACCGATCCCTCGAAACGTACTAGTAGGGCAAGGGTACTATGAACTTTGCGGAAGCCACATTGAAATGGAGAGAGAAGGTGATTGGTTTCTATGAACCAGTTTAGGCGCTCCAACACCATTTATTTCAGCAGCTTACTCAAACAGCTGGTGAGAGCTATAGGGCGGTAGTAGTCTGTGTCCAACACGTCCCTACCCGGTTTGACAAAGGGAAGGATGATCCCAATGCGCCATAATGAGGGGTAAAAACCCTTCAGCCATATAAGGTTGTACAAATCAAGTAAAAAGAGAGTAGAGTGTGGATGTAGGCGCCGAATCATATCGAAATGGATCTCGTCAAGGCCAGGGAAAGTATATCTGTAAAGGGACAAAGCGCTTTGCAGCTCATGGATGCTGAATAGAGCGTTATACGGAAGGTTATATTTTGTTGTGAAGTTGAGAGAATGAGACTCTTCCTTTGAATTGTAGGATAGATAAGCCTTATCGTAACGGCTGACACTGCTGACGGCGCAGAAATGGTCAGCAAAAGCATTGCTGACCGCCAGGCCGTCATTCTCCAAGGAACCGTGTAAGTTGAGTGTGGGGTTATGATGATCAGCATAACAGCCCCTGATCTTATTAATTCTCTTCCAGATCTTAGCGGTAGGTGTCATAGTGGAAATTGATGAAACGTAACGACGCCATGAATTTCGGCGAGCCTGAGGAAGGGTTCTTTGGCGAATCGCACGAGCTCGGTTTCGGTCGACCTTGTTGCACAAAGTTGGGTTCTTTCGGAATCGGGCATGGGCTAACTTGTAGTTTTTGATAGCTGTTGCACACGTCAAGGTCCACTAGGGCACGGTTGAGAGGCCCGTGGCGGGTCGCCTCCGTGGGATGGTCTGTGTTGCTGCATTGTAGATAGTCGATGTAAAGTATTCTACTGCCACGTCCACTCCATTGAAGGTCCCCAAGGATGCATTTGTGAAGGACGCCTCTTGGAAACCTTCCCAATCTGCATAACCTAAGTCCCAATTAAGGGGCATGGTTGTATAAAGGCTAACTTGAAGGGCCGACAAGACAATAGGAAAGTGGTCACTCCCATGGAGATCGTCAAGAATTGATTATCGAAATTCCATGAAGCAATCCGGGGAACAAACAGACAGGTCAACACAGCTAAAAGAGTCCGTCTGGACATGATAAGAGGTAAAATCGCCAGTGTTTAAAACGCAAAGAAAGTCAGATAATAAAAGAGACTCTAAAACACTGCCTTTGGCATTTCGAGTGATGTCACCCCAGTATGGGTGACGGGCGTTAAAATCTCCTAGTAATAAGAATGGGGAGGGTAACTGGTCTATAAGTTCTAAAAGGTCGGATCTTGACAATGATAAACAAGGGGGTAGGTAAATAGAGCAAACGGTAAAAAGCTTAGTAAGAAAAACCCTCACAGCAACAGCTTGGAGGGTAGTATGTAGTGGGATGGTAGAAATATGGTGGGATAAAGATACCATGATTGACACCCCTCGTGAGAGGAGCTACCAGCAGGAGCAATAGAGTTGAAAGTGAGAAAGCCGGGTACCGGCAGAAAGGGCCGTATACCCAGTTTATTCTCCTGGAGACAAATAACAGCGGGGTGGATAGTCGTCAAAAGAATTTTGAGTTCTTCCCACTTTGGAAGAACTCCTTGACAATTCCATTGTAAAATGGAAGATATTATGTGTGACGATTAGATACCACTGTGGATATCTTTTTCTCTTTTGTGGCCGATATTGTATTTGAGGTTCGTCCCAAAGAGCTTGGGAAACGGAGAGCTGGATTTGAGGAACCTGCTTTTGTAGGGGAAGCGATCCTAGAGGGAGGAGCAACTGTGGCTCTTTTCGAGGGTTTTGGAGAACCGACCGAGGCCCTTAATTGTAATTCGGGCTCACAACCTGGCGGAAAAGGAAGATCGAGAAGGAATTTTCGGCCGGTAGATCCAGATTCATGGGTCGAGGATATTTTCGGTGTCTGATGAGTTGGTCCAACTGCCGCGATTGGTGATGTTGGAGTATCAACTGCTTCCATCGGATCATGGGTAGAAGGGTGAGTGGAACGAACAGGCGATCTGAGCGAGGTGTGTGGAGCTGGGTGTATATCTGCCATCGTTTGGATCAGGATGGGGTGTAAGTCCTGTGAAGGGCGGGACGGACTTAAGGGCATAGAATGTTCAGCCATAGGGGAGGAGTCCATTGAAGATTCTCGGGGTTCGGTCGAGTCAGCTCCAGAGGCTGCCCGTTTATTGGTGGTCGATGACCCAGGTGAGGAATCCTTCCTCTTACCACTGGGATTTGGGTCTCGGGGCCGGGTGGATGAACCTTCACTGGTCGATGTTGAGGATTCTTTCAAATAGCGTCTGATGTCTTCAAGTGTTTCTCCCTGAGCGTCTCTCCCAGCTAGAGCTGCTGGAGAGAGGGGGCGCTACATTGGTTATCTCGGTGTGAGAGCGATGCTTCGACTGCATGTCCTGAATGTTTCTGCCGCTGCGAGTAGATGTAGGATGAAGTGATTCAGGCTGATCGGAACTCGAGCGTGATGGTCGGTGTCGTCCAGACTCACGTAAAACGTCAGAGAAGAGCCTGCTGAGTGGTGAGGTTTGTGCTCGGGCACGCTGGCGGGCCTCTCTTATATCTAGACGTAGGGAGTCGCGCAAAGCGAGCACCTCCTTTTCATATAAAAATATAGAGCAGAATTTTGACGCAGCATTGTGGGTACCTCCGCAGTTGGCACAGCGGGGTGTTTTGGTGCATTCGGAGCCATGGTAGTCAGAGCTACAATTCACGCAGGAGCGAGGGTGCCAACAGGCACGGCCAACATGTCCAAATTAAATGCAATTGAAGCAGCGTCTGGGTAGATCGATGCAGGGACTTACCGGGGCACGAAGGTACGATCTTTAATATACTGCGGCAGTTCGTGTCGATCAAATGTTAAAATTAGTGTGTATGTTGGAACTCTAGTGGAGCCTAATGTTTTAGTTACCCTGTGTACGTGTGTGACACGTTGGGTACTGAGCTTACTCTGAAGGCAGGTGGGGTCGTAGTCCTTTAGTTCGTTTGAACGGACGACACCTTTGACAAAATTCAGACGTGGATTGGGCGAGACAGTTATCGGAATTTCAGCTATCGAAGATAGATTTCGCAGAAGGTTGTGTTGAGAGTGTGATGACACCTCGACTACGACATCACCACTACCACATCACCACTACCACATCACCACTACCTCTTGACCACATCCGGCGGGGTTCACCACAGCGGGACACAAAAGATTCATTGACGTCAAACACATCGACTTTTCAAGTGGGATATCAGATGATGAATTCATGACAAGAAAGCGAGGATAATCAAGATCCGGGTCTACTTCGTTGGAATTAGGGTCCAACAAGTGAGGGAAGGCTGAAAGGAGAGCTAAGAAACGTTTGACATGAGAACCCTTACGAGAAGGGAAGGTTTTTGGTTTATGGCTAGCCATTGCATAAAGAAAAAAAACTTCGCATTCTTCCTCGGGACTCCCTACCATGGAGGCCTACAAGGGCCCGGCACACTGCAACTCTACAATCAGTTATGTCCGGTATGTCCTCTTGGAGAATGGGTACGGATCCACCACACCATCTTTATGACCCTAAGAGGCTGCCCGAGTTCTCCTACGCACGGAGAAAAGGGGGCAACGATGGGTTTCTCCTTGGGCATTCGGTAGACAAAGGCGGTGGAGATGCCCAGCCTCTTCCACCTTCATGAAAGAACAA
This sequence comes from Ceratothoa steindachneri, assembly GCA_963969495.1. NCBI lineage: Eukaryota > Metazoa > Arthropoda > Malacostraca > Isopoda > Cymothoidae > Ceratothoa > Ceratothoa steindachneri. The sequence continues at coordinate 19,824,880 of OZ018317.1, read as the reverse complement.
TTCGAAATCAATCCATAAGACGAGCAGAGGTCGGGTATCTATAAGGGCCACTAGATAGGTGAAGGAAGAGGGGAAAATAAAGGGTAATGGAAGAACGTAATAGGGGAGGAAAGAAAGAGGGGCATGTTAAAAGTCTTGTTGGCAGCACCATGGAACCCCTAAAGGGGCCCAGAGCTGACCCCCTTCGCACGAGAAGGCCAGAGCCTCTCTGGAAACAACCCCTGAATAAAAGAACCCAGAGAGGGACGGAGTCTTTCTAAAGAGCACCGTACACGAGCCATCTCTCTAAAGAGCTCCATGTCCGAGCCTTCTCTCTAATCAGCAAATGTCAGGGCCTTCTTCTCTTAAGAACACTATGTCCGAGCTTTCTCTCTTAAGAGCAACATATCCTAGTCTTCTCTCTAAAGAGCACCATGCCCGAGCCTCCTCTATAAGGAACACCATGTCCGAGCTTTCCTAACTTTTTTGAGGAGTTCGGAAACTTTTAACGACAGCTGTACAAATTCTACAGAGCTGCGAAAATTGCAAGCGGTCTAATTCCATTATATGAATGATTTCATAGGGGGCTTTATACATTTGTTCATGGGTATGCACTGAATGAGAGCTAAACATTCCCGGTGTTCTTTGACTCACATATTGAATGGCTCATCCGCCTACACTGGAGAGTTGAGCGTTCATTCATCCATCCCTATGTATCTCGGATTATTTTGCTCTGTAAAACTGCGCACAAACAGGCAATAAATAGACAAGCCAAAGTGTGCTCATATCTGTTTAGAAATTTAGAATTATACACTTACTTTTGAACGGCTAAACTTGGTATTGATCTACTATAATTGGTGTCCCCCCAAAATTCTCATTTTCAAGTAATAATATCCCAGTAAACCTTAAACCTACCTATAGAGAACCTACCTTTTTTTTACACAGATATGCTTCGTCATACCTCATTATTGTCATATTCCTGTCATGAGTGTAATATTCTGTCCTTTAATTCACGATCAGCGATAAACTCTGCTATTCAGTGACTCCCAACCCAAATCTATGCTTGAAGGTGTCGGTCAGTAACTTTACTCACTAACAGAGGAACGTCTCCTGGAAGAAGGTGGTAATAGAGTTTTTAAATCAGAGCTATCCTCCTCTAGGTAACCTCCCTAGTAAATAGTGTCACCTTAGAAAGAATCCGGACGGAGATTCGAACTGCCGACCCAACGATTGCCGGGCAAGCGCGCTAACCACTATACTAGCCGGGATTCTCAGGTGACCTTGTGGCTCGAATAAAATGATTCCCGAGTGGGCGGGTGTCATTTTTCCACTTCTGACCAAGTAAGGTTGCAGTACTCTTATGGACTTCATGATCACTCCTTGCAATCGAGAATTAATGAGCTCTGAAATGGTCGTTTGAGGCATCTCTGGTCATCAGTGGCTAAAATATAAAACATTTTGTTTCTAATTTTGGGTGATTGCGTTATGCAGGAGTCTCACGTGAGCAGATGAGGGATTTGCGTACATGTCAGGGTTGCCTAAAGACGATGGGTATAGGGCATGAAGTCCTATGATGGCTGCTATAGGAGGGGGATGGGGTGAAACACTGACATGACGGGACTTATATTTTTCATAACCAATAAATCCTTTGAATGGGAAGATGTTATGATGTAAGAAGGTTCTGTAGCAGGTGTATTGGAAAGACCGGTTCCCTCCAACCCCCAGGGGCCATTGTGAATATATTTTGCGGAAAGGTTGACCTTGAGTAAGTAACTTAATGTTCTTTTGTTAGCCGCTCACTCAAGGGGCTACCATGATTGCCGAAAAAAAGGTACGCCCGAGAAAGTCGCACACCTTGTGTCGTAGTACAGGAAGGACTGAGTGATGGCTGGAGTTCGTACGTATGGGTTGTTTACGTACTTCAAAACTCCGTGATTACGTTTTATCTCTAAGAGTGATATAATTTATCATTATTATTATTATTACTATCTGATTATTACTTCTTTAATCTTTGAGGATTCCTAGTGCCTTGCTTAGCTTTTCGAGGATTGAATAAAAAAATTTAAAAAAAAAAAAACTCAAACTTTAATAAAAAAACATGAACCAACGAAAATTTAACACACTAAATATACAGAAATGAATGCAACAAATTTAAGTGAGGCTTTATAACTGACATACTTGAATTTATAGTAATGGTTGACCCACCGCTCACTTTAAAATAAAAATGCAAACTGACCAACACTAAAACGGATAAAGGGGTTTAAATACCTTTATCGATTCCTACTGGAATCGGGTTTGAGTCTGGCCTCGAACTCAATTATTAAGTCACCTCAAGAATGTTGTTGCCGTGATGACGCGTGGATCAGCGCTTAGAGCTGTGTTCTCAAGGGGAAAATTCTTTAAAGCCACAGAGGCCTTTGGAGCGTGTGGCAGATGGAGAGACGCACGCCTTCTGGAGGAAATGATCTCGCCACTATACAGGGAAAGAATGTTTCTTTTTCTCTTCAGGATACTCGGGGAATAATTCGCACTGGCGGGCGATGAGTCAATGCTTGAATCCTTTGACTCTGGGTAGTGCTGGAGGGAGTTCACTCGTGGGTATTCCTCAAGGGCGAGAACTATCTCTGTACTTTTGGATACACCAGAATAGGGGGTTTTCTCTGACGAGAGTTATTTAAACTTGCTTCTTAAACCAAGTTAACACACAGTTCGGTGTGACAACCAGGAACTGGCTTTAGGATGAGCTTCTTCTTAGTTCCGGCATTCCTCAAGGGCGAGGATTATCTCGGTGCTTTGGGATACACCAGGATAGGGGGTTTTCTCTGACGAGAGTTAGTTAAATTTGCTTCTTAAACCAAATTAACTTACAGTTCGGTGTGACAACCAGGAACTGGCTCGAGGATGAGCTTCTTCTTAGTCTCTTCTGTTGGTAGCCGTGCCTCTTTGCCGGGGTCTTCGTCGCCTTGATGACTAACGTAATCTACCCCGTTTTTCCAAAGATATTTGCTTTTATACGTCGCCACCCCACTGGAGTAGGGGTTTTTCTCAGATCATACAGCTGGCCCTGAGGGACCTTTTGGTTTTAGGGCGACGCTTCTCTAATTTCGCGTATGCGGTGAAATTGAATATCAGCTCTTAGGGGAAATCTTGCTGTTTTAACCAATGTTAGGGTCTCGGGTCCGACCTGAGCAGATTAGTGCATTATGTTGTCGGGGACTACCTCAGCTTCTCTCCGAGACGAGGGGAGAGAAGGAAGGAGGTTAAGTGTTCGAGCTACGCTGCCTCCACTGACAGGACGTTGTGGTAAAAGACCAGCAGCTCACTTGTGAGGGGGTGAGTATTTATTCCCTGACACCTTGCCAGGCCCGAATGCCCCATATCGTTTCCTCTTTTAGCTCCTCGGGGGGTATGCTTTCCATACCTTCTCACTTCTATTGGGCTACGGTTTAGTTGAGTAGAAACACCGCTTCCGATTACAGCGAAGTTAAGCGTAATCAGGTGTTGTTAGTCGTCGGATGGAATCAAATTTGGGTATGAGAGAAAAACAATGTAAGAATGATTAATAAATAAAAAATATTAAGAAATTCGAATATCATTCTTCTTTTGTTAGTTTTAGGCGCGTGGGCGCGACTCTATAACTCTGTATGTCGGTTCGTAGTCGGTCGGTTGGTAACCATTTTACTTTTCAAAGAGATTTTGGCAATAACATCGTAACTATTCTGCTGATTCTAACGAAATATGAAACCCTTATGTTGTTTTACATTTTCTTTCGGATGATGTAATAGCCAAAGTCTTCCCAAGGTTAGCCGGGGAATTATTTGACAATAACATAACTATTCTGCCGATTCTAACGAAATTTGAAACCCTTATGTTGTTTTACATTTTCTTTCGAATGCTAGAATGCCAAGGTCCTCCCAAGGTTAGTCCAATAATTATTTTCCAATAATATCATAACTATTCGGCCGATTTTAACGAAATTTGAAACCCTTATGTTGTTTTACATTCTCTTTCGAATGATATAATTTTCAAAGTCCTCTCAAGGTTAGTCCGGGAATTAATGAAGGTTTTGAAGGTCGTAAGGTAATAAATCAGAATAAGTGAGACTCGGGTAAGTTGAGCGTGTTTTGTTTATAGTTGCCGATGATGATCACTCTGGTGTGTTCGAACGCCTGACCTTTTAAATGGTGGCATAATTGTGGGGTAGTTTCTTACCGACCTGCGCTGCTTTTCTCTTATTTCTTTCATTGCTCTTATTTTATGTTAATTCTCACTATTGGTCTTATTTTATCTTAATTCTCACATTCCCCCCTCCCCTTTGGCCCTTATTTTGTTGGGCATGCTATTAATATATTTTACTAAACCAACAGGTATATGAGGACCATTCTTTGACTAACATTGGGTGAAAAAGACAAACGTCCTTTTGTTATAATAAACCGAGTAATCCTCGAAGACAAATTCGATAGAACAATTTCTTTCGCACGAAAAACAGCCGCATTACAAAAATTGGAAAATGTTGCAAATCTACGCGAAGGCGCTGTTTGTCAGAAGATCCTCTGAGCAAGGCGTCGCACAGGACTGTCAAGAGATTTCTTCGCAGGCTATGAATGGTAGGTCCATAATGTAAATTTTGGTTGTTTTTTTTTTATTTTTGAAAGCCCATCTGACGACTTTAAATTTTTGAAGGCCTATCTGACGACTTTAAGTTTTGGAAAGCCCATCTGACGACTGTAATTTTTTGAAAGCCCATCTGAAGATATTAAATTTTTTTTGAAAGCCAATTTGACGACTTTAATTTATTTTTTTAAAAGCCCATCTGACGACTTTAGATTTTTTGAAAGCCCATCTGACGACTTTAGATTTTTCAAAACCCATCTGACGACTCTCTACTAGGGCAAAGGTCGGCGTAAATTGAATGAAAGGAAAGGTGGGAAGGGATAGAGAAAATTTCGCCGAGCCTTAGATGACCAGGAGTACGGGAAAGACACGGCCCGCCGCAACCTCCCCACCGCCACTTCCAGTGCTCTTGCGGGCTTCGGGAGGAGGGGGCGTAGGACATAGGGGGAGAGGAAGAGGAAGAGGAAAGAGTAGAGATAGCAAAGCTAGAAATACAGAATAGGGGTGAGAGGTGACCGAGGCGGTTGGTGAACCTACCTATTTACGTGAGATCCGAACCACGCTGTGTACTCTGGCCTGTCTCGCGTATAAAGTGTAAATTTCTCAAGGTTTCTCTTTATTATTCAGGTCAGACTACGATAATAACCTAAGATTCCGAGAAAATTTTTAATGGGTACATTATGAATAATAGAAGGTTAAGGTTAACGAACAAAAAACATATATACATTATACTAGCCTCCCGGCTATAGTGGTTAGCGCGGTTGCCCGGCAATCGTTGGGTCTGCAGTTCGAATCTTCGTCCAGATGATACATAGTATCTGTGAGTCACGTTGAAGTACAAGGAGCTCGGTATAAGGCAGGCTATATAATGAAGCAAAACATTACTACAGAGAACAGTGGTTGGCAATACGCAGGACGAGGCATCATTGCATCCCAGAACGCAAGTTTTTGTGTCCTAAGAATTCCTCTCATGCTCAAATCCATTATTTTGTTAAGATTTAACCGCACAGAAAAAAATACATAATAAAAAATAAAATTTAGGGTCTATATGATTTAGGTTTATGCTAAAACATATCATTAGCTCCTAATGAGTTTAGCAAACATTAGGTCCATCTTTAAGAGGAGCAAGAATGCCGCTGCTAGCAATTACATGCCTATTAGTTTGACATCGATAATTGGAAAATGTTTGGGAACAATAACAAGAGATTGCATAGTCAATCATCTAGTAAGCTGATTAAAGATAGTCAACATGAATTTCGAAAAAAATAGATCGTGTCTAACAAAACTTCTAGATTTTCTCCATGATGTAATTAAACTGTACGATGAAACAGGCGCCATTGATATTATACCTGTTTTTTCAAATGGTATTCGACAAAGTCCCACATACAAAGTTATGCAACTACGGATCCGTTTTGGGTCATGTTTTATTTTTGGCTTATGTTAATGTTTTGGACATTGGTTTGATTAGTAAAATTTGCAAGTTCGCTGACCTCGCTAAGCTTTTAGGATGTGCCATGACTGAGAAAGACCGAATTAATATCCAAAATAATTTAGAAATTTTACCTGAGCCGGAGACCAAATGGCAAGGTTATGCATATTAGATCAAGAAATATTAATTCTAGGTATACGATGTCAGGGGAGTACTTAAATGAAGTGTCAGAGGAAAGGGCATTGGAGTCATTGTTACCAACGACCTTAGGTCAACAAAGCAATGTCAAGGACTCTAACTGCTTGTAAAAATGCAAATAACGTTTTAGGTTTCATTTCGCGTAACTTTGAATATAAATCTAAAGACATAATTTTTCCCTCGTTTAAGTCGCTTGTCCGTCCGCATCGGGTGTATACGATTCAATCATGATCATCATTTCTTGTTTGCTTACCTAGGGATAACAAAGAGGCAAGGGAGCGGGTGCTCATACGGGGTGGCCTCTTCTCGAGAGTTCTGATAAGTGCCAGTCATAGTTATTTTTGAAGCCATTAATGTTGTTACTATTTAGGCCATTCTCCGGCAACTTATTCTACTTGGTTACTACCCTTGAGGGAAAGAACATGGTCTTCTTGTGGGTGCAGTGTCGAGGCTTAGGGAGCTTCAGGCTGTGGCTACTCATCTGCGGATGGGAGTGCCTGAAGAAATCTCCACCTCCACGCACCCGATCATATCCCTTGAGGATTTTAAATACCTCAATCATGTGACCTTTGGTACTCCTCTGCTCCAGGCTGGTGAGATTGAGCATGGCTAGTCGGTTTTCATAGGGCAGATGGGGCCAGAGTGGGCACTAATTTGGTGGCCCTCCTCTGCACCTTCTTCAGCCTATCAATGCCATACCTGGTGTATGGAGACTAAGCCTGGATGGCAAACTCCATGCCAGGACGGACCAGGAACTTGTATAGGAGCAGCAATGTCTCCTCGTCTAGGCATGTGAATGTCTTCCTGATTCTGCCTAACATGGAGTTAGCTGAAGCCGCCGTCTTAGCTAACTGGGCTGAGGGTTTGAGGTCTGGGGTTACCAAGACACCCAAGTCTTTCTCTTCCTCAGTTCTCACTAAGGGCGTGTCCACCATGTACTACTGGTGGCCAATGTTTTCAGCACCATAAACTATACGAAGATAGATCAAAATACTTTGGTTTGCCATCTCTAAAAGCGCTTAGATTGCGGGGAACCGATCCAGGTTTTTAAGATTGTAAAAGGTTTGCTAACATTACCCCCGACCACTCTTTATATCTTAAATTACGAAAGTGTTACTATAAATAATGGCTTTAAGTTGTTTCATCCTAGGGTCAATTTAGAAACAGCAAGAAATTTCTTTTCATTTAAGATGATAACCGCACTTCAGTAAACATATTCAAGAATAGACTGTAAACACTTTGCAAATGATGTTACATAAAATAAAATTGGGTATATTCATGGGGTATGGCTGTTGCGAGTGATATCAATATGGCCTTCCTGCTTATAAGCAGGCCTCGTCTGGACCCGAAGGTCTTTGTAAGTTCCTAGTACTGTAATAAAAGCAGGAGAATTGTTAGCTTCACTGAAGAATTTATCCGATCTGAATGCCACCTCTATTAGGCCAACCGAAGCTCACGAACCGTGAACGTTGTAGGCCTGGTGACGGGATTTTTTAAAGATGGGATTTAGAAAAATAAACAATTATATTAAACCTAATTTTTCATCCATTTTAATGGAATAAAATAGAATAGAAGAGAAGGTGTGAGAATGTAAAAGGCTAGTGCGCCCAGAGCTATCCCGCCCCTTTCCCTCTTCTGGCCCACTGTCGGGGCCAGAAGTGAGGAAAAGGGGCGAGAGAGCCCGGACTCCTCCTATTCCCCCTTTCCCCACTCCCTTGCGCCTTGCGGCACCGGTGAGAGGGTAACAGGAGAAAGAGGAGGAGGACAGAGAGAGGAAGAGGAAAGGGAGCGATAGTATAGCAAGAAACTAGGAGAAGAGCAAACAGATGACCTAGGTGGTCTTGACCCTACATCTAATACGTGGTGCTAATACCACGGTGTGTATCACCCACCCACGTATATTTGTAGAGCCCGTTAAGAAAGACGGTAACCAAGAGTTAGTGAGGAATGGAAAGAAGTTAAAGGCGTGCGGCGAGCCGCAAGGTGCTTGGAGGTCAAGCTAATCTATGTCCATTTTAATTAGGTAGAAGTTGGGATAATAGTTATAGAGGAAATACCAGAGATCCAGGCATCTGTGCTTTCCGTTTTTGTTACCTAGTACTTATAGTTGGCGTTCAAACCGTTATTAGTGTGTGTTTGTTTTTAAGTAGAATTTGTTTGCTTTTCTCGCATGTTATGTTGTACTCTGACTATTCTTGCATGTATGTTTTCCCTTTTATCTTTTCACTTTCACATTTGCTGTTCCTTAAGGGTTTTTGTTACCCTTCAATAAGTATTTTTATTGGGAACCTTATATTACACAATTCTTGCCCATTTAAGATGGTTGGTAAAAACTAATCTATTTTATGCCCACGTGTAACATGACTTTAGTTATTATATATGGAAATAACCATTACAGATTAATGGATTGACGAATTTTCCCTCTAACTCTTGCCTATCATTTGGTAATTATTAGGGAAATACAGAACGTATTGGCCTACAACTTTCTTTAAAATAATTACAATATCAGGTGAAATTTATGAAAACTACAGTATATATTTTATTAGCAGAGATTCAGTTTGAAGAACTTCGATCGAATATGAAAGACTTTCTGCTGGTCGACATTCGAAGACCAGATGAACTTAAGAATTCGGGGAAACTGCCAGGTGCCTTCAACCTACCTTGTGCGTCAAGTTGAGTTTTATTGAAGATTTTTACATATTTACCCAGAAACAATTTAAAACCAACCATTGAAAAATAGGAATGCGACAACTGAGTCCAATTGCCTGGAACGGTTTGTCCTTAGTAATGAAGTATGATACAAATAAGAATATATCAAAGAGTGAAAAAGAAGAGAAAAAAACACAACTTATCTCGTATAAATGATGGAGTTTGGAAGAAAGTCAAAAGAGAGGGGTAACATTTAAAAAAAAAAATTTAAAGTCCAAATGATGAAGTTTTGATAGTGTGTACATGTGAATTTAAATAAAAAAATATGTTGCAGTATGAGAAGGCTCTCATCTTTTTCATGTAATTTAAAAATCAAGTCATCGCTGAGCAGCATTTAAAATGACTGTTCCTCGCTCCTAATATTGCCAACCTTTAAACGATTCTATAACTTTATCTCACATAGCAATTTATCGTGTGAATCTGAAAGTGCTTATCTTCCCTAGAAATAACAATCGTACATATCAATAATGAGTTGTATCTTCCTTTATCACTGACAGCGCCACCATTGACCTTGTAGATTAAACTGATAATATTTATTTCTAATCTTTGTTATAAAAATAACAGTGCTAATAATTCTACTCAAAAAATATGATTTAACCCGAACATATGTAGCGTTTAATTGAGGGGAAATTTACATCATAGAATTTATTATTAGGTGTTGCTTTCTTTTACAGTGGAAGAATTAGAAGAATCACTAAACCTTTCCCCAGAGGATTTCAAAGCTCAATATGGATTTTCGCCCAATCACGATATTGAAAACAAGCTCGTTATATATTGTCAATCGGGTCGAAGAGTTGGTATAGCACAAGATATACTGTGCAGAAGAGGATTCACCAAACACAGGTAGTGGACTACAATTTATCACAAAAAGTTCTTCTGATACACGGGAAAAATACACTAAATTATTTTTAATTTACTCGTTAACCATGTTCTCCCATATAACAAGGCTATATTTTGTTTCTTTAGAAACAAACGGAATCAGTGAGTGCAGAATAATTGATTTTTATTTTAAAATAGGCTATATGTCGTATCATGTATGTTAATGAAAATATGGATTCTCTTAATTAGAAAATTTCCATCGCATATTTTTCTTATCTCATCTCCAAAATTCATATCCATTTCAATCTTTCCAGAATCCCAAATGGGTTTCATTTTGGTCCCATTTGATATATTTTAACGTATTGAATGAATACACAAAAATATTGAATTTTTTTATAAATTTAATATTGATTTTCTATATCATAAATTAGTGGCTAAATGAAAAAAAACAATCATGTGTTTAATACTCTAATACAGGATTGAACCTCATTAAATCATTTCTTGAATAGGAGAACGAATTTATTTTACTTAAGTTTGTTTACTTTTCAATCGATCAAATAATGACAATTCCACAAATCGATTTTTTCCCTCTTTCGTCAGATTATATCTTGGGTCGTTTCGTGATTGGGCATCAAAAGGAGGAACGATTGAAGGACACGAAGAGGATGGTAACTTGCAACAAAATTCTCTAGAGATTAAAAACTAGAAAGAAGAAATATTTAATTTAGTTTTAAATGTGTTTTAAATGTTAATTTACTGCGAAATATTTTGTTGTTACAATGAGTCTCACTATTGGTTTCGCCAATAGACATTATGCTATTTGATTTCAAAGAAATATTTTGAACAGTTGTTTATCACAAAGTAAGCATCAATGGGATCATTTCTAGACAAAGACCCCGATAACATCATTCCTAATTAATGAACCCCAAGAAATTTCATTCCTAGAAGATGACCCCGAAAATATCAATCATAGTCGATGACCTTTAATCTTATTATCAATTATTATTACCTAATCAATATTATCTTAACCAAATTCAATCCTAACTAGCATTTTACTTCATCTTTTTATCTTAATCTTATTATCAATTATTATTAGGTATTTATTTAATAAATTCAATTCAAATTCAATTCCTAGATACTGACCCCCCATTCCCGAAAAAAAGCTCAATCCTCTAACGTAGGATGGGCGACGTTGTCTAAGATTCATCCCATTAGTGCCATTAGTATCCCATTTGAGTGGACTAAATTATGCGCAGGAAAATGTTAATATTCATTTTATTCATCGCAAAAGGTTGGTGAATAATTTGTTGTGAAAATCTGCATAGAAAAAAAAAAACAAATATCCAATTTTATTGCAGAAACATTAAACTAAACGAAAATTCAAGCGATTCCAGGTGTAAGTTATCGACAGCGAATGGAATTTCGGTAGGACAGTAAAAGATGCCAACCTTATTTGGTCTTGGAAGTTTAGCTAATTCAAAGTTTAGTTTTTGTTACTAATTCACATAAGGTGTGTCACTTCCAAAATTATTAAAAAAATCAGATCCCCTTGCCTTGGGCGACAAAGGTTCCTACCCTTTGGTGTCAGAAACATAATACTTCCTGGCACTTCTCCCCAAAAGCGGATCGTTTTCCCTAGTGCCCTCGGTCTCACTGGCGATTGTCATACTGACCTTTACATTATCCGGTTGGGATCTGTCACGACCAAGGCAGGATGGCTATCTAATACTATCCCGTGCGTGTAAGGTAGGTCATAGGACGCTTCCTCATCATTTCCCAGCACTTTTGTCTGTTTATCAACGCTTTTTCGCTTATTTTTTCACAACTTCGCTTGAATAGTGAAGCTGTCTGGAAAGCTCAATAGACCATTCTTGAATATTAAAACTTGATTATAATAATAGTATTAGTGAATGAGTAACAAAGAATAGTTTTGAACACAGTAAATAATAAAATATAATCATAAACTTTATAAAATGTTTACAATTCCTTAATGATATCAATACTGAACGAAACTGATGCCATGGTCATGGAAAGGTTACCAGTCTGCGAATGCAGAGCAGCGAAGTGATTTGCGAATTTGTGATAGTAGATTTGCAGTTGTATTGCATTCAAATCTGAATGTACTAGTGAAATACAGTAACCAAAACTGTGACCTGGTAATTTAATTTGGATCAATGTATTCTCTGAATTCGTTAATGGTTTCGTACATTTCTTAAATATGCATGGATATATCCACGCTACAAAAACGAGGTGTACGAAACACATGTAAAACAGGCAAACATTTTTTAACTGATCCATGAAATTGTGTGGTTGTAGCACTAAGAAAAATGTAGAAGGAAAGAAACAGACGATAGAGGAAGACCAAAAGACTAAGGATTGAAAAGACGGTAATCGCAAACCTCTTTAACCCTAAATTCATATTTTTTGTTCGAAAATCTAAAGCTAAACCCAACGAGGGGTTATACCGAAGAAAATTGATAATGAGCACCCTCTTTTTGATTATTAAAAAGTAACCTATTTGATGACAATTGATTTTCACAGTGGGTTAATTGCCGGTTGAGGTTAAGCGAGAATAACTGAGTGTGAGTGACAAGGTTTAATGATTTAATTGAGTGCGACTACATTTTGAATCAGAAGTTCCTCCTCGCTCGATGCCAGGGGATGCGCGGAGATTAACAACAGAGTTAATGGAGACGCGAATGATAAGTGAAATTAGATGCGGTTTAAGGCCTGTTGGAGTCAACGCTTCAGACTTGGCATCTGGGCCGCGCCAACAGAGATCGAAAGGTCGTCTACGTAGAGCGTAACGAGAAAATCTTCCGGCAACACAGAGAACAAACCGTTGATATTCAGGTCCAAAAGTGTGATACTGAGGGCACTTTCCTGCCGGACACCTTTATGGTGCTACATTGTGCCGGAGAGGTTTCCCCAACCCGTATATGGAATTGACGATCTCGCATAAATTCAGAAATAAAGATCGGGAGGAGTCCCCTCAGCTCTATCATGTGGAAAGACTCCATGGCACCGTAACGCCATTCGATATCATGGGCGGCCTTATGCAGATAAAAAAAACACCGGCGTAGTGCTAACTACGAAGGAAGGCATTGCAGACGCAGACGGCATTTTACAGTTGGAGAAGGGCATCCGACTTGGAGTGGAACTTTCGAAAGCACCAATTCGAACGAAAAGGTTTCCTCGACCATCTAGGAAGTTAAGCTAACCTAATTGTCAAAACTTTCCCTATAAACTTATACATGTAGGAGGTTAGAGATTTAAAAATAAAAAAAATTAGGAACCAATCTGGTGACTGCCTACTTAGGCATAAGTCGCCGTATTCACTACAGACTACGACTGGGCTATATTAAAAAACAAATAAGCGAATAATAAATAACCATGATAACAAAACAAAGCAAAAAGGTAACAGTAAGGAAGACAGATGACCTCCGCTGTCCAGAAAAAAAAGGCTAATCTAACATTTACCAATTTCTCCATCAACTTGCACACGCAACAGGTTAGAGAAATTGGGCGGAAACCGGTCGGAGTAGAGTGATCTCTCCCCGGCTTGCGAAAGGCGAGCACAGTAGCAATTCGCCAGGAGTCTCGGAGGTTACCCTCTACCCAGATCCTGTTGAACAAATCTATGAGAAATGCCATGCCTCGCTCACCCAGGTGTCGAAGCATGGCCTACGGGACATCGTCCGGACCATGGGCGGTGTCCGCGCACAAAGTAAGAGCGGAGCGCAACTCACTCACAGTAAACCTGTCGTTGAAGTGTTCTCCGCCTCTGGAGGTAAAGTCAAGCCGGCGGCCTTCCGCGACATCACGACGTGCATTGAATGCTGGCGGAGCAGCATCACGGCTAGAGAATGCGGAAAAAGCGGTCGCGAAGGATTCTGCCACGGACGCTGGGTCCGAGATTGTGGTCCCATTCTCCTGGCGAACGGGAGGGGGGTGCTGCGAGAACTTGCCCTGAATCCTTTTGACTCACTTCCACACTTCTGCTAGAGGGGTCTTTCCCGTTAAGTAAAGACACGTATGCCCGCAAAGAAGAAGGGCGGGCGTGCTTCGAAATTTCCTGGAACCTAGCCCTAGCTTGACGAAGTTCACCGAAAGTGAAGTCGTTTGGGCGGCGCTTATAGCGCATGTAGGCATAACGCTTCTGTTTGAGGGCCGTCTCACACTCGGTTGACCATTACGGAAGCGGTCGACGTGTAAAACGGCCAGACTTTCTAGGAATAGTAGTTAAGCCCAAGGCGATGAGTTTGCCGGATAAAAATTCAACGGCCTCATCTACCGACCTGAACTCTTCGACTAAGACAGAGAAATCAGTCATTTCCTGAAATGCAGACCACCGCGCCCGCGCCAAACACCACCGGGGCGGGCTCGGGTGACAGCGGCCAAGAACATGATATTTGAATGGGAAAGTGATCACTATCATGGAGGCCATTAATTATGCCCCACCAAAAATTAAGCTGTGCATTCGGAGAGCAGAAAGATAGATCAAGGCAGGAAAATGAAGGGGTTCTCAGACAGTGATGCGTAAACTTATCTACATTTAGGATACCTATCTTCAGCTCGTCAAGAAGGTCGGCAAGAACCTGACCCTTGGTATTGATCGAGTAGTTTCCCTAGAGGAGGTCTCTCCCGTTCAAGTCCCCAAGCAAGAGGAAGGGCCTCGACAATCATGCCACAACGCGGCGCGAATCCACCGCGTCAAAGTCGGCTGACAGTAGAATGTACGCACAAATAACAGTATACCTCCTATCCAGGTTTAGCTGCACAGCTACTGCCTTAAAGGAGATATCTAAAGCAAAGAGAAGAACGGAGACATCATGCCGGTTGTAAGTGGTGCCTCCTCCTGCTTAGCCCCATTGCCGTGGTGGCGGGGTCGCAAAACCCTTATACCCCGGGAGGGTGAGCAGGGGGCACGCACCCAGCATGGTATCCTGCAAAAAGATAGCTAAATGAGAACGGGAGGAGACGAGCCTCCGCACCTCCTCCCAGTTAGCCTGGAGTGCGCGGAAATTCTAATTAACAAATATGCCCTCTACGCCTAGCTCCGGGGAGATCCTGGGGCCCTCTATGAAGAGAAGGCCCTCATGGGAATAACTGTACGCTTCTTGGAGGCAACACTCAGGGCGCTGTTGGCCGGACATGGCGCTGAATGAGCTGCCGCCTTCAAGGACTTATTGGGGAAGGTTGGGCTCGCCATGCATCTTTCATTCCCTCCGCCCCGAAATCTTAGGCAGGCGGGGCGGCTTCGGGAGCGGAGTCCCTCTTTTTGAGGATCTATCGTCTCCGAGCCACCCAGCCTACCACTCGGTTTGGGCGTATGGGCCAAAGCTCCTTTAGTGCTATCCTCCTTTCGGGGGGGTGGGCAGCTTTAGGAACCCCAGAAGATGGCGTCACAACCAACTTCAGAGATGTAGAACTCGCAGAAGGGTTCCGAATGGACGCAGAACCGACCGTGCTCGTAGGCCTAGAGGGGATAGGAGCAGAGGGTGTCTTTCTTAACGTTGAGGCATAAGACGTCCCTGGAAGAGCCGGGCCCGCCATGAATAAGTCCTTAGCCTCGCAAAATCAGAGATGATCCTGGGCTTGAGCGGACAGGATTTCCTTCGCAAGGAGATACGCACCACATTGCTTCAAAGAATCGAGGTGCGACTCTCCGCAATTGACACACTTGGCCACACACAATTTGGACTTATCGTGTGCAGCCTTGGAGCAACGTACACAGGTTTCGGGTAACCCCGACTTTGCACGTCGACAGGAGCTTTTAGTATGGCCGAAGTGGTAGCAGTATTAGCACCTCCGCGGAAGTGGCACGAATGCCTTCACGCGGTAGTAGTAGCAACCGGCATCCACCGACTTAGAGAGTTTGTAATAGTAGAACGGGACGAAGAGTGTAGGGATGGGTCTCGAGGCTCCTCCCTGTTTTCTCATCACACGCTCGACCTTGACCGCCCCATGGTCAGCCAGCTCTAAGGTGATGTCTTCTATGGAGTAGTCTACGAGTTCCCTCACATAAACTGTTCCTTTTACGAAATTCATGGTAGAGTGCGGCGTCATACTCTCAGGCGTGCCATCAAGTGTCCGAAGGGCAGTAATCTTCGCCGCCTTGGAGGGATTCGACGCATTCGCCAGAAGGCTCCACTTAGGCTTTTTACAGATCGCGCTAGCTAATCCTCTCCTCTGATGGATCATGTTGCCCTTACCTAACATGCTGCCATCAGTAGAGCGAATAAAGAGTAAGCGTTTGAAGCCAGCGGGCTCGAAAACGCCAGGTAACCTTTGAATGAGGGGGCACGACATTATCGAGGCTCCACTCTGTGCACTTTTGGTCTTAGTCTGGGACTCCCCACCCGAGCAAGCACCGGGGCCAGACGTGCTGATCTTGTCTTGGTCGCATATCGAAATGGCAGCGGCCCCGTACACCTCCGCGGCTCCCGAGGGAGAGAAGGAGAGGAAGGTTGGAAATGAACCCGCTTTTCCCCTCTGCCAGCAGGAGCTCATAGGCCAGATGGGCCGGCCTCGGCAAAATCCTTATCCGAAATAGAGAAGTTCCTGCGTGTCACAGGACCACCAATCGGCGAGGGAGATCTCTTCTCTCCTTGTGAGGACTCAGGGACCCGACCCGTCTGAGGAACCTGCATAGGGGCGGACACGAGTTCAGTGCTTGGCACTGAGCCCGAATTCGACCGCATTTAGGATCTAACATCTGGGGATAGGTCACCTCAGGGACCATGTCTATCTCAAGGGGACCCCCATGTTTCCCCTCCCCCCTGACATCACAGGTTTCATTC
This sequence comes from Ceratothoa steindachneri, assembly GCA_963969495.1. Taxonomy (NCBI): domain Eukaryota; kingdom Metazoa; phylum Arthropoda; class Malacostraca; order Isopoda; family Cymothoidae; genus Ceratothoa; species Ceratothoa steindachneri. The sequence goes on along the minus strand of OZ018317.1, from coordinate 19,808,329 downwards.
GGGGTACCTTTGCTCGTCTCGTTTTTGGACAGCGAACCAGCATCCTTTGGGGAACAGAGGGAGGCACTTACGGTCACCCCCTGTAAGCTTATTATTCGCGCCTGCAGGTCTTGAAGGGCATGGGCCGACGGTCCCTGTCCACTGCCGCCCCCCTAAGTGGGTTAGCTGTATCGTGCTGCTCCCGGTAGAGCGGTCAATTATCGGCCGCCCCCTGTTTTCTTGGCAATCCACTTGGAAAGCAAAGGGTGGACTGCCACTGTTGAAAGGAAGTCGCTCAAAGGTGTTTCCAGAGAAGTGGGTGAGGGGAAGTCCCCTGCACCCGTAGGCATAGGAGAGGAGTAAGCCTCCTCTCCAGGAGAATTAGTTGGAGGGCCCCATGCGAAAGCACAGGTGTGGGGGCGGCACTCCATTTTTTCCTTGGAGCTGCCCGAAGGCGGTTCCGTCACTGGTGAGGGAAGGGGAGGGGGGAGATTGATTTTTTTTCATTCATGGGCATTATGACCCTGGTCTTTTTGTGAGACGCAAATACTAATCACCCCACGCAGTAGCCCGCTCTGCGATGGGTGTATACGGGGCCGGCAGGACCAACTGCTGCTATTTGAGGCCACTACTCGCGCCCTGTGGCCTGGCAGCCCATCGGCATGGCAACTTCACCTTAGGCTCGACGTAAAAATCGATAGAGATTAAAAGGAGGAAGAAGTGGGATGTGAGGAAAGTTTGGGTGGGGATGAAGCAGGTTGTTAAAAGCCCACCACCTCCGGCCTGAGCTCAGGGGTGAGGGAACCATGTCCCCTCCTACTTCAGCCCCTATCTGGGATAGTTGAGTCAGAAGAACCTGGTTGGCATCTACCCTGAGAAATTAGAAGCGGACCAGAGAAAGTTGTAGAAGAGGTTGTAGGGAAAGTGAGGATATAGGAGAAAATGGTAAGCTGGGGCTAGACGGGGCACTTGGTCCCGTCAGCATGGCGGCGAGGAAATCAAATCGCCGTGCCCCTTACTGGGAGGAGATTAGAGGGATTAAGCGGAAACAGGCCGGGGTAGAGTGATCTTTCAAGCTAGCACAGTATCCATTTTGCAGTAGTCTGGGAGAGTATCCTATATCCAGATTATGTTGAAAAAATCTAGCCCAAATGCTATACCTCGCTCCCCTAGGTGTCGAAACATGATATACAGAACATTGCCTAGACCAGGGTAGGTGTCCGAGTTCTCCACTTATGGTGGTAAAGTCCATTTTACGGCCTACCGCGACACCACGACGTGCATTGAATGCTGGGATGTAGAATCTAGGCTAGAGAGGGCGGAGAAAGTGGTTGCAAAAGACTCCGCTAGGGACGTGTGGTCCGAGATTGCGGTTCTATTGGCCTGGAGAACAGGAGGGGAATTCTGGGAGAACTTGTCCTGAATCCTTTTGAAACAAGTCCACACCTCTGCAACAGGGATATTCCCGTTAAGTGAAGACACCTATGCCCGGCAGGAAAGCGACGAGCGTGCTTTGAAATATACTGAAATATATCCGTAGATTTCTAAAATTACTGAGAGTGAAGTGGTTTGGGCGGTGCTTATAGCGCATGTGGGCATATTGCTTCTGTCTGAGGACCGTTTCATTCTTGGACAATCAAGGAATCGGATGGCATGCAAAACGACAAAATGTTCACTGGATAGTAGTTAGGCCAACGGAGATGAAATTGCTGGATAAAAACTCAACGGCATCTTCACCGACTTAAATTCCTCGACTGGGACTGATAAATCCGTCATTTTTTTTAATGATGTTCACTAAGCCCGTTCAAAGCACCAACGAGTCAGTCGGTCAGGCGGAAGCTGCCCAAAGTATGATAGTTGAATGCAAAAGTGATCACTACAATGGAATTCATCAAACAATCAGGCTGTGCATCCGGAGAGCACGAGGATAGATCAAGGCAGGGAAAAAGCGGTTCAGGACAGTAATGCGTAAATTCTTTCACATTTACGACACCTATCTCCAGCTCATCGATCGGGTTGGCAAGTTGATCGTGTAGTCCCTCATAGAGGATGTCTATCGTTCAAATCTCTCATCAGACGAAAGGACCTTGGCAACCGTGCCACAAAACGCCGTAAATCTCCCGCATCAAAGTCAGCTCACGGTTGAATGTACACAGAAATTACAGTATACCTCCGATCCAGAGGTAGCTGCACTTCCACTACTTGAAAGGAAGTATTTATAGCAACTAAAAAAACGGAAACATCATGCCAGGTGTAAATCGCGCATCTTCCAGCCTGGCCCCCATCCCGCGGTGGTGGGGTGGCAAAAACTTTTATACCACGGGAGGGTGGGCAAGGGGTACGCGCTCAGCATGGTGTCCGGCAGAAAGATAACTAACAGGAGACAAGTGTAGACGAGCCTCTGTAGTTCCTTCCAGTTGACCCGGAGTCCGTGGCAATTTCATTGTAAGAATATCCCTTTCAGGCCTAGCTTAGAGGAGATGCGGAGACCCTCTTCGAAGAGAATACCCTCACAGGAATTGCCGTACGCTTCCCAGAGGAAGAACGCCTGTGACTGTTAGCCATGCAAGGCACCGAATGTGTTGTCGCCCTCGAGGAATTATCGAGGGAAATTCGTCTTGCTATGCAGGTCTTTTCCTCCTTCCGGCTCAAAACCTTATGGGTCCCTTTTTTGGAGGGTCCCGCGCCTCCGAGTTTTCCGGTCCGACATCAGGTGGCGACGTAAGAGCAAAGGTTCTTTTTGCGCTGCCCTCCTTTAGAGGGACAGCTTTAGTAGTCTTCAAAGACGTCAACATGACAGCTTTTAGGGGGGTTGCCTCCTGTGAATTTAACGATTGAGTGAAGGCCCACTGCTTTTTTGCCTTACGTGCTACGGTCATGCTGGCAGAGGGGGCGAGAACCCTGGTTTATGCCGAGGCTGGATGTGTACTCTTTGTGCCGTGAGCTAGGGGAACGCCTAGGGTGGGTAGAGACCGAAAATCGTTCTGAATGGGTGCGGAAGCGATCGTGCTCTTAGGCCTGGAAGGATTAGGAGGAGAAGGTGCCTTTTTCAATATTTAGACGTAAGATGTCCCAGGTACGCCAGGCGCGCGAGGACCAAATCATTAGCCTCGTGAAGTGAAAGACGATCCTGTTCCTGAACGGCCAGGATTTTCCTTTCTTGGAGATTCGCGCCACATTGCTTAGAGGAAACTGGTTGCTGTTCTCCGTAATTGAAACACTTGGCCATACAAGATAAGGACTTATCATGTACGACCTTGAGGCAATTTACAAAAACTTCTTATAAATCCGACTCTGTACGTCTACATGATCAATTCGTATGGCCGAAGCGATGGCAATTGTAGTACCTCCGCTGCAGCGGCACGAATGCTTTCACGTAGTAGCGATACCAACCAGCACGTATCAACTCACGAACCATGTCACGATCGAACGTAACGAAGAGTGTAAGGATGAGTCTCGAGGTCTTTCTCTGTTTTCTTATCACACGCTCGACCTTGACTGCTCCTTGGTCATGAAGGGTCCGACGTAATCGAGGCTCCTCTCAGTGCACTTGCGACTTTGGTCTTGGTCTGGGACTCCCCCCCAACAGAGGGTGCCTCTGGGACGCACGCGCCGTTCTTGGCCTGGGTGCTTGCCGAAACGGCCCTAGACCCGTCCGCCCCAGTAGCCCCCGCGGAAAGAGAGGAATCCCTTGTCCCATTTTACTTCTTTCTTTTCTTCTTCTTTAGAGAGGGTGAGGAGTGAACCCTTTTTTCTTTTCTTCCAAAAGGGGCCCCAGCCAAATCTTTCTCCGAAATGGAGATCTTGGCGGTCAAGGATGTAACCAGGTAAGTGAGGGGGTCACCATCTCATGGCGATTCGTCGGAGCCCGTGCCGTCTGGTGAGGGCCTTTGCACAGGGACGGACTTACTAAGTTCGCTGTCTGGCACCGAGCACGGATCATTCCCTTCCGCCCCTAAAAGAGCCACCCCTCTCGAGTGGGGTCGTCTCCAGGAACATCTCCTCCCCAGGAGAAGCTTCTAACTGGCCATCACAACCCAAGGTGTGATGCATCTCGATCGGGGACTCATAAGGCCTATGGCTCGTCACTAGGGTTTGTATGCAGACCCGCATTGGTAGGAAAGGGGAAACGGGTATGTGGGCTCCCATCAGCTGGGCAAACCCCGGGTCGATAAAGTGCGTCAGGGGGCAATGCCGCCTCTTACCCACATGAGGGTCACCTGACCCTAACGGAAAGGGCAGAGACTGAGGTGGCGCGTCCTCTGTATCACGGTCTTCTTAATTGGCCCCTGCAAAAGCAAAGGGGGACACGCAGCAAGTGGAGAGTCGCCATGAAGAAATTATGAAAAATGGGATAACGGAGAAACCCCTATCCGCTAGAAGAGTCATGGAAAGGTCCGTGGGAAGGCACAAAGGGAAGGGCACCTTCACAGAGGTGGAGTTCCCGGAGGCAGCTCCGAAAATGGCAAAGGGAGAACCTTCTTGCCGCATTCAGGAGGTATGAGGTTAGCCCCTTCACCTGTGAGAATGATGCCATTTTGACCCTCTCAAGTAAATATTTTTTCGTTTTTTTCTATTCTATTCACACTTTCGTATTTTCTCTATAATATAATGCGTAAAATATCATGATTAATTATTAAATCATATATAATGAAAAGGTTATATTTTACAAGTATAAAGTAGGTATAATACGCGGTTAGTTTTGGTTGTTCGTACGCGTCTCATATCGGTTAAGTGACGCGCCGCACCAGTTTAGAGCCAGTCGTCGTGAGAGCAAGCTAGGAGGGGGGGGGGTCACCCCCATCACAAGCTCGCCACGGTCAGGGACCCCAGCCAGGCTCCAGCAGCACGGACTACCTCTTTGCCATGGAGGATGGGCAGCAAGAGGATAGCCTCGAGGAGAAGGTCAGGGAAGAGGTCAACAACTGGTCGAGGAAGCCGCTGAGGGGCAACCCGGTGCTCTCGCCCAATCTCTTCCCGCTTGAGTTCCGTGATGCTTGGGTAACACTCTTCCTCAAGTAGAACACGCCGCTCCCGAGCTCCGCCTCAGTCGAGCGCGTGTTCAGCTATTGTGTTTTTCATTTTTATATTTTTATTTTTTTCGGCCACTTTATCAATATTTTTTTGTTTATTACTAATAGTGTCATTTGTTTTGTTTTTTTACCCTTTTCTGGTTCTAAAAGCCTTTAAAAACTTAAAAAAGGTCCAAAACTATGAAATCAGCCTCTTTTAACTCTAAAGCAAAAAAATATATAGTTTGGGGGTTCTAAAGCCTTTAAAAAGACCACAAAAGGCTGATTTTATAGTTTTGGCACATTTTAAAAGTGGTTTTAGAGCAAGAACTGATTTTTTGTCTTTTTCTATAATAAAAATTAACGTCAACGATTTATCGATAACTTCCCTTATATTTTTAAAGAATTATCCGATTAACGGTCATCAAAGTTAATTTTTTGGTTAACGAAATCAAATTTTTGATTAACGGTGCCCACCTGTGATATATATATATATATATATATATATATATATATATATATATATATATATATATATATATATATATATATATGTATATATATATATACATATATATATATATAGTTGTGTACTGTTATGAGTTTTTGGTGATTGTAATTAGCGCATTGTTCATTTTATATCTTATTTATGTTTTTGTCATGTTGATGTCACTTTGGCTTTTCCTTAGTGCACTTTTCTCTACATTATTTTACTTTTCACTGATTATCTAATTAAAACTTTGTTACGACACTTTAATCCACTTAACTTTCTACTGCCTTGTTAATTTCACATTTTTTTAACACTTTCTCCTACTGTTGGTCTAGTACTTGGCACTCTACTATTTATGTAACTTTGTTGCGAACTTCACTTTTGGTGTCTTGATCTGGTATTCTTAATCGTGATTTATATCTTGACTCTGTTTCTCTGTTTATCTTTTCTTTCTTTTTTTGGGTGGGGTTTGGGGTAATTAGTCTATATCTGATAGGTTAATTCACGTTAAGGGTTTGGAACTTTATCGGGTGGAGCTCCTTTGGAGCTAGGTCTCGATTTAGTTGAACTTCTTTTTATTTTTCAAGTGTACAATGGTCCTCCGAATTTCCAGTTGAATTCTTCCGCTGGGAAATTGAGAGTTGAAGGTAGCATAGCTCTGGTGGGGGTGTTTTATGCAAATACTGGGGGAAGAGAGTCTATCTTCCTCCAAATATTTTCCGCTCTTTTCTGATTGCTATAATGAGTGGTTCAATATTTGTTCTTGGTGTAGGGCTGGTTGGCTTGTATACTATCGCCTTCCTCTTGTTGGTAATTAGGTAGAACTTCATTTCGTGTTCTCTGAAGTTCTCATTTCTTAGTTTTAAACGCACCTTTTAGCGGGGTGAGAGGATAGATACGTGCCTCACTTCCAAATGAGAGATAGACCATTTTTTAAGGCATAAGCGTATTAAAGTGTAAGGAAAATTTACCACCGGTGTTGTTTTATTTATTCTTAAGGCTATATATTGATTGTAGCCAGTCAAGGTTATCCTTAGTCCCAATACTTTGCTTTTGGGAGTATTTCGGTAGAGTTGGTCTTCTACCTCGATATCAGTTACCTTTGGTCTGGAAATTGTGACTATTGTAATTTTTTGTCTATTGGTTTTTATTTGTCATCCAAATAGGGTTATGTTTTCGATTTCAATGGCTGTCATCCTTGCTGAAAGTTTTCATAATGTCTAGTTGGGTTATGTCATTAGCGAATTGAATGTTAAGACATACATGCATTTTTGGAGGAGATAGGTCCGGGGGGAGAAGGAATGCAACGAGGAGCTGAAGCAGCCTCCTTGGGGAAGTCCAGTTTCCAGTTCGAATCGGTTCTTTCGTATTCATTGATTACCACACATACGGGGTAATCAACGAATAGCTGTCAAAAGTGAAAGAAATCTGGTATTGCCATATTGTAGAACCCTCTTATACTCAAGATTCACAAACTCACAGAACTCTTATAGTAGAGTAACACGCACGACATAAATGTAGAAATATTTGCAAATTTTCGCCACAAGAGTTTCTACTCAGCAGGTAGTATGTTAACAGCAGTATGTCAACACCTATAATATATCTTCCCATTTCTTTCTTTAGCCGTTGTAAACGTTATTTACGCCTTTCCACTTTACACCTTACCTAAAAATTTAACTTTGAACCTTCCTCTGGTACCATTTAGAGGACAACGAAAACAATCATTCTAATATATTTTCTACTAAAAACATTAATTTTTAAAGTCACAAAATTTGATTTATTCAAATCTTCATGAAGTTCCTACATTGTCATTGGTGTAATTACATTTAGAATTTACATCTTAAGTCTTAGTTTTAGAGTTTTAGCGAAACTAAACTTTCGTTCAAAGAGCTTAGATATTAGCTTCGATCAACAAACAATCATCCCTTTTCAAGCTTATATCATGAGCAGTGATATCCAAAGCAAAGGGTGCTTCTTTGGCAGCTATTAACAGTTCTTTCTCAAGCGGAATCTTTTTTTTAATATGTTAATCTCGAATAACTAGCGGATGATGCCAAACTAACTTTGTATTTTAAAGATTTTTCATGATTTTTAATTTCGGAACGACCGCCATGAGCAACTGAAAATTCAGCAGAACGCTTTGGATTCCTATCTCTATCATCACGGTCACAAACTCTTTTCAGAAATGTATATTCCTTCTATAGGTCATCAGTAAATTTTCTCTTTCGCTTAGGCATTTTACTTAGCTAATAGCAAACAAATTATCTATTAAGATATAACGAAATTAAATATCTTAAACGGCACATATCTTAATCAAACAAATAGATAATTAAGTTGTAATATGAATTGAATGTAAGATAACGGAATGGCGAGCGAGAATCGAACACGATAGATGAATGGAACTTAAAGAAATAAGTAAAACTTAGATTATTCATGCAATATACTAATCGTTAAACAATTATTTATTAATTATTATATTCCATTATATTTAATAATCATATTCCGGATATTTTGTTGAGAGAAAGTTTATATACTGGTGTTAACTAATTCTCCCCATCTCCGTTCATGGGCCTGTTTCATTTAGACCACGCATGCCCTCGTTTGGTGTCGCTAAAAAGTATTTATTTTTCTATATCATCAATTCATATTACTCTCTTTGGTTTCGTTTTGTCGTATTTATAGTGGAGTGTAAAGCTGTTAGGCATATCAATACCCTTCTATAGAGCGAACGCAATATTGTACCAATGATTTTGGTGAAAAGAAAATATCGGTCGCATTATATCAGTTTGAGTCATAAATAATTTCCGTTTTTTAACAAAATATTAATTCGTAAATAGATGAACAATTAATTAATTAAAATTAATAGTATATTTGCCATTTTTTTCAATCACCAATTGCCTTTTAGCAGGTAGCTTGTTGATTCCTCTAAGGTAAAATTCAGCCGGTTTTGAGTTCAAGACGTCCACGAACGTTTTTACTTGGTTTTCGTCGGATTTAAAAAAAAAAAAAATTTACTATTCCGAACATTTTGTAGTGAACATAAAACATGGAAATCACTGGTGCAAGGACTGGTGAATATGGTGGATGAAGTAAAACAGACCAGCCGATTTCGGTAAAAAAAAAAGTAAACACTTTTCCAGCCACGCCGGTCGTATTTAAATGCCCACCTACATATTTTTGGGTCCATTCCGTGTGCTAGATCCCGACATCATACTGATTACTGAGCATGGTATCGATACGACCAGTAAGCAGTTTAAGATACCAGGCTACAGAGTGATATCTAAAAACCATTCTCAAGAGAGGTATGACAGTGCTGCCATTGCCGTCAGAAGGAACCTGACGTTCAAACGTCTTCCAGATATGGACGAATCCTTCGTGGCGGTAGAGCTGCATACATTAGTAGGAAAGCTCATAATAGCGGCGGCATACCAACCACCTCGACGCAGATACCTCCCTCTGACGAACTTTTACACCCTGTTTGGCCATGGCAGGATGGTATTCCTTGGGGGAGACCTCAACGCCAGATGCCGAACGGCTGGCTACGGGAACACAAACGAAAGAGGTCACAACTTGGAAATGATTATGAGAAGGAAAAACATTCAGCGTTTTGGGGTCGGATTTTCCGACCTATTTCACCATAAGGTCCGCTACGAAACCTGACATAATCATGACAAATGATGGCTTCCCTTTTAATTACCGTAGTGAGCCGGGCCCGACAGTACCCGGCGATCACATACCGATCTTGACGACCATTTCTCTTGCACCAATTCAGCTCCCAATACCACTTTGGAAAAGCTACGCTTCGGCCAACTGGGAACGCTACAAGGAAACCCTTGCCAGTTATGAACCAGTGGGCCTCAACGGGGCGAGTCTGGAGAGAATCGACGAGGAGTTGGAAGCGATTACTGCCCGCATCATCGAAGCAGATCGCGAGAGTGTACCGATGAAAAGGTACAAAACTCTCCCCCAACCCAGATGGTCCGAGAAAATGAGAGAGATCGCTAGAGTGCACCGGGAGGTGTATGAGGAAACGAGGAGAGAGGGTGTTAATCGGGAAAGAACAACGCTGCTAAGACGCCTGAGTGAAGAGCTTAAGCAGGCTATCAACCAGCAACAGGCTGATGTCTGGGACAGTCTGATTGAAAAAGTTGACAGCGAGGTTCGACCCGATGTGTTCTGGCGGCTTGTGAACAAGTTGAAAGGTCTTACAAGTAGAGAAAAGACCCGCATTAAGGAGGGCGATGACTACTTGGAAGACCCGGCGGTTTTGGAGGAAAGATTCCGCATGTTCTGGCAAAATATCTTCAGGATAACACCAGAGGAAAATGCGGAATTCGACCAGGAATTCGAAGGCCAACTGATTGAAGAACTGAATCAGAATGTGCATCGAACGCTTCCACATGCCTATGTCGACGAAGGGAAGAATTCGGTAGACCATGGCCGGCCAACTACACCGGAAGAGGTCATGGCAGTCATTAAAACCTTCAAGCAGAAGCCACCAGGCTGGACGGGCATCACCAGAAATAATTTGGTACATGCCCCCCGGCAGATTATTCAGGGAATCACCAACATCTTCAATGCTTCCCTGAATACGGGCTACTTCCCAGACGGTCTAAAGATAGCTAAAATCATCTTTATACCCAAAGGGAGGAAGCCTGATCAACTGGTGGACTACAGGCCAATATCCCTCCTGGAGATTATAGGCAAAGTCTATGAAAAGCTTCTGGCTAACAGGTTACAAGATCAACTAACCGAGCTAGAATCCCACAGCTCTCAGCAACACGGGTTTCGCAAGAGAAGGGGAACGGATACTGCCCTTGCCCTTCTCACTGAAAAGCTTGCTCGATGTACAGCTGAGAAGAAATATGTAGACGTGGTGATGCGAGATGTGCAAAAGGCTTTTGATAAGGTTTGGCTACGAGGCTTACAACACAAGATCCTAGGCCTCCAGCTGAACCCTACCCTGGAAAGGGTCCTCTGTGACTACATCATACGTAGAAAAGCCCGAATTTCGATCGAGGGCTACAGAGGACCCGAGTTTGAACTTGAGGCGGGTGTTCCACAAGGTGGCTGTCTGAGTCCGCTGCTGTACCTTCTGTACACACTGGACTTACCTAATCTGGTAGGGGAGGAAGTGATGTACCTGCAGTTTGCAGATGACATCACGCAAATCGTCCCCAGCTATTACAAGCACGCCGGATACCAAGCGAGGCAGACAGCCATCGAAATCGACAACATCAATCGATATGAACGAAAGTGGAAAATCAAGACCAACCGCCAAAAGTTCCAAATCCTACCAATTAACCGCCGTAAACGTGTGGATGTCAGAGTGAATGGAGATGTTTACCCATATGGTAACAGAGGAAAAGTCCTGGGTCTACAATTTACCTCCAAAGGGTATAAAGGTCACATTAGTGACAGAATCTCCCTAGCCAAAATACAGCTTGGCAAACTGTATAGGTTTAAAAACCTCAGCTCGAAGAATCTTAAAAAGCTATACACTGCTCTGGTGCGCTCAACATTAGTGTACCCGGCAGTGGTCATGCAGGCTGTGAGTTCCACCTCTCTCAGACAGATGCAGAGAGGGCAGAACAAAGCAGCCCTGCTTATAGCTGGAGCAAAAAGGACGGACTACATTCAGCAGACAGTACTGCACGCAAGAGCAGGACTAACCCCTCTGAATGTAGAACTCCAAAGGCTAGGGAGAAAGACCTGGGACAAAATCGAAGGAGAAATTCTCCCAAATATAAATCACAACCTGGACATACCTAGAGCAGTCAGAGGGCGTGTAAAAAGGAAATCCCTCTTCCCGAGTAGAAGAAACTGCTCCCGAGACCAACAAGTTGGTATATACACTTAACAGCAAGTTTGAAATACATCATGAATCATAAGAATAAAGAAAACATAGCGAAGAGTAAAGGAGGCGTAGTGCCCATAGAACCCAATCAAGACAACCTAATATACAGATCCAATAACCCCGGCAAGACATATATAAATCTTAAATAAAAATATAAAACAAAAAATATATATAGCAAACAATATACTTGAAAGGCTTGAAAGCCACGATGGAGGAAAGAGAAAAAATATTTATTTACCTAATTATAGTTTAATAATAATAATAATAATAATAAAAAAAATAAACAAAAAAAATAATAAAAATAAATAAAAATAAATAAAAAGAATAAATAAAATAAAAATAAATACATATATATAAATATATAAAATTATAAATACAAATAATAGAACAAATAAAGAGAAGAAATACAAGATACAAATAATAGACAAACCTGTGAGGAGCCCTCTATACCAGGGCAAATCTCAAACCTCTTTTTATCTTTATATACCTACTACTCATTTCATTCTTATTACATCAACTTCAACTTTGGGTCCATTTGTCAAAATGTCATTCTCTTGTGTAGTGTGTTCATTAAATTTTCACTGTTTAGGTGCCGTTTTAACTGAAAACGATAAAGTTGTTATGCTTCTCGAAGCCCATGGGCTATTAAAATTGACCCACAAGTGTCCTAATTGTAAGGCAGAGCTCAGAATGAACAAAAAATAGGTGTTTCGGTGTGATAAATCATGTATTGATGCTGACAGCTAAAGCCAATCCTGTAAATACAAATTGCCGGCTCGAAAAGGCACTTTTTTCGCTGTCGTGCCTCTTAATCGAGAACATTGTTGTGGTCGTCTTTTGGTTCATTGTGAATAGGGTACCTATGGAAATAGTAACTTCATATATGGGCGTTTGTTGTAAGTATTACCGATTGTTTTGAGCGTTGGCTCATCGCAGGGATGTGCCTACGATGACCCTGAGTTTCAATCCTTTGTGGGGGGGGGGGGGGTATGGGGGGCACAGCCCCCCCAGTATAGAAACAAAAATCACCATAAACTTCATCGATTTCATCTCAGAAAAAGTAGCCAAAAATAGCCCAAAGCAAGCTAGGCCTCGGATCCAGCCGTACTCTACACAATTATCGAATAATGTTCCTGCATTTATAGAAGTGAATGATTTAACCAAATCATTTCTGCAAATTATAATGGGGGTAGGGGAGTTTGTCTGCCATCAAAAATGAATTAAGTGAATTTTTATTTTGTTTTTCACTTATCTTTTTATTATCTTCATTTGTAGTCATTTTTATTTGTCAATATATTTTATTACCTTTTTTATACATGCTTTATGACATCAACATGCTAGAGTCAGTACAAAGGAGGGCAACAAAAATTATACCTTCCCTGAAGCCCCTTGAATATGAAAATAGACTGAGGGTACTATATATGTTCTCATTTGAGAGAAGATGTTTGAGGGGAGATATGATTGAGCTTTTTAAAATCTGTTCTGGGATGGATAAGTTGGATTTTAGCAAGTTATTTGAGTTGGAAGGTAGTAATAGGACTAGGGGTCACCACTTAAAAATTAAAAAACAGAGGTGCAGGTTGGATGTTAGAAAATATTTTTTGACCAATAGAGTGGTAGATTACTGGAATAGTTTGCCATCTGAGATGGTAGACAGTCCAAACTTGAATCTATTCAAATGCAGATTAGATGATTTTATGGGGAGGGAGGGTTAACTTTGGGGGGTATTCTGGAGTCATTCCTGTGGATAGAGTTTTTATTATTGTATATTACAATTGATTTGGATTTTGATTAGTCTTGATGATGATGCCTTTTGTTTTTGACACATTCCTGTGTATGGTTTGAATTGTATATTGTAGATGCATGATCGGACACAATCTTATGGATTGTTTAAATTCTATACTGTAGCTGCATAATCTGATACAATCCTATGGATGCATTTTGTGAGTGGATTTTGATTGATGGATAACCTTTGATAGCCCCTCGTGGCTTTTGTCATCCGTGAAATTATGTTACTTAGCTAGATTGTTTGGTAAATGGAATTTAATGAGCACACTATGCAGGAAAAAAAACATTTTATCACTGTTAGATTGTTATTAGGTAGTCCAAATTTAAATATATTTAAGAGTAGGTTGGATGAGTTTATGGGGAGGGAAGGTTGTGATGGTTCCTATGTTTTGTATATATTAATATTGTTTGTATATATCTATAGCTGCATGATTTAGTTCTTGACAAGCCTTGATTGGTGATACCCTTGTTTCTGGACGCAATCCTCTGGATGTAGTTTTCCTGGGAGTTTGGGTGCCTTAAAAAAGAGGCCGTTTGACTTGGATGACCTACGATGGGCCCTTGTGGCTTTTGTCATCTGTTATATTATATTGTGGGGGACTTTGATTTTGTCTTTCCCTAGCGATGGTGCTCTTTGTGGGTGGGTTTTGACAGATGCGGATGACCTTTGATAGGCCCTTGTGGCTTTTGTCATCCGTGAAATTATGTTAAGTCCATTATTTTTTCTGCATGATTCTCGCTCTTGCGTTATCATGAAGAAATAAAATTGTGTCTCCTGTTGACGATTTCACGGGAGTTTCTTAAAAGATTTTCATACACACGTTGCAGCTGTTGACAGTATGTTTGCATTCAACCAATTCTCTTAAAATATCTTCATCTAAGTCTGATGATCGTCCTAGTCTTGGTTCATCTGTCAATGATTGATCCCAGAACAAAACTTCAAAACCAATTTCGGACTTAGTAATCAGTAATGGCACCTTGGCCACAAATATTCTTTGATGTTTCTGAAGCATTTTAGTTATTCTTAAACTCCCAATACACCACATGTAGAATATGCACTGTTAGTGTCTCTATTTCAGGGCCTCATATTTTAGTTTAATAAATTACATATAATGTACACTTGTTTACTGCTGATGTAAGAATGAGCGGTGAACGCTCTTTCTAAAGAGGTGACTTAGGGTTTAGGTTAAAACACTGGAAGTTCGAGGTGACATTTTGCTTCCAATAAACGGAAATTACAAACAATATATACATATATTAGGTTGAATCATAAGTAAAGATCGCTAAATTTGAGAACGATGAACTCATTGCTTATCGACCAAGTTCCATTGATGCCCATTGCTCGACCGCCTTTGTACTTTTAAGAGTTGTGTTAAGGTGGAAGTGGTTATTTGTAATTATTATTTATAACCATAAAATTTGTAAGTAACCATCATTATTATTGATTATTTTTACTTTATTTTAGATAGTGGCCCTCAACAGATAAGAATAGTTTTGTTTTTATTTCAATTCATCTATATTTCATTTCTATTTTCTTTATTTTGGTATCATTGTCGAGTTAATTTACTTATTGCCGTCATTTTCAACGTCAGCCATATGGAATCGATTTATTTTTAATTTTCGTTTCTAAGTTTACATTTTTGTTATTTATCTGCCTTCATTTTAGTAAAGATATAGCACCCTTTTCTGACGGGTAATTAATTTGCAGGCGCGGATCCGGTGGGATGGCTGAGGGGGCTGAAGCCCCGCCCAATTCGTCATTTCATTAGCAAAGCTACTTCAGTAAGTGTCCCCCACAATGAAACGATTCAGTCATTGTGTTCATCGAATTCCTGCCCTTTATTGGCATCTTCCTCGAGGATGAGAGCAACTCGGACATGACGACCGGACTCTTACTGATCGCAATCCGAGAGCGATGCTTAGCGATTGGCTTCATCGTCGCTGAATTGGTTCTAGCACACACCGTGGAGCCGAGCCGAGCCCTGCAGTCTTTTACGGTCGATTTCGTCTCAGCATACGCCAATATCGGCGAAGTGGAGACGTATCTCAACAAGACCCGGAAAGGTGCACTAAACCAGCTTCGATTTTGTAGGCGGCAAACGCAGTGAGCGAACGTACCCTACCAGACAGCTGAGGAATATTACCGCCGATCTGTCTATGTCCCGTTCATTGACCAAGTGTTGACTGAGCTGCAACATTAAACATCTGTTCAGCTGCATCCACGGAGATGTTACTGGTTTACTGTAAGTGGCAAAAAGCTACGAGTTTTTATAAACAGTTGCGATCGGATTTACAGTTTTTTAAACAGTTTCGACCGAATTTACCCTCTATGATACATGGCTAAAATGCAGGTAAATTTCAAAAATAATTATTAAATTCAATATTATACCCTAGATGACGTCCTAAAACTACAATTCATAATTTTCTGATGTGTGGAAAAAAGATAGGATCTGAGAGAGTTAGTGTTCAATCCTGTGTGAGTTACTGTTATTTATTATCAATACTGTGTAAGACAAACATTATTAACCCTTTAGCGCCCAAATATCCCAAGTGGGATACTTAATTGCACCATTTTTAAATGACCACCAAATAATTTGTAATGCCCAGATGTTTGATTTTCTTCTTTCGGGGCAAAGAAGAACTCATCGTCTTTCAAATGCAGCCAATCAGGTTTCATTAATATTCCTCGCCTTGCGGTACTAGAGCACAAAATTTACCAATCTTGTACAAATGCTGAAAAGGCTAACATTTCATGTGAATTGTTTCTACATTCGATCTTCTTCTCCTAATACCAATGGAGGTAAGTTTATCATTACTTAACCTCACCTAACATAACATAGCCTAACCTAATCTAACCTAGCCTAACCTAAACTAACTTAACCTAATCTAACCTAACCCCTCAAAAACCGAAATTTTTTTTTAAATGCACAAAAGTAAAAACATCCTAGTTTAACATCCTAAGAACATTTTCCAAAATTCTTAAGGGAAGGCAAAGTGAACCTTAAAGGGTAATGATCAATGCCCTTTCTTAGACTACTCACAAGGAGGGATTCAGGTAAGCTAAGCACCTCCCCCCCCGGATTTTTATCCTACGTCAATATCTCACCATTCACTTTAATAAGATTTTTAGTTTATTTTTTTGAGTTTATTTTTCTAAGGCTTATTTTCATTCCTTTTCAATCAATGAATTTTATGGTGGTCTAAAAATTATCTAGGCTAAGGTTTGCTCCCACAACATTTCGAATTTACCCTCACTGCCTTTTTTGACAAGTCCCTTTGATCTATTTTTCTTGACAGCTAATTTTATTACCTAGTAGATGACCAGTTTTCATCTACTCATCCCTAGTCGGGGGAAGGGGGATACCTGCCCTTTTGATCCGGTAAGGAAGATAATTTTTAATATACCTATTTTCTTCCCTTCCTTTTCCCATATGCTGTCTTCATCATTCTCTCATATTACTATCCTCCGCAATTAGGTTTCAGGTGTAGCATGGAACCATTCTACAGCTGTCATCTGGGAATTGCGTGCCCTCCCGTCCCCGACGCCCGTAGATGCTTTCCTTCTCGCCCCCAACGCTCCTAGATACCTTTTCTCCTGAGCTCCAGTGCCTGTAGGATGATTTGTAGAGTGATATATTTATGCCTAGAAGCTCTACCTCACTGTAAGTAAAATACAATGTTAAAGACAAAAACAAAGAGGAAATCAAAAAATGATGATTACCTAAGATAAATAATTTCATTGATTAACCAAGATCGAATCTTCCGGATAAATAAAAAGCCGTGAAGATATGATAAAGACGAACCTCTTCGACACAATGAGGAGATAATTAGATTTCACTCAATTTAATACCTGGAATCTCTTTCCGCTTTTGTGAAAATGGTGACATAAATAAAAAGAAGAGATAAAGATGATTTAGATGGATTTTAATGGCTAAATTATAAGAAAATGCTAGGTTTGAGGAAAGTTGCGAGTGCCCTGGAGAATAGGTTAATAATATCTGTATTTTGGCTTTTTGTTTAATTCACTGGTTATTGTTGTTCCACGTATTTTTAGGGATTAAGTTGTTGGCGTTCAAGCAGTTTTATTTGTTCTTTTGCTACTGTATTTTTTACTTGTTTATTTTTGTGGCTTCGTTATTTGTCTAATTCCGGTTCTTTTTTTTTCTTAAGCGGTATATTTTCTTTATTCTGGTTTGTGACCTCATAATGGCTTATTTTTTCATGTTCGGGTTTTGGTCTTGTTCGGGTATTCTTGTGTAATTCGGTTAAGGTTATATTCAGGTCGAAGGGTCTGGTTTTTTATTCACATTTTATTTTTTTGCATAGATGGAACATGCAAATAATGCTGCATATATATTTTCCAGTTTATTTATGCAGCTCTGGAATCATGCGTGGCTTTGACCTCGACACTTATCCTGGAGTAACGTCCTTATTTTCTTGCATAATTTATCTTGTCATGTTGTTTATCTTCTTTATATTCCTTGATTTACTTATTCAATCATCGCTATTATATGAGGATCTCATTATGTTGTAGATAAAGGGGCTTAGCAAAATGGGCAATGATAAAATAGAGAATGAAAGTAGCGTGATGCTAGTTGCGAACGCCTCCCTGCGTCAGTGGATCCCCGTTGGTGAGCGGTGTATGGTATGTGCCATCCTGAGTCTAGACGTCTCTTACTCAAGAGAAGATTTTAAGACTCCCGTTAGCACTTCTCGGTTCGTTACACAGTCACTTTCTAGAAACACAGCGTAGTTTGAAGAAATGAAGATGACAGACGTCGCTTGGAAACGTTATCCAAAGCGTAGCTCTCCACAATAGGGGCTGGGTAGTGTTGTAGGTGGAGGGGGTTATGAAAATGGACGATGAAAAAAATAAAGAACGAAAGTAGGATGAAGTGAGTTTCAAACTGCTTCCTATGTCCCCGTATCACCGTTGGCGAGCTGCATATCGACTGCGCCATCCTGAATCTCAAAATGACTCATTCAAATAGAAGTTTTGAACCACCCGCTTGCACTTCTCGGCACATTAAAGTCTCCTCCTCTCACTTCTGCGCACTCAAGGGATAAGGTACATTGCGTTCATTTTGTACTCTTTACACCTCGTTATTCTAAGGTGTTGATGCATAACAAAAGAATGGAGCAGGTTAGAGTAGGGTTGATCATACTAGAACCATATATAACTTTTCCTTGCTGTTTTCTGCCTGCGGCAGTCCAGAAGACAGGTTCATTTCTTGCCCATTCGTATGCCCTATACTAATATACGCGGTCCTCTCCATGGTGTTATTGCAAATGGATTATCTCAAGGTTTTCATTTAATTCCAGTTGGAGAAGCTTGCATTGTGTATGGTGACGAGATTGAAAACGGAGAACTCATAAGCTCTGCTTGACTGTCTTTTGTGATAATCACGATGGGAGAGTCGAATTTATTGTGTGTACACTAGTCTAAGCGTCGCGAGGAACGTGTTCGCAACTCACAGCCCGCTTCGTTCATTCTTCAATTTAAATTGCCATTCTTCATACATCACTCTATCATCAATGGTGCCCAGACCAGGGATCGGGTGGAACGTGAATCCCTGCATAACATTTCTAAACGCTGTTCGGTTTTATTTCAACACCCTCTTCTTCTAGGAAGAGAGTTGTGTAGCGTGTCGGGATTGCAAGCGGGGGGGAGGGCTTATAAAGTCTACTTGACTTAGTCTTTTGGAGGGAAGACAGAGTCAACTAGGTCGCGTGTACACTGGTCTCAGCGATGCAGGAAAGGTGCTCGCAACTCGCCCTTCTTCCTACACCCCTCTATCAAAATTAGACTCCCCTTTGCCACATATTGTCAAATACTTTCGATATGTTGTGGCATGCAGGGTCTACATAACTTTTATCTCTTTTGGTTTGTGCTATTTTATCCGTGATTAGGTTAATTGCCATATTTTTTCTTTATAAAGTGGCGTTGCTTGTTGTTGTAAAGGGAATTTCTTCCATGTGTTCGACCAGTCGTATGTTAAGTCTCTTTTAGAGGTGAGGGGAGGGGGGTGCTCAAGTCACCACTTTATGGCAAGGAAAGTAAAGGTAACCATCACCAGTTTGAAGGTTAAAATGACGCAGATATTTTGGAGTTGTCCCTCAAGTCCCATGAGTGAGATGATAGGTGGCGTTAATCTCGTATCTGACTCCAAAGATATTTAACTAATATTCCGGCTTGGCTAGGCTTACCGGAGGCTTGTGATCGAGAAAGGACTGAGAGGAATTACGTAAAAAATAAATGTTTAATTCCAACAAACAAAACAAGCAAAGCAAAAGGAGGCTCACGATTGCACAAATACGGTCAGGGAATTTTTCACTACGGGTCAGGAAAGCGAGTGTTACGAGAACAAGACTTAGGCGGGTACAACAGGGGCTTCGATACGCTAAACGAACCGTAATTAGTTCTTTACTATCGATCGTCTATCTGACTTAACTGTTTACCCAAGTGTGAATGAATCTCCTTCTCCATTTTTATTCTAGAAATAGTATAGGAGGCGTGGCTTCTGGGATCATAAAGTTCTTAGCTCCGCCCACTGGGCGGGATATTCCTTATCCCATGGTCCCCGAAGGTCATCGTTTAATGGCGCATACAAATTTACACTTTCTCGATATAATTTTATCATTCCTGAGACGAAGACAGCTATCTCGGCTTAATTCTATTTCCAGACGAAAAATGTGTGTTTCTATTATACTCGCCAAATTTTACTGCTATCTGAATTCTCGGCTTCCCGCTTACTTCCTTGACCGGTTTACAAATAAATATATATGTATATCCGAGAGGAAATTTGTTACAATTCTTTCTATTCCTGCGAGGCACTTTGCTGGTGAAATTTTAGTGCCAGGGTTATGCTATCCACAGACTACCCCGCCAGTAACGGAGTTACAAAGAGAATTACACATCCTAACTAGACAAGCAGTTACATTTTTAACATACGCACAGGGCAATGAAATTTATATAACTTATGCATGGATACAACTGTGCTCAGAGACGGCCTGTACAAACTGCTCCCCCCAAAAGGAAATACATGAAATATCGCTAAGCTATGGCTATAATTATTACATTGCTCAAAGGTATAAGGCAAAAGTGGTATAGCGAGGCATGTATGTATATTTATACCTCTTTTAACATACATTCTAAGGTACATAAAACAAATAACATGGATCAGCGAGGCTTTTATATGTATTTATGCCTCTTATGACATACAAGATTGGGAATAAATTTATAATTACGCAATGTTCAATAATAATAATGCAAATTGTCCCTGCCAAATGAGATCCTTCTCCCGGAGAGCGTGGCTATTCCTGGCTGCTAATTTCTTCTCAGGTTCTCGCTGTGGTTCTTGCGCGTTGCCAGAGGTCGCATCTTCTGCTGACGCAAGTTCTCCACGCGGCGAACTGCGGCTCGTCCTCATGTGCCCATCCTGTGCCCTTGCGAAACGTTGATTACTCGGGACGTCATCATCGCGTAAGGCGGGCAATTTCGCCCGTTTTAAGCGTTCTATTGGGACAGTGTCCTTTCTTTCATCAGGTTATTGCAGCTTGAATTCCTTGAGGCCACGCTCGATCACTGGAAAAGTGTCAGCATATGGCGCTCTGAGTGGTTTGTAAACGCGGTCTATCGGGACCTAAAAACCCGTTGCATTCTACAGGTATAGGACACGGAAGGAAAGCTTAGGCACTCTCGCGAAGTCGATCTGTTTCATTGTCGGTGTCAGCTCTTTATTAATAAACTTATCATCCGATTTTGATGAGGACAGCGAGACTAAAGATGTTAGGCACAATAGTGTGGTACCCGTTACTGCCGTGAAAAAGAAGAATCCCGACTCTGTGGGCAAGGCACGAATGCACAGGAGGATTATTGGCAGTGCCAACAGCCAACCATGTCGACGGGCCATTATAGAGCCCTTCAGGTTCCAGTTGGCCCTTTCCCCTATCCCGTTTGTGGATGGTCTGTATAAGGGCCGACAAGGGCTGACAACCCTTTAAATAGCTCGGATTCGAAATGGGCGCGTCTGTCGGTTACATCCTAGAGCGTGACACCAAATCTGGACATCCACTTGTCTAGGAAGACAAAAGCAACCGTTGTGGCACTTATGTCCACAATCAGTATTGTTTCTATCCATCTTGAGGCTCGGTCAATACGCGAAAGTAAGTATTGATGGCGCGAGGGGAAGGTTGACCCGGAAATGTGCATGGTGGGAGCGGTCCGACTATATTAATATGCACAGTTTTTAACCTTGAAGATGGAATGTCAATGTGCAGGATCGGGGATATCGTGTGACGGCTAATCTTCGAGGATTGACATGCGAGGCACTCCCTTGTCCAGGAGCGAATATCCCTCTCCATATTGGGCCAAAAGTATCGTGCTTTGATCAGATGAAGGGAAGCCTTGATTCCCGGGTGTGACAAACTGTGTAGTTGATTGTAAATCATCCTCCTATACGCCATAGGCACGAATGGTCGTGGGTATCTTGATGTAATTTCACACCATAGCGGAGCTTTCCCGGGAAAAGGGTAAGATTTTAATTGCGAGCACAGTTCTTTGGTTTCTTCGTCATTTCTCTGTGCTGCTGCTAAGGCTTAGAGGTCAAATGACTCAATTTGGACTGAGTTGAGGTCCCTCGAAAGGTAATCACGATAACATCCTCCTGAACACGCACGTAAGCGATATCGCTGATATCAGTATTGGCGCTCAATGGCGACGAAAAGGCAGATGTGCAGAAGGTTACGTGGCGCCCTTCAATGATGTGCTTGATGTGGACGACAGCAAGATACGCCGCTAGAAGCTCTCTGTTGCAGGTGGAGTATGCTAACTGCGTTCAGCTTAGCTCGCTCGAGAAGAAAGCAACTGATTGTGGGGATCCGCCAACCATTTGGTGCAAGGCGGCACCTGCCTTAAACTGGGCGTAATGTGTCACCAGCTGGTATGGGGAATCGTTGGGCAGCGGCTGGTGGAGTTTAACAGATCCAGTTAATGCTGACTTGATCTCTTCAAACGCTTTCTGTGCTTCTTCATCTCATTCGAGCTCACGAGCTTTGTCACAGGCGTAGTAGCTCGGTCAACGGCGCTGCAATTGCTGCAAAATTGGGGGTCATTCTGCGGTAATATCCCAACATGCCCAAATAACGGCGCAGTCCTTTTGAATCTTATGGCAATGGCATGTCTGCTATTTCCTTTACCTTTGGGGCCGGTGGACAGATTCCTTTCACCGAAATGTGGTGACCGAGGAAATCGATTTCCTTGTTCACGAATTCGCATTTATCCAATGAAATCCTTAGCCCATTTTCTACCAAAATTTTGAATATTTCCTCTAAATGCTTCAAGTGGTCGTCCATATTATCCGAGAAGATCAGAATGTCGTCTACATATACATAAACGAACTCCAATCTTCGAAAAAGGTTTTCCATGTGCTGATGAAATGTGCTACTTGCATTCTGTAGGCCGAAACGAAGCTTGACGAATTCCCACAGACCAAGAGGAGTTGTGATCGCGGTCTTCTCTATATCCGCCGGATTCATAGGGATATGATGGTAGGCACGGACCAGATCCAGCCTTGAAAAGATATTTTTCCCATGGAGGTGGTCCGTCAAACTTTGAATCCGCGTCAAGATATATCTATCGGGCTTCGTAATTGCGTTGAGCGCACGGAAATCTCCAACCATCCTGTACTCTCCGGGCGCCTTCTTATGCACTAGGTGGATTAGTGAGGCCCATGGCGAGCTCGACGGAGGCCCTACCCCCTCCTTCAATAGCTCTTAGAGAGTTGCTTTGGCAACCTGTCATCTCTCCATCGAAAGAGGCTTAGGCCGTACAAAGGATATTGTGGCACTGCTAGTATCGATATTGTGGGAAACTGAATGTGGCGATGGCGGTGATGACTGAGCGGGAGCGGGTCCGTTCAGAGCCCCATATTCCTTCAGGATGGCCCTGCACCCGGGGAAGTGTAGGATGTTCTGCAGGTTATTTATGATCAGCGCTACCGCAGGTTCCTCAGATAATTTAACACTTGATGTAAGCTTGGTCTTTTCGTCTACTAGTACGCCACGCGCACAATCCACAGGCAGGTTAAAATTCCTTAAGAAATCAATCCCAGAGATTGGAGAGGTGGTATCCGCGACTATAAACGACCACCTAAAGGACCGACGAAGACTAGGGATCGTTATGTCCGTTGAACCTCGCCGTGCACCCTGATTTTTTCCTCCATTTGCTGTTGATATGTTCACGTTGGATTCGCGCAATTTACTCGACCTTGCCAATTCCGTCGGAATTATTGAGAAACTTGCCCCGGTATCAATTAAAAGTTTGCACTTTTTATCATATATTTTCGTGGCGATGGCGAAAACTAATGACATACCAGCGGCCGTGACTGCTAAGGTATGCCTAACTAGTTTTCCTGTGAGACTAGCGAAGATGGCCTGGAAGAAGGTTGCATTTGCAAGCGTTCTCCTCTTTTCCGGCCACCTGCACAGGGCTTACAAAACTTGGCCTCCTCGCCAAAGTACAGGTGCGAGCGGTAAACCACAGGTTTCTGTTTTCTCCGGAATGATCGCAATCCCTCTCGTATATTACGCGCACTGTAATTATTATTAGGCACCGATCGTGCAAAACCCGCCGAATTATTTACGCACTTATCACTCGCTTTATTAGAAAACGCACTGGACGCGGATACGGCACTGCATCTTTCGGAATTCACATTACGACACCGCTCTTTATCGAACGCAATAAGTTCATCCGACAATTTTCCCAATTGGGCCAAGGTTATTTCTTTTTGTGCAGCAATTATAAGCACAATGTTCGGAGGTAAGGATTGTATAAATTTATGACGCACGAGGTCCTCGCTCACTCCTACCTGAAGGGCAGTTCTTCGCAGTTCTTCTGGATTGATTGAGGGCTGGCCTTTGATTGCGGATGATGCCATTAGCTTATCAAATAGCTCAGGCTTGGTCTTCTCGAAAAGGCAGATCACTTCCGTTTTTTAAAGGGCAAGGTCTGTATTCCACTAAAATATTCGCCAAAATTCATAAAATTAAGATAGAAAGATGGTACAAGCATGTGCTTAAACTGTGTTTTGCGGCTTTTCTATGGCTTTAGAATCATTTTCAAGGTCTATTAGTTCCTATAATAAAAAATTGGGATAAGTACTTTTTTTCCCCTAATTCTGACCCAGGTAATAATCCCCCCGAATGTTCCGAAGGCACGAAAATTATTCCCAACGCATTATAGTCCTCTGCGAAATCGAGATATTTCAAAATGCGTGGAGGGGCGGAGTTACAGGCTGCCATCATAGAAGGTCATAATTTTAGCCCAATAGAAATTTTGCTCCGCCTCTGACTCTACCCACTCAACGCAAAAATTTATAATTTCGGCCATATAGCTTTTTTCCTCATTTTCTGACGGCGAAGAATTCTTGGTAAATTACATATCCGACAGCATCTCAGATCCGGCAAAGGAGGGAAAGTTTTTGGTCAAATTTCCCAAACGCCTCCGAAAACTTCCAAAAGAGATATAATACTCATTTTTCATCACCACTCACCATCATACTAATTTCATCTTTCTTTTTAGCGGCCCCACTTAAGCAGATGACTGCCTAAGTCCCCGGCCCCGCTCCCCTGCGTGAACGGCCGTCAGATGTGAGAGGGGTTTGCCATTCATGTTTCGTCCCAACTATGCCTAGCAGTTGCATTGGCATAATTAGGAGCATTGGGGGAAGCTGGTTTGAGGATTAGCCCACAGTAGAGAACAATGTCAGAAATATTCCGGACAGGGGACGGACTGCAACCTTCGGTGCCCATTACGGCGAAGGCCCCTTCCAGGACCATAGAGGGATATACACCGTATATATGGTATGTTGGGGAGCGGTCGCGATTCAAAACCCTCGGGGGGGCGGCGTTTTCAATTTGTCCGCCATACAATCACACCCCCGAGATGATCCCACCCGGATTTATCTCATCCATCATTCATCATCCACCTAAAGGCAAATCCCTTTTTACATCCAGGCGGCGGTTTAACGAGGGGAGGGCCCTCTTCTCCTAAAAAAAAAAAACCGAATTTTTTTTTTAGGAAAAATAATTACAATTCCACCATAAGATAAAACATATAATAGTGAGTTCCGAATCCAGAAAAAAGGCCAAATACTGAATGAAAAGTGTGCCCCCTCTCCAAGGTGAGCCCACCCGGAATAATGACGGCCCAGGATGCACCAAGGGTCCCGATTAAGTGTATTAGTGGACAAGCGAAACTGGACAAGGGTACTGTCTATAAGACTCTGTTCGGTAAGCTCAGCGTGGGCGTGCTTAGGCTAATCGACACCACAGTCGGTTACGTCGCAGTATGCGAACGGGAAAAGGACATTGAGGTGCTCAATAAAGAAAAAGGGGTAAGGCACCTTAAGGAGATTAACCTCCAACCAACCACGCCACCTCAAATTCAGGCGCACAAGAGCGTCGTGTGCAGAAGGCTGGACCCATGGGTCGGCCAACACACAAAGGATGAGATAAAGCAAGAAATAGAGAAGAACCAGAAGTGGGCGAAAGTGGCCGAGGTCATTAAGTTCCGAAAAAAAAGAGAAAACTCGGAGTACGCCCACGTACTCAAAGTTGTATTCACAGACACGGAAATGGCGTCCAAGGCGAAGGAGATAGGGCTACTTCTCTTCAATGCAAAAATCAGTGGTGAGCAGGTCGAACACGAGGAATACACCCCCGTGCAGATCTGCTTTAATTGCTACCGTCTGGAGCATCACACAAAGAAAGAATGCAAGGAGCATGAATCAACCTGTTCCACATGCAGCCAAAAAGGACACGGCTTGCGCGAATGCCAAGCCAAGGAGGAAAAGTATTCAAACTGTAGCCAAAACATGGGGCAATGGTGATGTTATGCCCAAAGAAGAAGGACATAATCCGAAAAAAGGCAGAAACAAAGAGGGCGGAAGGTATTAGGAGGGCAAACACCTCCTATGCCCAAGCGGCTAAAACCACCCCCTCAGCAAGCGCCTCAGCAAGAACGTACATCAAGGTAGACAAGGATGATAAAAACGCCACAAAGATACTTACGTGCATCCTATATGCGCCCGTAAGGAATCTGACCCCCCCAGGCTGCTTCGCCAGAGAGGTCAACAATATGTTGAAAAACAATGTCCTCGCAGAGATGTGGTTCCCGGAGAACACCCCCTCATGGGATGTCCTGCAGGTACAGTATGAGACACAAAAAGAGGCGCCCACGACCCCCTTCCCACGGGAGACCGAGGAGAGAGAGGGCAGCACCAAAGAAATGGAGCAAAATCCTACCCAACAGAGGTCCCCTAACAAGGACCCAAGACTAGCTGCAATGAAGAAGAGGGAAGAGAGTGCAAAGAGAGCAGCCAGACGTCTCAAGCAGGCTGAAGGAAATCTCCTATGCTCGGCCTCGTCATCCGAGGACGAACGGGAGATCTCTCAACCCATTAATAAGAGGAGCAGAAGTAGAAATCCGATAAAAGTAAGGGAATTTGATGGAGAAGAACTTAACATCAAATTCTTCAGAACGGAAGAAACTTCCTTTCCTAAAAGCCCCAAGGTGGGGGAAATCATTGAAAAAGTGAAGACGGGACTATTGAAATGGTCTTATGATTCCCTAGACCGTGAAGCGCTGGTAGTAGCGGCGCTCATGGAGGCCAGGATTAAGATATACAGAGACTCCTGCCTCGCCGTAAGCGAGGCAGAGTTCAAAAGAATTCGGAACGGGAGAAACACACGCAGCGAAAACCACTAATCGGGACAAACCAACACACACATACACAACAGAACATAAGCATGGGAAACACCAACAACACACTAAAGATTTTAACAATTAACGTCAAAGGATGGGTAGGGAAACACATTCCTTACGGAAACATTTTTCGTAAAGTGGATCCCGACCTAATCCTCATCACAGAACACGGCGTTAACACAAACATGAACTGCATAAAAATACCCAATTACACAATCATTAGCAAAAACCATACACAAAAACGGTTCGATGGCGCTGCCATCGCGATCCGTAACAACCTAACATACAAAACACTTCCAGGTCTAGATGAATCATTCCTGGCAGTAGCAATACCTACTCTAGTTGGAGACCTGACCGTAGCGGCGGCCTATCAACCACCGCGACGAGATTACCTGCCGATCCCTAACTTTTACAACCTCTTTGGGCGTGGGAAATTGAAATTGCTTGGCGGTGATCTTAATGCCAGATGCCATGCATCAGGCTACGGAAGCACCGATCAGAGGGGAAGAAACCTGGAGATGCTACTCGTAAGAGACAGACTCCAGAGGGCCGGGCCAGATTTCACGACCTTCATAACACAACGTTCGGCAACAAAGCCGGGCATTGTGTTGACATCCAAAAACTTCCCCTTCAACATTGTCAATGAGCCCGGACCAGTGGTTCCGAGCGATCACATCCCGATTCTCACTACCATCTCGCTGGTGCCAATACTCAAGCCCGTTACACTTAGGAAAAGTTACGCGAAAGCTGACTGGGAGCTATATAGAGAGATACTAAGTACATACCAACCAACTGATCTTGGAGACGCTAATCTCGAAGAGATTGATGAGGAGATCAACAAGATCACCAATCTCCTCATTCAAGCCGACGAGAGCTGTGTTCCCAGAATCTCCTATAAAATGCTCTCACAACCTGAGTGGACGGACGAGATGAGAGAAATCGCCCGAGAACATAGAGCAATCTATGATGAGATCGGCAGGACAGGTACCAATAGGGAAAGGACGGCCAGAATGAGGCATCTAGGCATGGAAATGCAAGACATCATAATAGAAAAACAAAGAACGATATGGAATGATATCATTGGGAGACTGGACAGGAAGAGTGATCCCGTAAAATTCTGGAATAACATCCGGAGAATTAGGGGATTACCTCCCACACCCAGAACCCAAATTAAGGAAGGAGACGAGATCATAGAGCACCCAGAGACTCTCGAAAGAAGATTTAAATCGCACTGGCAAAAGATTTTCGCTATATCACCCGAGGAGAACGACGACTTCGTCTAGGACTTCGAAGACCAACTGCTCGACGACCTCGGCACAATGATACATATAACCCACCCCCATCCGCAAGTATCTCATGAAAGAGTGATGGTTGACCACGGATGCCCGATAACTGTCGAAGAGACCTTGAACACCATAAAGTCCTTCAAACAGAGGGCTCCAGGCTGGTCTGGGATTACGAAAAACAACCTCGTAAATGCCCCAAGGCAAATTATTCAGGGATTGGCAAACACGATGAATGCCGCCCTGAATACAGGCTACTTCCCGGATGGATACAAGATGGCCAAAATCATCTTTATCACAAAGGGGAACAAACCTCTAGACCAGGTGGCAAACTATCGCCCGATCTCTCTTCTTGAGATGCAGGGTAAAATCTTTGAAAAGATTTTAGCGAATAGGCTACAAGCTCAACTGAGCGAGTTAGGAGCGCACAACCCACAACAACACAGGCTCCGCAAAAAAAGGGCACAGACACCGCCCTGGCGCTCCTAACTGAGAAAGTAGCATACACCCAAGCGAACAGGTTCTATGTAGACATTGTGTTGAGGGACGTGCAAAAGGCCTTCGATAAAGTCTGGCTGGAAGGACTTCAATACAAGATCCTGAACCTCCAGCTAGACCCAATCCTCGAAAGGATCCTCTGTGACTTCATCATAGACAGAAGGGCGTGTCTCATGATTGAAGGGCACAGAGGCCCCGAATTCGAATTAAAGTCGGGCGTCCCTCAGGGAAGCTGCCGGAGTCCTCTGCTTTACTTGGTCTTCACCATCGACCTCCCAACTCCGGTGCACAGGGACACGATGTATCTGCAATACGCAGATGACGTCACACAAATTGTCCCGTGCCCGGAGAGGAAAGCAAGGGCGCAGGCGGCCCGCACTATAGCGGAAATCAACAATATCAGCCGATTCGAGAGACGATGGAAAATCAGGACCAACAGGGACAAGTTCAAAATTGTCCCGTTGAACCGCGAGTTGACATGGCCCATCATCATAATGGGAGGAGATATGGCTACTCCGCCGAAGGCACCGTCCTGAGCCTTAAAATCACCGACCATGGATACTCGAGACACCACGCGGAAAGGCGGAACCTGGCGAATAGAGAAATCTCAAACTCTACAGGTTTAGAGATTTTAGCTCGGCCAACATCAGGAAATTATATATGATGTATGTCTGGGCAATGCTGATCTACCCCGCAGTGGTGTCCCAAGTGGCTAATAAAACCTCGATAAAAAGGCTCTAACGTATCCAGAACACGTCCTCTCTGCTTATCAACAAAGCAAGAAGGCGTGACCGAATCAGGCAAAGCGTCCTGCATCGGAGGAAACGCTTGGAGCCCATCAATGTCGTCACCCAGAAACTGGGCAAAAAGATCTGGTCCACTCTAACGGATGATGTCATTCCAGAACTGCAGGGAGCAGGCGGCAGGTTAAATATATCCGCGTGGCTACGGGCGAAAGTCTCATGCCGAAGCCGGTTTCCGAGCACAAAACTCTGTTCACGAGAAAATATCACTCCAATATACACATAAAAAGCATCACAACACATCACATCTAGTTCCATACAGATACTCACGAAAAATGAGACTACAGACAACACTAAAATAGCATTGTCGGCAAGAAAGCTATACAAGGCTTGAATGCTACAAACAACACTATTACACTAAAAGTCAAAAGACAGAGAATAAGAGACTAAATACAATAAGAAGAACATTACAAACACATGAAGAAACAAATAAACATTAAAAACACAAAATAACAACACAAATAAAGGAAAAATGAAATATAAAAATAAAGCGATGCCCTCCCTACTAGGGCAAAACACCCCCCCCCCCCAATTTTTAATTTTCACCCACTATATCTTCCACTATACCATCTCTCTTCGAAAAACTGAGTACATCATCATCACCTCATTTTCTTACGAGTCGTTGAAGATGCTGGTTGCGTCAAAATAGTTGTTTCATGCGAAGTTATTACGCCTTTTGTAGCGCGTATAGGTGAAAATTTGATTCGGAGAACTGGGCAAACAAAGTAAAATATAGAGAAAAATGTTAAAAGCTCGCCGAGAAAAATGAATGAAGGGACCCATTCCTGGTCCTAGTGGGGTCTCAAACATCCTCCAGGAGGATTTACTTGATGCTGCAGGCTCTTCCTGAAAATCCTACAGCAAAAGTAAAAAAAAATCGTATGCAGAAAGAGAAAAATTATGTGCAAAGATAGACAAAAAATATTGTAGAAGATGTTAACAAAAATTAAAAAAATTATACAATCTTTTCAAATAGACTGTCCGCTTTATTACAATTAGTAAAAAAAAATGGCTTGCCCCGCCTGCAAATGCAGTGATAGTTCTTCGATTAAATTTGAAGCAGCCTGCGATGATAATATTTTATTGAGATGTAAATCATGCTCTTATGTTAATGTTAAAAAAATAAAAGAAAAGTATGTAGATTAAAAAAAAATATTACTGAACAAGAACTAAGAACATCCTATTATTGCATTACCAAAAATCTTGGCTGTACAGGCTACAAAGAGCTATCAGTGACCCAAAGAAAGGAACCAATGAGTAAACCAAAATTTATAAAAACTAAATAATTTGTAAAATAATTAGTTGATAGAAAAGTAGATGAGTGTAAAGATATTATTAAAAATTCAATTTTTTATTATTAGAGTGAAAAATTAAATATCCTGCCTAATACAGACGGAAGTTTGAATATCGATGTCTCCTATGATGGGCCGTGGAGGACAAGAAGACATCAATCCCACATAGTAGGAATTGTCGTAGAACTACATAATGGACTCTGCGTAGATTATGAAATATTGTGTAATTATTATAGAATCTGCAGTATGCGAAAAAGGGAGCTAGATTTTCATAAGATTACCGTTGAAAAATAGGAAACTTTGCAAGTCACACATGCCAATTTTTTTATAGGATAAATCGGGTTTTATGGAGCCAGAAGCTGGTATAAGAATATGGCCCCGATCGGAAAATAAGGGCTTTAGATATATAGCTTTTATTGGAGATGGAGATGCTAGCGCCCATAATGAAGGTTGCGAAATAAACAATGGAAATGGTCCCTATGATAACTACCCAGTTGTAAAAGAAGAATGTATCAATCATGTTGCTAAAAGACTTGGAACAAAACTTAAAAAATTAAAATTACAGAAACGGCCACAGGAAATAAAAGAAAGGTTTCCCAACTTGGAAGGGGGGAGGAGAATAAAATAACGGACGCTGTTATTGATAAATTGGTGCGCTATTAGTCCTTTGCAATAAAACGGAGCATTAATCTCTCGAGTGAACAAATGAGAAATAATATTTGAGCAAGCTTTCATCACTATTCAAGCACAGATAAAAATCCCAACCATCATAATGTCCTGAAGGAGCAGATTCATGTTGTTTTTATCAAAAAAAACAGATCTGGACATCTCATTAGCTGAGCGAAAAACGCACAGAGATATGAAAGTAAAATTTAATTTGTTCCCAGCAGAAAATAGATTAGTTCTAGAAGTTTATTTGGAGATGACAAAGAACACCCTTCTTGATAGATATAGGAAGGGCAATACCCAAAATTTGAATGAATCCCTTCATTCCAAAATATGGAAAAAAGCTTTCTAAGACAAAATACCACGGAATGCATTTAGTCAATATAAATATTCCATTAGCCATTTTAGAGCATAATGTTGGCTATGAAGCGTCTAACATTATCGCATAATGCACAGATTCTTTTGTGCCTGAAGTTTAATTACGGGAGAAGAAAGAAATAACAAGAAAAACATATTGAGCTTTGGGCCCCAGAAAAAAAAGAAAAAAAACTGCTGCATCTACGGAATACCAACCTGGAGCTTTCTAAAATGAAGCGGGGAAAGAAGTCGTCAACTGGTGATTAAATATATATATATATATATATATATATATATATATATATATATATATATATATATATATATATATATATATATATATAGAGAGAGAGAGAGAGAGAGAGAGAGAGAGAGAGAGAGAGAGAGAGAGATTTATAAATTGATTCGAAAAATAAAAATATACATATATAGTTTAAGGAGAACTATGGATACTAGCGAACCTCCTCGTAAAAAAATGAGGGCATAGTGGTATAGCAATGCCCTCTGGCATTCCTATAAAATATTACATGTATCAATATTTCATTGCATCACTTTAAATATTACCATTACCTAATATCATTTTAACGTAATGTACCTTGCGCATAAATATTAGCGTACTTTCCTTTTTAAATTCAATGTAAAAATATCCATTTATTTTCGCATTTAATTGCTACAATTTCTATTAAATCTTAAGTAAAATCTCAACTTAGTTATGTACAAGAGGCGGCAGAACCGATTGAGCAGTTTTAAGGAGTTATAAAAATGTAAGGGGGGTATATAGAGAAGAAATGTTATTATACTCGAGGTTAGCAGTACATACCATTTATAATCCCTCGGTTCTGGAAATAATGTCATGAAGATGGCGGCCGTTAACAGCAACACACTGTTGGAGTCGATCTCTGAAGTTTCGTACAGCACGTTCGCACATACTGCGGGGTATGGTGTTAACTTCTTCAATAATCCGCTCCCTTAGCTGTGGTAGAGTGTGAGGACTACGTTTAAACACCTTTTCTTTCAGATATCCCCAAAGAAAGAAGTCGCAAATGCTCAAATCAGGTGCCTGCGCAGGCCACCCTAAATGACCCCTCAGATACACCAGACGTCCGGGAATCATTCGTCTCAAAACATTCTGGGCTGCAGAAAATTGTGCAAATTGAGACATAACGTTCTGAATTCACGGTCATTCCTTCCTCCTCAAAGAATTACGGGTCTATCACGCCAAATTGTGATATAGCACACCACACCGTTAGTTTAGGGGAATCTAGCGGTATTTCCTGGGTAATTTGGGGGTTATTTTCAGCCCAGTAACAGAATTTTTGCTTATTCACAGCCCCACAGAGGTGAAAATGTGCCTCGTTGCTACTGAAGAAAGCTGCCTCGGGAGCGATTTGTGCAAGCATGTTTTCACACAGTTTTTGTCGGTTGGCAAAGTCTGCTTGGTTCAATTCTCTAGCCATGATTATTTTGTAGGGGTGGAAATTAAAATCCATATGCAGAATCCTCCTCAAACTGCGGTCGGAAATTCCCAAAGCAACAGCATGCCTTCGAGCAGAACGTCACGGTGACTGCACGATCGCCGCTCTCACCATCTCCACATTTTCTGGTGTTCTGATGGACCTGCGTCGGTCATGTGTATCTCTTCTAAGTGTGCTACCAGTTGCCTACAACTGCCTAACCCAGGACCGAATTGTGTTCGCCTGAGGAACGGCATCGTTGCGCGGAATAGCGAACCGTCGCCGAAAAGCTCTTGGCGTCGCAATCACAGATTGATCGTTCTCAAAATACGCGCGCACAGCAAAGCCGCGATATGCTCTCATCCACAACATGTTTGTTACTGAAATGGGGATGTCTACGGAGCAGAACGAAACCACGCGCACCTCCCTTCCCCTCCTCCCACCGAGCATTGATTCCTCAAAACTGCCCAATCGGTTCTGCCGCACCCTGTATAAATTATCAATGATCTTAAATAATCCTATTACCAAGCAATGGCTTCGCCACTCCCCCCTACGGGGAAAAGCTTGCACTTTGCTCCTAAGATTATAATTTAAAATCTAAAAAACAAAAACAGCCATAGATAAATTTTTATAAATTTTATGAACTTCGCCAATTATAATAATTTTGAAATAGAACTCTAAACCTAATTCCCTCTCCCCCTTTCAAAATATCACGTTGCTAAAATAAAGTTATAGAAGAAGATATATAAAAATAAGTTTTCTGAACTCCACCATTTGTAATTCTTTGGATTTTAAAAAATTCACAAAATTTCGATACTTATATTTATTTCAGAACTTAACCATTTTGTTTTTTGATATTATAAAAAAATTATTAGAAATAACTGATAAAAAACATAAGTCATAACCAAACCAAGATGAAATTATTATTGAAATACTCAAAAAATCCCCTTCTTAAACTTTAGAGTTAGTGATTAATGTATCAATCAAAAATCTCAATTTTGGGGGGTATATGTATTTGCAATATATTTTGGGGAATAAATAATTACCATCCAAAAATCGTGGCTAAGATACATTTTTTTTTTGGGGGGGGGGACACTTCCTTTAGTCAAACACACAAACTAACACGCTTTCAGCTGCCTCGCATTGAACACAAAAATTCCCACTCGTGCTTCGTCATTCCCATCGAAAAAGTCAGTAAATATTTATTCCTTCTCCAGTTAATCATTTAATTACAAACAAATCATACTTAGATAAATTCCAGACTCTCATACACAGTAGTTGATATCTTGTTGCCTAGTTACCATTTTACCAATATTTACCTTGCTATCTACTTGTGCCAATTTCTACCTGTTTATACATCGTTGTCACTACCTTACACCAAGGTTAGTCACGACGAAAGTTCAGTATTAAACTCATGTGCATTTTGTATATTTAAACTCAAATTCAATCATTATATTTCAACTATGTTCTATTCTTTTTAATCTATAATATATATATATATATATATATATATATATATATATATATATATATATATATATATATATTGTTCTATCCTCGTTGTATTCCGTCGATTCCCTTAACGATTTCGCGGTCAGCTATTACGCATAAATTCGCCGCCAGCTCAGCCGTTCGAGCCTTGTTTACGATTCATCCTTCAATAATTCTCTCTCTTCAAAAACCTATAGATATAGGTTTGCTGTGAAGTATATATCTAAGTTCATACCACGATGGCACTATATCTATAAATTGATGGCCAGAATTTGTTTAATTATCTCCCGTACGTTCATTCATTCTTAATTATAAAATCAAATATAAATTTTGAGCCCAGTCATGGTTCCATATTTTTCAAGCACGCCAGCCAGCCAAGTTATTTAGTCAGGTATTCATTTTTCCGAGCGTCGACTTTCAGTTTCTAATTACATCCTTAATTGAATTAATAATATCCTTATTAAATTAAATTTATTATATCTATATAAATACAACGAGTGAATAATATTTCTTTTTTTCGATAATTTCTAATTTACGTTCATTCGCGTGACTGAATTTTGCAAACACACACACACGCACACCAATCATATCCATCCATCTACACATGTAAACAAACTCGGTAGCGACTAGCATGGAATATCAGATAACCTCAGGCAACGGCCCAATCGAGCAAATTAGCGAAGCCCCTGCCCCAAATTGTCCAGCGCCTCCCCAGGAGTATTTTTTAAAGAATTTAAAGAGCTTTTACTAGATGGGGGCAGGCGGGCATTCTAGAACGCCTCGGGGTTGCATTTAATGCCAAGTTCGGCAGGTCCCAGGTTGACGACCTGAGAGAGCTCCTATCCATTCAGGAGATGGGTGATAGGAGCCCTTCGGAATTTCTAAAACATTTGAAGGCTCTTATCAGGGTGAAAGGTGCACAAATCGAGCATCTTAACCTCCTCCTCACTGAGATCTTCGTGAGAAGAGTCCCAGAGGAGATCATGCCTTTAATTATTAACAAGGGGGATTCATCGATCGAGCAGCTCGCATCGGCCGCTGACAAGTTATATAACAACCTTTATGTTCAATGGAGCGGCGGCCCATCTAATAACATTAACCCATCTAATATATAATTTATTTAATCAATCAATATCTCAGGTTAGGTGGACGACGAGCTCCTCTGACGACCAGACCCAGCGTTTAAAGGTTCCATCATCTTTATCGAGGGACCTCGAGGCCTTAATACGGAAGGTGGATGCCGACATCCAGAGGTTAATGCTGCAACGGGAATCACGGAGCAAGTACAGGCACGGAGTTAACAATCACAGGGGCAGGTCCCGTTCAGGTTCAAAGAAGAGAAACCAACGAGGACATATCAATGCGAGAGGTGAGAGGCAGCAAATTTCTCAATCTTCTTCCGCCTATCCTCACCATCTTCAACACAATCAGGGCATATGTTGGTACCATCAAAGATAAATACCAACGCTGTACACTGTGCACAGCCTTGTAACTACCGTTATGCTCCTTCACATACTGCGACAAGTAGTCACCTCAAGCATAGCGTTTTATTTCCCTCTCAACCAACTCAGTGGTGCTGGTATCATGACAAATATGGTGCACAAGCCGTGAAATGTTTACAGCCTTGCACATATTTACGACAAGTAACTCCACCTCCACCTAATCTGACCTCTCCACTCCTCGCACATCAATCTTCATCTCAAAACTTCTCTAGTCTTCACTCTTCATCACCAAACTCAACAAATCTTCAATCAAATCTTCATTTCTCAATCTCCACCTCAAATTCTCCTTTAAATTAGTAAGGCATGGGAGAAAAGGGTCTACATCCCCTGCCTACACTTCATTTCATCGGTCAGGTCCTCCTTTTTTCATTTTTGACCCACTTTCTAGCTTCTCATTCCTGGTGGACACTGGAGCTGATTGCAGTGACCTGCCAATTTTTCAGGCCAGCAGAGCTTTTGCTCCCTCAGATTTAGTTCTGAAGGCGGCTAATTTGACCAATATTAGGACCTATGGAAGGCGTAACCTTCAAGTCTCACTCGGTCTCCGTCGTGTTTTTCGATGGACCTTCGTTATAGCCGAGGTGGAGTGTCCAATATTGGGCCTCGACTTTCTTTCGGATCACGACCTCGGTCGATTCTCGTCAACGCAAGGTGGCGACCGCAAAACTCTACTCACTGTCTCAGATTCGTACTCACTTTCTCAGAGTTCCCTCCTCTCTATTCGTCTCCCATCCACCGTTTCAGCGCCTTCTTCAGGAGTTTCCTGACCTCACCCTTCCACCTTCGAAGGAGAGACCCATTAAACATAGTGCGGTGCATCGGATCGAGACAACAGGAGGCCATGTATTCTCACGGCCACGCCGTCTAGCACCAGATAAACTCTCTGCTATGCGTGATGAATTTCAGTTCATGATGGATGCTGGCATTTGTAGGCCTTCCTCTTCTCCTTGCGCCTCTCCACTTAACATTGTGCCCGAATCCACGACGGGGGAATTCAGAGCAGTTGGGGATTACAGAGCTCTTAACGCTGTAACCATTCCTGATCGCTATTCCTTGCCGTACTTAGCCGATTTCACTTCTTCCCTCCATGACTGTACGATCTTTTCTCGCCTGGATCTGATTCGTGCTTTCAACCAGATCCCTATTCACCCAGATGATGTCGCAAAGACTAACATCACCACTTCGTTTGGTTCTTTAGGAATGGTCAAAATGCCATATGGGTTACGTAACTCTGGTCAAACTTTCCAGCGCCTTATGGGTCAAGTTCTTAGGGGTTTTACTTTCGTATTTTGTTACATCGATGACCTCCTAATATGGTCTTCCTGGCTGGAGGAACATCTTTCTCACCTTCGCCAAGTTTTTTTCTCGTCTTCAAGAA
This sequence comes from Ceratothoa steindachneri, assembly GCA_963969495.1. Lineage (NCBI taxonomy): Eukaryota > Metazoa > Arthropoda > Malacostraca > Isopoda > Cymothoidae > Ceratothoa > Ceratothoa steindachneri. Next base: position 19,770,714 of record OZ018317.1, on the reverse strand, counting down.
TACGTTATCGTACTCAACGTTTCCAAGTGCATTTTCAGTGTCTTGCAACTCTCCTTCTTGGGTCACCATCTCTCGATTGCAGGGATTAGCACACTCGAAGATAAAGTCAACGTGATGCGAAACTTTTCTCGTCTAACATCACGCAAGCAACTCAGGCGTTTCTGTGGCATGGTCAATTTCTACCATAGATTCATTCATAATTGTGCCTAGGTCATGCAACCTATCTACTCTATGCTCACCAAGACCAAAAGGAACTCTCCTCTTGAATGGTCTACTAAGGTGTGCGATTCGTTCTATCGCACCAAAGAGGTTATTGCTCGCGATGTGAAATTGGTTCATCCTTCTCCAGGAGCACTCATCAGCGTCGCCTCAGATGAATCTTCAACCCACGTAGGTGCAACCTTGCAGCAGAAAGCTTGTGACCAATGGCAGCCTCTTGCTTTCTTCTCTCGCGCTCTTACGGACTCTCAAAAGAGATATTCAACGTTCTCTCGAGAACTCCTCGATGTATATCTCACTGTCCGAGACTTCCACCATCATTTGGAAAGGCATGGATTTACTATTTTTACTGACCATAAGCCTTAGGTCGGTGCCTGTTCGTCTCGTAGTACTTCGTCAGTACACACAGCAGTTGACACTTGTCATCTTAATTTCATCCTGCAGATGACGAACGATATTCGCTACGTTCCTGGTTCTTCAAATGTCGTACCGGACGCGCTCTCTCGCATTTCATCGATTTCGAGCACGCAACTCACCCATACTACGCCCATCGATCAGGCAGCAATGTCGCTTGCCCAGGAACAATATGAAGATACCCAAACACTGCGTCACTCTTTTCAACTCGTCTTTCGCGAGATCGACTTGCTAGACAGTCCTTTCCAAGAGACTGAATGAACATAAATGCGATATGCGTGCGATGTGGTGCCCTCTCCTCCAGTTTATGTCTACATATGTCCAATGAAAATCATCAAATTGATATTAATAATGCTAAAATAGTTTATAAGTCTCACAATTATATACATCGACGCTTAATTGAATCGGCACTTATAAAAGAAATTCCCAACTTTAATACTTCCGACGGCCAATTTAATACTAATACCTTAATAAGCAAGGAATTCATACTTCCGCTTCTCAAAAATGCCGCTACAGTCCCGCACCATCGACCTTAGCCCCACTAATTTGTGTATTTGTACGTTAAGCAATTTCTGTATTTCACTTGTCCCCCAGCGACTGATGATAGCGGATGTTTCCGTCGAAACCTGGTTTTGCATATAAAATTACTCCTATTACTGTGGTTTTACCCATATCTATCTATATAAAGCTGAAGCAGACATTCAATTTCTTGAAATCTGTCGCAACAACGAAACATTCCCCAACTTTATATACTTTAAGTTTTATCGAAAATCCCTCTACCATTCGCATTTCTATAAAGAATCTCTCACCTACCTTTTAGCCAACGAAATCAACTTCAAAGCAAAACTAAAGGAACGTCATCAAGAATTTCTACCTCAGTTTGCCTCCCAGTTGAAAAATCAAATCTCCCTAATTGACTATTTTGCATTCCTTACCCTCGTCCAACGTACGGTAAAAGCCTACATAACCAAAGTCAAACGGACTCATGCACGCAAACTCGAACGAATGCACCTCTCTTCTTCAACTTTACCAGATCCAGAAAAGGTAGTGTTTAACTTATCTGACTACCAGTTAACTTCACGAGAGAAACTACTACTAGCATTTGGACTAGACTTTTGTCTACCTCGAATTTCCCCGAATAAAATTAAATTTCTCTTCACATTTGAGCTATTTTTGCAACGAATTAAATCCTTACCCATACGAGGCCTATTTAAAACTGCACAACTGAGGATTTCTAACATCGCCCACGAATTTTTTCACAAGGTGAAACGTTTTCGTACAGCCCCTTTATATTTCCATAAAGATGATATAACTCTGTTACGAGAACTATCTTCAAAAGATAACCTTATCATTACCCGCCCTGACAAAGGTAGAGGTGTAGTTACAATGAACAAAGAAGAATATACACGGAAAATGCACATGATTTTAGATGACTGATCCAAATTTGCTCCCGTCCAAGAAGACCCGCTGAAACTCTCCCCTCCGACTTGAAGACCAAGTCAGTAGGTTTCTTTCACTAAAAAAATCGCACGCTCTTGGCGAAGAGACCTACAAACAGCTCCACTCTACAGGCTCCACCTACGGCCTCCCTAAAATCCATAAACCTAATATACCCCTTTGAGTCATTCTAACAACCTATAACATTTCTAATTATAAAACAGCCAAATTCATTACCCCACTTATTACCAGCCTTGCTACAAACCAATACACTGTAAAAAATTCTATACGCCTAAAAGAAGAAATTACAAAACAAAATTCCAACCTTTATATTGCTAGTTTTGACATATCCTCCCTATACGTCAGTGTCCCACTTTTAGAAACAATTAATATTTTTCTTTCTCGCGCATTCCCTTCCTCCAATTCTCCCTTTCACTGTTTTAATGAGAAACAAATAAATAAAATACTACTTACAGTTTATCACGAAAACTATTTCTCATTCAATGGAAACTTTTTTCCCTAAATAGATGGTTTGGCAATGGGAAGTCCTATTGCTGCCCCTCTCGCAAATCTCTTCATGTGTAACTTAGAAGAAGAAGCACTTGATAAATGTCTCTTACAATTCCGTCCTATCTTCTCTAGGAGATACGTAGACGACACCATCGCCCTTTTCCGCTCTAAAAGTTCATTTGATAAATTCCTAGAGTACATAAACCAGTTACATCCAAATATTAAATTCACTCAAGAAAAGGAAGACAACGACTCAATTCCTTTCTTAGACCTACTAATAACACGCACAACCGACGGCTTCTTCACTTCCATTCACCGAAAACCTACACATACTGGCTCTAGATTCCATTTACTTAGTATATTATTCTACCAAAATCAAATTAAACTCTATCAAAACCTTATTTTCTCGCGCTTACAATCTCTCCACATCATACCTCAATTTCCACAACGAGATCACTTCCCTCACTAATATTTCCAACAAAACGGATATCCTTCAATCTTATACGACCGAACTCTTCGAAATTTTATCAATATAATATTCACTCCGAAAGATCCATCATACAACGTCCCTAAAGAAAAGTTTTTTTTGTACCTCTCCCATATATAGGACCCCTTAATTCACTTCTCTGGGCCAAACTCTCACCATTTCTTAAAAATTCATTTCCTGCAATAGATTTTATACCAATTTTTCAAAACACATGCAGAGTACATCTTTTCAACATTAAAGACAAAATACCAACGCTGCTTCGATCCTCCATCATATATGTATTCAACTGCTCGAAATATAATTCCGAGGTGCATTTAGGATCGACAAAGCGCACACTACACACCCGTATTTGCACACATTTAGGCATCAGCAACAGAACTGGAGCCCCCCCTCACTACTCCCGAATTCTCCCTTATCCGAATACACTACGAAAACAGATATCCACACTATAAACCAAACTTAAATGATTTTTCAATTAAAGATACAGCAAACAACGAAAACCAACTACGTATACTGGCATCTATTTATATTAGATTTAACCCCCCCCCCCTTTAAACTCTGACACAAACTCATTTCCACTTTTACTACAACTATAATCACCCATGAATTACACACGCCAAACCCACTCCCCCAAAACAACCCCTATCTTTCAATTATTTCTATTATCTTCCCCTTTTTACAATAAAGACACCCAAAACTAATTAATCTCAGTTTTATTTTAAAAACAAAAACATATTTCCTATTCCCTAATAGTTAAAAGCCCTGCATTTTTTATAATTTGAATATTACCACCTCTGCTGCTTCCCTTTTCCCATATAATTAATTTATAAATATCTGATAACTTATCTAAAAAAATCTTAGGTTTGTATATATTTATAATCCCACATCCTTGAGAATGGGTTCCTACCCGAAACGTTGGTACCAAGAAGTTATAATCTAATAATGAACTTCCTAAATTTAGCTGCTTATTTATCATAAAAATACGTATACGCCTGGCAACGCGCAACCGCTCTGCTCTCTTAATATATATATATATATATATATATATATATATATATATATATATATATATATATGCAAATTTTGTTGAAAACCATGATGGATTTCGCCTTAGTTAATTTAGTTTGGCAACTTTCTATTCTTCTAACTGTCTTTTTTATTCCATCTTGTAGATGGTAGATGACTTGTCCTGTATTCATATCTCTTTTAAATGAATGGGTTTGGTAAAAATCAAATTAAATTGCTGAGCTTTCGATCTTGTTCCATCCTCTTCGGAGCGTCTTGATATATTCTTTCCTCCTTTACCAATGAAATGTGGAGTCAGAATCGGAATGAATAAAAGAAAACGGTTTTTAGGGGATATTTATTCTGCCTGGTTGATCGTAACGTTAGAGGAAACGAGCCAACCCGGTGAGTGGAATTTTAAAACAACTTTAATGTTCAATTCCAGCTTAACACTTGACTATTGATGGCCGGCTTTTCTTCGTTTATTAAAATGGCTTCTAAGATGTTCAGCCTAGCTTTGTTTCCCTCTTTTCTTTTAATTACGGTGTTGTCAACTAGAATATCTCTGGTTAGGTTGATGTTATGCGCGCTCTCCATATGACTTTTAGGTCACCGTCTCGAGAGTGTGGTAGTTGTCATGCCAATATATTTAGAATTATTATTTTTTATTGTCATATATATATATATATATATATATATATATATATATATATATATATATATATATATATATATATATATGAAAATTAACCCACAGGAAAATAAAAAGATCAATCCAAGCACTTTCCAACTATATTTGCAAGTTCATTTTCAAGGAATAGCATGAAAATGGAGAAGACAACCTTATATAAGGTACAACGATACGAAGGGAACGCCCATTTCATAGCACAAACCAATGGAAAACACAATAGCAAGACAAAGGAATACCAATAAAAAGATCATTAGGCAACTAATAACGGACATATGCGTCCCAAAACGATATACACACAACAACGCCTTGTATATGAATGGAAATGGTGGGTGAAAAAAACAAAAACATTTTAAAGGATTATCATTAGAACGAAAACATTTAAGGCTAAGAGTTAATCCACGATCCTAGCAGAGACACGTGGTACAGGGGGGCAATGCGAATGATATTACACTAATAAAGAGTGACAACAGGCTACATTATGAAGTTATTTCATTTAGCACAAGTTGTTTTTTTTAAACAGGGTCGAGTTTAAATAAGGCAGTGGAGATATTTATATTAGGCAACATGCCAATTAATGAACACTCGACAATATTTCTTTTTGTGAAATCAGCGGAATGATAAAGAAATTTTGTAGAGTTCCAGTCAATGGGGTGGTTATTTTCGGATAAATGTAAAAATAAAGTGCTGTTTAGTTCACCTCTTCTAATATTATACTTATGTTGGTAAATTCTAGTAGATAAAGATTTACTAGTTTGCCCGAAGTAAGGTAAACTGCAAATAGAACATTCTATAGAATATACTCCACCTTTTTTATCCTTGTATTATTGTGGACTAACATTTTATATAAAGTGGATTCATATCTAAAATTTACAGAGATATTAAATTGCTTAAAAATATGGGTGAGACCAAAAAATGGTTCAAAGTATGGCAAGATAAGACAATTTTTATAACTGAAAACCGGTTGGTTATCAGTTCTATAAAAATTTATCTTAGCAAAGATTCATGAAGTGTGCAAAAATTGACGAGGGTAACAAAGTTTTTTACCTATTTCAAAGATATTAGACAATTCCTTATCCAAAAATTCCGGACTAACAAGGTGTAATGCACGCAGAAACATAAGGAATTGTCCAATATCTTCCAAGTGTCCGAGTATCTATCTATAGTCATACCACGATGGCCCTATATCTATAGTGGTACCTCTTAGTCCTTTGGAAAGCCACTCTCCGACTCAGCATCCCACTCCGATTCCAGATCCATAAAGTAAATAACTTCTAGAGTTGGCAGGTACAAAAATAAATGCTTCTAATGTAATACGTACTATACAGATGTGACAATAATAATGTGAAAAAATATAATAGCCATGCAAAAAATAGAAAACGACCAGTCCTGACGCAGCATTCTCGAAAATTTCGCGAAGTTTTATTTTTTTAAAATTTATTTTTAAGGTACTTTTTTCACAAAAACAAGATAAAAATGATTGCATACACAAGCTAAAGACTTAGATTTTTAACTTATGCCAAAAACTGAAAATAAAAAAATCACAAAGATTTTCGGCCTTAAAAACGGACCTTGCCCCTTAAGCCTGGTAGTTTTGCACAGGCAAAATGGCTACCGAAAAACGGTCAACAGTCTCAAGCGGAAGTGAGGCTAATACGCGAAAGAACTTCGTTTCCTCCTTTTTTTTAGCCCAGGAATGGGAAACTGCGCCTCCACAATGCGAAGCAAGTCTGAGACTGCTGATTCATTGAAGATAGGCCGCTTGATGCTAATGGCGTTCACGAAGTCCCGTTCGTCTTGTCCTGTCTTATGGTTGCTTGAAGAGTCCACATCTTCGATACCTTCACTGTTCGCGACGTAGGGGTCACCATTTTATAAGGGACTTAAGTCACCAATTTATGGCAAGGAAGGTAAAGGAAACCATCAGCAGTTTGAAGGTTAAAATGACGCGTATATTTTAAAGAGGTTCCTCAAGTCCCATGAGTGAGGTGATAGGTAGTGTTAATCTCGTATCTGACTCCAAAGATACTCCAATAATATTCCGGCTTGGCGGGATTACCGAAGGCCTGTGATTAAGAAAGTACTGAGAGGAATCACGTAAAAAATAAATGTTTAATTCCAACAAACAAAACAAGCAAAGCAAAAGGGAGGCTCGCATTTACACGATTGCGGTCAGGGAATATTTCACTATCGGTCAGAAAGTGAGTGTTACGAGAACAAGACTTAGGCGAGTACAACAGGGGCTTCGCAACGCTAAACGAACTGTAATTAGTTCTTTACTATCGATCATCTATCTGACTTAACTGTCTACCCAAGTGTGAATTAATCTCCTTCTCCATTTTCTTCTATAGATAGTATAGGAAGCGTGGCCTCTGGGATAACAATGTTTTTAGCTCCGCCCACTGGGCGGGATAGTCCTTATCTCATTGTCTCCGAAGGTTATCGTTTAATGGCGCATACAAATTTACACTTTCTTGATATAATTTTATCATTCCTGAGACGAAGACAGCTGCCTCAGCTTAATTCCATTTCCAGACGAGAAATGTTCGTTTTTATTACAGTCGCCAAATTTTACTGCTATCTGAATTCTCGGCTTCCCGCTTACTTGCTTGACCTGTTTAAAAATAAATATATATCCATATCCGTGAGGACATTTGTTATAATTCTTCCAATTCCTGTGAGGCACTTTGCTGGTGGAATTTTAGTGCCAAGGCCATGCTCTCCACAGTTCTTTCTGAAGCGGCGTTGCTTGTTGTTGTAAAGGGAATCTTATGTTAAGTCTCTTTTAGAGGGGCTTTCTGAAGAGAGATTGGGTGGTAGCTCTCTTTTCTCGCCAACGTCCTTACCAGCCTGGCTGTGAAGAGTATTTTAGCAATCTTTTAAGTCGTAGCGGGAAGTATCTTGTATTCAGGCATGCGTTGAGAATTCTTCTCTTTTTCTTTCTGCTACTTAGAGTGGCGCTTTCTCAAAATATAATGTAGGCAACCTTGGATGTCTTGAAGCTTTAAAAAAATGGCTGCCACAATTAATGGTGCTCGAGGTGCTATAATATTAATTTCTCGTGTCAGTTTTTCGATAATGAAAGAAAATATATTTAATTTAACTAAAAATATTCACACAATATATTATTAATTCAAAACAGTGTTACACTAAAAAGTTACGGAGTCATGTGTATTCAAGTTCCCATCATTAGCGAATCTCAGCTTTGTTAATTATGGCTAGTCACCGGATGTGAACCTATTTCGGGTCATTGTTGTGATTGCGTTTCACAGGTTGTAATTTTATATAGGCTTAGTTTTAATTTCTATACTAACTTTTGTGTTCTATTTTCTAGGTAATTTTAAGGTCATAAATACCTTGAAATGTAATAGTAAAACCCCCATAAATTTATTATGAGTAAAAAGGAGATCCTGAAGTTCCTCAACTAATTGAAATTCTAAGTATGTAAGATTCTTGCAATTATTTCTAAACGCAAAATCATAAACTTATAGAAGTTCGAACTGGAAACTTGACAATGATCCTCTTGGTTGCTATGTACCTTAAAATATGCCCCAAACTGTACTTTGAGAATCAGAAATGGCTCACTCATCTCCTTAACTCTCTACATATCCACACACTGGTGTAAGTCCGGCTGCCCATTGCAGGGCAAATCTCTTCAACGCTTTACTCCACACACTATGGAGACCACCTCGGTAAATATGTAGATTATCGGCGCGAACGATGGGACGTACTATTTCGTCTGTGTTCCAAAATGTTTCACGTTTTGGGAGTAAATTTAAGGGGACGGCTCGTGTGGGGGTAAACAATGGGGGGACCACACTATGATGATCCTGAGTTTCTGGGGTTCTGGGGGGACACAGCCCCCCAGTATATAATCAATTGTTTATAGACTAAAAAAAAATTGCGCCAGCTATAATTCGAAAAGGACTCAAACGCGCATGAATATTCCGACAAGGGTGAACGATAATATTTACACAATTTTTTTTCTCGCCTGGGCCGCTAATCTACATATTTACCACCACCTTTACATTTACACCGATGGCTCCTGCCTTCCTGACCCTCCATCCGTTGGTGCAGCAATGTACCTTCCCTCCAAGTCCCTCGCCACTGCCTGGAGGTTGCCGGCCACTGCATCCATTCTCACAGCTGAACTGTTTGCCATTAAAGAAAGACTCCACTTTGCCACCTCCCTTGCTGCCCCTTGCCCAATTGCCCTCTTCACAGATTCTCTCACTGCCCTCCAACTCATTCAATCCCACTGCCCACACTCCCATCACAGCCTCACTCTCACCATCCACCACCTCCTCCTCCGCCTCATCTCCCAGGGACACAACATCCACTTCCAGTGGGTGCCTTCCCATGTTGGTGTCATAGGGAACATGGTGGCAGATGGGGTGGCGGCAAAGGCACACTCCCACCCCTCCCCCATTAACTTGCGACTGACCAGACAGACTTCCTCATCAACCTCAGGACAGCTTGCCAGCAACATTGGGACACAACACTGACCAACGTTCTACAGAACACTTCACTGAGACACGTCCGACAGGACACAAGACACCACTGGGGGACCTATTCCCCCAACTGGGCCCTGGACATGGCTGTGACCAGACTAAGGATTGGCCACCTGCGCTTCAACGCTCACTTACATAGGCTGGGCATAATCGACACCCCCCACTATTACCTGGTTCTATTACCTGGTAGGGCCCTACCACTCTAGTCCAGCCAGACCGGATAGGAGAGGGACAGGCCCAAAAGTCCAAGACAGATACTCCAGTCAGGCTACACGGGAGGTTTACTCAAATATATCATTAATGACTGGCTAAGTGTATCCTCCATATAAAATACCTTGAAAATATAACAAATTGAGATTGAAATGAACTGGCAGTAGGTCAAAGATGGAACAATTCTTCACCGAGAAAGTACTGCAGTCTAGACTTAAACGCAGTGAGTCTCGGAGCATCAACAATATCTTGGGGTAGAGAATTCCATTTTTGGATAATTCGACAAGAGAAAAATCGTCTACGAGCTTCCAACTGACAATGCTGCATCTGAATCTTAAATTTATGACCTCTTGTGCCAACAGTAGGTGCCATTGTGAAGATGTCGGAAGGGGAGATGATGGTTAAATCGTGGAATATACGATAGCAATAAATAAGGTCCTGCCTTAACAGCCTACCCTTCACGGAGAATAATCCCAAAGTTGTCAGCCTGTCAAGGTATGGAAGATCAGTCAGACCAGCAACCTGTTTTGTCCACCTGCGTTGAACAGATTCCAGAAGCTGATTTTGGCCCTGGAACCCAAGATTCCAAATTGGAGATGCAAAATCTAGAATCAGTCGGACATCAGAGATGAAAAGGGTTGACATGAAGATAGCCGAGCGCGTAACAGTTGATTTTAAAAGATTAGTGGCAATACTTCCGGCTTTAGCAGTTGCACAGCTTATGTGCTGGTGGAATTTCAGTTTCCTATCCACAGTTATTCCCAAATCCTTGTGAGAGAAGCATTGATTTATAGGAATGTCATTTAGGATGTATATGGGAGTAAGGAGATCATCTGACTGGACACAGCGCTGTCTAGCAAAGCGGAGATGGACACATTTACTGGTAGAAAACCTTAGCCCCCAAGAAGCAGCAGTGGAAGATAGTAAATCAATATTATCCTGCATACCTGGAAGAGATAAGGAGCAGCCAAGGGATGGGGCTGAGGAGTGAAAATATAATTTGAGGTCATCAGCAAACATCTTAAAGTTGCACTGAATTTGGAAGCAGGTGTGATTTATGAATATGAGAAACAACAATGGGCCCAGAACCGAACCCTGGGGAACTCCACTTAAGACTGGTTTTGCCAGGCTTGTGTATCCATTTATTGAGACCTTCATTGAGCGGCCGAGTAGAAAACTGCTGATCCACTGTAACAGATTGCCGGAGATACCAATCGCCACTAGTTTGTCAATGAGTGTCTGGTGATGCACTCGGTCAAATGCCTTAACAAAGTCAAATAGAATTAAATCAACCACTTGTCCTTGATCATACCAGTAAGTTATGTAGTCGTAAGTGAGTAAAAGTTGGTCAGTGACTGAACGGTTGGGCCTAAAACCAAATTGGGACTCATCAAAAATTAGATGATCTTCTATGAATCCAAATAGTGACTTGCAAATAATGCGTTCCATTGTCTTGCAGGGAGTGGGGTTTAAACTAATCGGGCGATAGTTCAGTGGATCACTACGGGATCCTTTCTTATAGATTGGGCAAACATGAGATGTTTTCCAAGTCTGAGGTATGGCACCAGATGACATAGACTTATTGAAAATGATGGACAGAGGGTAAGCCAGTTCTGATGCGCATTCTTTTAGAAGGCGTGGATGGAGGTTATCAGGACCCATGGCACTATCAACATCAAGTGATTTGAGTTGGGATACAACATCTTCGGGGTGAAATTGGACAGATGAAATAATGCCCTGGCATGCTTGATGTGGAAAAGGGTTCAAAGATGTCTCAACAACAAACACTGTAGAGAACGCTGTGGAGCCCCACACAGCTTGACACCCCTGAACACCTGCTACTGCACTGTCCACACCAATACCTCCTTCACCCACTGCATGCCCTGCTACCCCACAGACCCACACTGGCTGATCTACTAGGTGGCTCCACCAATCCTAGCTTGGCTTTCAAGAAGCTTAACTTTACCAGGACCTTCCTAAAAAAAATCTAATCAACTCCACTGCATCTAGACTAAAACTTAACCAGCCTACCGCACCTTTGGGGCACTAGAGGCTGTGATATCACAGCCTGAACCGCCCCAACAAATTCCAAGAAGAAGAAGAAGAAGCAGAAATAGGATTGTTTTTAATGAAGACAAGGATAGTAAAAGAAAAATATTTGTTTAAAGTTTGCTGGTTTCAGTCCAGCTATCAAGCTATGTTTCTTCTCAGGCGGATGTCACCCAGGGCAAGCCCCTAACTCCCCACCATTCCCAGTCACAGCGGTAACCTCCCTTAGTAAATAGTGTGCTTAAAATGAATGGTCGGAGATTTGCACTGCCGACCCAGGGATTGACGGGCAAGCGCGCTAGCCGGGAGGCTAGTATTTATTAAAAGTATTTAGTTAGGAGTAAATGACCTTTTGAAATATATATTCGAAGATATGATAGAAAAGGACCATTAATTTATTAAAGATGTTACAATACTATCAAGAGTCTCAAATAAGTATCAAGGATATAAAAAATCAAAATGAAGGTAGACCTGAAGATCAGCGACATGCCTGCCAAAGTGTATGTTTTTCATCCAAAATCTCTCGGGGACCAAGTTGCTTTTATGTTTCGTTTGAATCCTAGTTAAAATCTACAAAGTGCCATTTTTCATGTAAAAAAATCCCAGAAATAAATCAAATGGCAAATGCTTTTTATATACAGTAAATCCTCGATATAATGAACCTCAATATAACGAATTTCGGATATAACAAACCAAATTTCCTGGCTGATCTCCATGCTGCGACTCACTGGCTCACAGCTCAGTCGGCTGTGAACATTGCCAGGAGACGTTATTCTGGCATTCTCTTCCTCCTCCTCTTTCCTCTCTTCACGAGTGCTACTTACTACTCCATAGAACGAATGAACCATCGGATATATCAAACTTGGTTCATTATTTCCATCACTTTTAATGACCATCAGGTTTAATGAATGACCTCCCCCCCACCCCATATAGTTCGTTATATCGAGGGTTTACTGTACTTTATTTTGGCGAATCACTTCCAATGAATTTTGGTAATTGTGTAGAGTATGACGGATCCGAGTCCTAGCTTATTTAGGGTTATTTTTTCTAGCTACTTTTCTGACCTGAAATCTATGTGGAGGAAGTTTATGGTGATTTCCGATTATATACTGGGGGGCTGTGCCCCCTAGACCCCCAAATTATTTAAATCTCAGAATCATCGTAGGCCCATCCCCCTGATGAGCCTTCCCTCAAAATAAGCTAGAGTCACACCCACCCATACTCACAACATTTACCTGTATTTTGGTTTATCAAAAACCAATAAATAATGCGTGTTTGAATCCTAGTTCAAATCTACAAGCTGCCATTTATCATGTAAAAAAATCCCAGAAATAAACCAAATTTAAAATGCTTTTTACTTACTTTTATTTTAGAAAATGCTTTTTATATACTTTAATTAATTTATGATCGGCGAACTATCTATGTTATTAATTTTTTCCAATCACTAAATAAACCGGAAAGTTGTAGAACAGCTTTAGAGCTAGTTATACACAAAAAGTCCATGTTGAAACTGAAATTTCTGCATAAAAGATCGTCTCTTCTCCACAAAAACAAGTTCCTCTAAAAGATTTAGTTAAGTTTATTTAAAGTTTATTTCATACACTGCTTTGAAAACTTCAGTGACCTATCTACTACTACACCTAAGTCCTTCTCATCCTCAACTGAATTCAGCCAATACCCATCCATTTCATAGCTAAACTCCCTATTATTTCTTCCCATGTTAAGAACTTGCATTTTTTAAGGTTAAAAGTCATCTGCCACTTCTGAGCCCGAGCTAATAACTTATTTAAGTGACTCTGCACTTTAAAGCTACCCTCAACTTCTTTGACTACAGCTACCAATTTAGTGTTATCAGCAAAAATTAACACTTTGCTATTTACAGCCTCCTCAAGATCATTTATATAAACTATGAATAATAAAGGGCCTAGAACGGATCCCTGAGGTACGCCACTGATAATGTCCCTCCACTGTGACCTCACCCCATTCATCACAACTCTGTTTCCTGTCTTTCAGCCATTCAGTTATCCAATTCAAAACTTTACCACATATCCCATGCATTTTTAATTTGTGAACTAGTCTCCTATGTGGAACCTTATCAAAAGCTTTGCTAAAATCTAGTAGATTACATCAACATTCTCTCCCTTATCTAATTGTTTAGTTACATAATCCATAAAATCCAGTAAATTTGTTAAACATGATCTACCTCTTCTAAACCCATGCTGAGCATCATTTATTAACCTACCACACTCTAGATGGTCAGAAATCCCCTTCTTAACTATCTTCTCAAGGATTTTACAAACGATAGAAGTTAAGCTTACCGGCCTAAAGTTATTTGGGTCCTCTTTACTTACCTTTTTAAAAATTGGCACTACATTCGCTAATTTCCAATCAATAGGTATTTCTCCAAACTCTAGTGATCTAGTATATATCTTCTCAAGAGCTACTGCAATACTATCTTCACCTTCTTTGAATAACCTAGAATGAATGTTGTCTGGGCCAGATGACTTACTAGTATTTAACTCCGGATGGTTTTGCTGCCCCCATATTCACTCCTTGTAGAGCAGGCTACTGCATGGGGTGATAGCATTTGCATCCTGTTGAAACAATAGGGTCACCATGCCCAATGATGAAGAATAAAAACCCCCATCAACTCTCCCTTTAACATCAGGTGCAGGGGACTCTCCCTTCACCCCTCACCCCCTTCTCTTGAGTCACTCTTGAGCGACTCCCTCTCTCCAGGGGCATTTTCCCCCTTTACTACTTTCCAAGAGGACTGCCAAGAAAGCAGGCAAACTCATAATTGACCACTCTCACTGATAGGGCCAACCGTGTTAAGGGAGCAAGAGATAGCAGGGCTCATTGGCCCATGCCCCCTATGTCCTACTTGTATGTACAATCAGCTTGCAGGGGGTCAGTATACCTGCCCCCCTTCTCATTCAAGGTTCCTTGAATGGGATCTGTGATATCATTGGGGTGATAGCCATATGGAGGCCATCCCTTCCCCAGAGATGGACATGGGGTCAAACCCGGGCTTAGTGCCAAGCACAGAACCCGAGTCTGCCCCTGTAAGGCTATCATGGATATCCACAATTCTCAATCAGTGATCTGTTCTTACCTTAATATAATTATTAAACTAATTAATTATTAATATATAAAAATAGAGATAGCTATTCTTTTTCTATGTTATTCTAATACTTGTAACATTTGTTTTTTGAAAAAACCCAGAATAAAACCCATTGGGTTTTTTTTTCCTCAAAATTTCACTTCTTTAAAAGAAATGAACACTACATATTATTTTATTCAAAATTCCTATTTAGGTTTATAATTTCAACAAATATGTATCAAATTAAGATTATTTCTCTTACTCTGATACTGACTTATAAATAATTCCTCTCTCCTACAGGTTATGGCTACCCACAATTCTTGATCAGTGATCTGTTACTGTGATCTATTCTTACTTAATATAATTACTATTATAAAAATAGAGATAGCTTTTTTTTCTACGTTATTCTAATGCTTGTAGTGTTTGTTTTTTGAAAAAGCCCAGAATAAAACCCGGGTTTTGGGGGGCCTTTTCAAAATTTGGGGGGTTTTGCCAACCTTGCCTGGCTGGTGCCCCTGTGACAGCCAAGACTTTCTCCATTTTAGAGAAGGATCTTGCTGGGGCTGGTCCATTTGGCCTAGGGGCAACTACTGGCAGAGGAGAGAAGCGGATTCATTCACTACTCTCCTCTCCTAAAAAGAAAAGGAACAAGATGATGAAAAAGACAAAGAAGACTCGGGGCACCTCTCCTTCCGCAGGAGCCGCGGTGAGGGATGGGTCTGCTGCTGTTTCTGTAAGTGACCAATCCAAGATCAGCATGTCCAGTCATGTTTCTCCGCTAGGTGAGGAGTCCCAGACTACGACCAAATGTGCGCAGAGCGGAGCCTCTATTACATCAGGGCCCCTCATTTAGAGACTACCTGGCATTTTTAGCCCACTAGCTTCAAACGCTTCATCGTTATTCACTCCACTAATGGCAGCATGTTGGCTAAAGGCCGAAGGTGACACATTTTTCGGATGGGGGCCTTCTGGCAAATGCATCAAATCCCTCCAAGGCGGCCATGATTAGTGCCATTCGGACACTTTATGGTACGCCAGTGAGTGTGACACCACACTCTACCATGAATGTTGTGAAAAGAGTGGTTTATGCTAGGGAACTCGTGGACTACTCCATAGATGACATCACTTTAGAGCTGGCCGACCATGGGGGTGGGGGGGCAAGGTCAAATGTATGATGAGGAAACTGGGAGGGGCTGAGAGACCCACCCCTACACTCTTCGTTAGACTGTGACAAGCTCCCTGAGCCACACATAAGTCAAAAGCATGTGTGGCCAAGTGTGTCAATTGTGGAGAGCTGCACACCGCTTCTTTGAAGCAATGTGGTGCATATCTCCTTGAGAAGTAAATCCTATCCGTTCAAGCCTAGGATCATCTCTTATTCTGCAAGGATAAGGACTTGGTCCTGGCATGCCCAGCACTGCCTGGGACATCTTATGCCTTAATGTAAGAAAGATACCTTCTGCTGCCGGCATAAATGGTTTGCACCCAGCCCTGGCAAAACCAGGGCTCGCCCTCCTTCCCCCAACCTAAGGTGAAATGGCCCTACACCTCCACCAAGTCAATAGACTCACTGAAAGCCACTTCCCTGAAGTTGATCATTACACCATCTTCCGGGGTTTAAAGACAGTGGATCCTCCAAAGCCCCCCCCCCCTCCTGTCTAAGGTTTTGAGGCAGAGGGAGGAAAAGGCTTGCATGGTGAGCCCAACCTCCCCTGACAAGTCCTAAAGGTGACAGCGCCCGGAGTTCTTCCTCCGGATAGCATATGACTATTCCTGTGAGGGTCTTCTCTTCAAAGAGGGTCCCCGCATCGCCTCCGAGCTAGCCCTGGTGGGCATATTCCTTCAATGGAATTGCTGCAGACTCTGGGCCAACTGGGAGGAGCTGTGGAGGCTTGTCTTGCTTCCCATTAGCTATTTTTCTGCAGGAGACCATGTTAGGCACGTGCCCCCTGCCCACCCTCCCGGGGTATAATGGTTTTGCAACCCCACCATACGAGATGGGTGCAGAGCAGGAGGATGCACGATTTATAGCCGACGTGATGTCTCTATTCTTCTCTTTGTATTAGATACCTCTTTTCAGGCAGTAGCTGCGCAGCTGCACCTAAATAGAGTATACTGTTATTTCTGCATACATTTCACTGTCAGCCGACTTTGATGCTGCGGACTAACGCCTCATTGTGGCACGGTTGCTGAGGCCCTTTCTCTTGCTTGGATATCTGAACGGTAGACACCCCCTCTGGGGAGATTACTTGATTAATAATCCCAGGGGTCAAGTCCTTACCAACCTGATTGATGAGCTGGAGATAGATGACATAATTGTTAATGAGTTTACACATCACTGCCCGAGAACTGCTTCATTTTCCTGCCTCAGTCTATCTTTGTGTTCTTTGGATGCACAGCCTGATTTTGGGTGGGGGGTGGGGGTCAAAGACCTCCATGGTAGTGATCACTTTCCCATTCAAATATTTTGGGGGCTGCTGCTGCCTGAGAGCCCACCCCCATGGTGTTTGGCACAGCCACAGTTGTCTGCATTTTAGGAAATGACTGATTTCTCCGTCTTAGTTGAAAAGTTTAGGTCGGTAGATGAGGCCATTGAGTTCTTCTCCAGCCCACCAACTGCTCCCGTGGCGGTCAGCTGAGTGTGAGACGGCCCTCAAACAGAAGCTTTATGCCTACATGTGTTATAAGCGCTGCCTGAATGACATCACTGTTGCTGAATCTCATTAAGCTAAGGCTAGGGCCTGGTATATTTCGAAGCACACATACTGCTCTTCTTGGCAGGCATACATGTCTTCACTTAATGGGAAAACCCTTCTAGCAGAGGTGTGGAAGTGAGTCAAAAGGATTCAGGGCAAGTTCTAGCAGGACCACCCTCCCATTCTCCAGGAGAATAGGACTGAAATCTCAGAAGCTCAACTATGGATGTGAGTTTTATGCAACCGCAGCCAAGCGTGTATTGCGGAAGCTGGACTCAATCCACCACACCGGCCTTTGCCTGGTGACCAGTGCCCTATGCACTTCTCCCATTGAGAGCCTACTTGTCAATGCTAGGGAGATGCCACTCACTGTGCACTGTGCATTATTTGCCTGTATGTGTGAGCCCAGAGCCTCCCTCAGTCCCAATAGCTCTCACTGCATCCGCAACTGATCTCAATGGTGTCTATACTGCTGAGAGACGCCAGCCATACCCTAAGCCATTTAGGTTTAGGGCTAGGAAACTCCTTTGAGAGTTAGGTATAGCTCTCAGTCTGTTGGCACCCATGGTACTACCTTTAACTATTTGTCACCGTGCCTCTGCTCCCAAAGCTTCTACAGCACTCAGAGTATTGGGTTCAGCCTTTTTGGTGCACACTTTGTATCACGCTGGAACTATGCCAGTGTATACAGATGGCTCCAAGTCCCAAGAGGGGGTGGGTTTCCATGCCGTATCCCTTCTGTTTGAAGTCATTGGGGCTCTGCCAGGTGCTGCAGCAGTCTTCATGGCCCAACTGGTTGCAATGCTCCACTCAGTGCCAGAGATAACTTGATTTGCCCAGTTAGAGACCAGATTGTGATTTATAGCGACTCACAAAGCACCTTGAGTGCTCTCTCCGCATCCCTTGGTTCGCGATATCTGTGATGCCACAGTTTTTGCAAGCCAGCCGGATGTCAAGATTATCTTCTGCAGATTGCTAGACAAGTTGGAATTGTGGGGAATGAGGGCGCCAAAGAGTCTGCGAGGACTGGGTGACCAGACCAGCATTTCGCTCTTAAGAACATAAGAAAAGAAGGAGACTGCAAAAGACCATTCATGGCCTACACTTGGCAGGAATACGGGCAGCTCTCCGGGTTGCTTGCCATTGCACTGTGACTGTTCTCATGGACCTACCCCCAAAGGCCCTGACAGCTTCAGGTTACTTTCAATCATCTCTGAATTGGAGACACTCGCAGGAAGCACGGCATCGCCATTTGATGGAACGCTCTCCTGCGCCTTATTGTGAAGACTGCATTGTCCCCCAGACTGTTTGACACATTCTTGATGAATGTCTCATTCTGGGTGATCTTCCCACACATTATTTGTCCCAGTACCAGGATGAACAGGGTCGCTACCACTTGTCCCTTGTACTCAGGACAATTTTGTGCATACTTACTTGTAGACTTTACAACTTTTTAGAGGAAACTGGCCTCTTCCACTTTATTTGATTGTTGTGGGTCACATGTTCATGCATTGGGGGAGGTGAGCCTACCCCAGGCACTGGAGTGCACTTCCTTCTTGCGTTTTTGGTTTATTTTCTTAGCCTTTGTCATTTTTATCATTGTTATTTACATTTTATTTGTTTTTTAATATAGTCTAGTAATAGGCAGTTGCCAGATAGGCTCCTAAAATTCTTAAAAAAGAAACCAGTAGCATGGCTTATTTGGCATATTACCTCTCTACAAGAAGCTTAAGTGTACAGATCATTTTGGACATTCAATTTTTTTAGTAAATTGCCTTTCTGAAGATAATTTTCACTTTATCTCAATTTGCATAACCTTTTTACCCTTACCTGTAAGTTATCATACACCTATTTTATTTTCTCTAGAAAAGTTATGGAAGATGTTTTGATATATACAGGCATTATGTTCTTTTTGGGTGGTATTATATTTTTACCTAAATATTCTAAATGTCTAAAGAAAATTTATCTTTCAGGAAAATGGTATCTGATATTAAATATTTAAGTTATAGGAACTTTTAGAGTAAAATTATTAATGTATGACTCGGTTAGCAAAATTTTCATTTTTGTCTATTTATAATTTCTATCTTGAAAAGTATTCATGCATATTATCCAAGTATGGATGTGTGTTTTATGGATTTTATCCATTTAGATTGTCATCTGTTTTCATCCATCCATGTTGCTACCAAAATAGTACATATAAGTATCAGTATTATGCACATGTCCTCACCAATATTAGCGGCTTGAGACAATATTCGAGTTATAAAACTCATGAAAAAATGGTTAATATTTTAAATGTCGCTGAAAAAAATGATGCTGCTAAAAGTTTGGCTGAGATTCTTTCTCGAGGTGGATATCGCAGAGTAAGTATTACATGTAATTATTTTAATTATAATTTAGATGAATATTCAATTCAAAAGACTAATTAAGAGATGCAAATATATATTATAAGTATTTGAGCCCAAGGTGTAATCTAATGATAAATCTTTTAAGTGTTGTTTTGGTATATTTTTGTCACTACCTGATGGTCTTAGTGAGGAGCCTTCCATTTAATATCAGATCCAAACTAGGACACATTACAGCATAGGGCAGCTACTGCAAAGATAATCCAAATTGGGAAATTATGTGTTCTACATATTCCTGCAGTCTTGTATTATCTTTTTATTGTTTATTTTAAAAATTTGCCAATATATTCTATGGATGTTTTTTCCTAAAGCATTTTTCACCCCCACAGAGAGAGGGGCTTAGTAAATATAACAAGATCTATGAATTTGATACAATGCTTGATGGGCAGAGGTGTAAGATGACAATGACATCTGTGTCTGGCCATCTTCTCAACCAGTCCTTCACTGGAAATTATAAGAAATGGTACGGATGCAATCCATTGGACCTTTTTGATGCGCCTGTTGTCAAAGTGTGTCAACCTGACATGGAAGGAATCAAGGTTTGTAATTTCAACAAAAATTTCATAACTCAAGTATAATCTTACACACATATTTCAATTGCTGACTTAGCTAATTTAAGACATTTTACCAAATAGAAGACTTTAGAGCGAGAAGCAAGGTCTTCACAAAGATTGATTATTTGGACTGATTGTGATAGAGAAGGTGAGAACATCGGTTTTGAAATTATATCTGTTTGCACAGGAATAAATCCAAATCTACAGGTAAATAGGTAAGATGATATTTGTTTTTATTTTGCAAAAAATAGAAGAATTTATAAGTTCAGAATTAAATGTTTATTTAGGGTAAAATTGTCCTCTACAAAGGATAGCAATATAAGTTCTTTAAGTAAACATTTTCACCCTTTTTACCATCATCTAATACTGCCATTATTTCACAAGTGGTTTCTAGTATCTGAACTCCTTAATGATAGGTCCCATGCTACACCCACGTAAATGGCAGGCAGATGTATAATTGAGAGCCACTTTAGTGGCATTCAACCTTTGAAATGTATTGTATAGGAGCTGATATTTTGGCTATCCCATCATAGCTGTATAAGAAATGTGAGCCATCATAACGGCATCCTATCATTAATGGATAGTGGCAATAACCTAGTAGTTGTACCCCTTAAAACCAATCGATCAATCATTAAGGGGTTGAGCTATGTTTTTCCGCTCTCTTCCACTTATTTTTACTACCCCTTATTGACATTCTAGCAGAGGTGTCCTCATTAGTTTTGATTACTCTTTTAACAATTCTTGACTAGAAGGACAAAATTTTCATTAATGAATTGTGCCTCTAAAGTGCAATTCATGATCTGAGTACCTATACTTAATATTGATATATGTTTTAAAATTTTTAATGTGCCTTCTTATCCTCTTGTCTCTTCTCCCCTCATAGTTTATAAGGTATGCAAAGATAACCTCATTGGATTACATAATTGTATTTCCTCATTACAAATTTGGAAAGTTAAATTGCCATAATATGAAAACAAAACCTGCTTAAATTCTCTTTCCAGGCTTTCTTCCTATTTTTATCTCCCATCCTTGGGCATTCCTACCCATGAAAAAACTCATGCGACTGTGAGCAAAATTAGCCTACATTGGGTATGATTAGTTGCTGGATTGGGGTCAAGATTTAAGTTTACCTTGCACCAAGCTCTATGTTGTAGCATAGTTCAGATCTCCCTTGTTCGAATCAGAGCGCTACAAGAACGGTGCAGTTCCCACAATAACTAAAATGATCAATAATCATTAACATCTGATATATTGTAGCCTTTTCATATTTCACTATGTGTTTTTCAGTTTTGGTACACTCTATAGTTTTTTCTGTTACTTTAAATAAATATTTTCAGCCAAATGGCTGCCAACTTTGGAATAAACTGAATTATTATTATTATATTAAACTGTAGGCCCATTGATATAGACAGTAATTAGTACGAATGGGTGATAAAAGCCATATGGGTATGTTAGGCATTCTGCCCCTTTATAATCATTGACGAGATCCTTTTATGAAATTCATATAAAGATCAAAATGATGATTGCTAGCAAGTCCCTGGACACCAGGGGCTGTTCTTGTTGAAGGAAAGGTGCTAGGAAGTATTGTATTGACACTGACCCGTGATCGGGGAATCTTTCATTAACTGAGGTCAGGGGTGAAGGGTCTACCCATTCCCCAATGGCGATATACGTAAATACCGATTTAACAAGTCCTGGGATGGAAAAGAGAGTGGAGATGTTGCCTTGTCAGGATGGAAGAAGGGGAGGCAGTGGTGTTGGGTTTTGTGATTGTTTATGTGAGAGGAGCTACTTGCCCCTGTATTGGGGTAATACAGCACATCTGCAAATAGGTAGCGAGTCCCCTCTCTGCACTAAAGTTTTGTGTCCTCTCTCACTGGGATTGAACCCAATACATAGACATTAGAAGTCCAAGCCTTATTTACTAGGCTGACAAGAGCTCCAACTATTTGTGTAGTTCTGGTATATTATATGCCATTCTGAGCCTAATATTTAAGATTGACAGTCTTTACTATTGCACTTTTTGTCATCTTTCTTTTAATTCACTCTACTCCTTTCCTTTGTTCTTTTTACCCCAAATGTCCTTGTTGTTTACAATGTTTGGTTGTTTTTTTTTCCCTTAAAAATCTCTCATTGTTGAATCTTCAAACATTCAAACAATCTAAGTTGCTATAGTAACCTAACCCTTTAATCTCCCCTCATTTTTGTTTTGTCTAAGGATATGAGACAAGGGGAAAGCACCATCACTCATTGTAAAAGCAATTATGTACACAACCATGTGTGAAAATGGCAGAAACTCCTGTTTGGGAACCTGTTTTTTTTTTTTTTTTACAAATGTGCTTTATACCCTTGGATCTGGTCATGAGATTGCTGTTCCCAAATTCTATCTCCATTTTCCCCCATCCTGCAACATTGAACACGACTGTTATGATACTACATTTTCTTCACTCCAATTTTGATTACATGTAAAGGTTTTTGGTTTAGCTTGTATTTGTTCTTTGGGCTTTTACAATAATTAACAATAATGGCTCTTCTCATGGTCACCACCTCAATACTAAAGGGTACATCTTGAAAATAGGGAGAGTGATTTGTGTACAAAAGGATGAAATATCAAGAATAATGATCTAAAATCCCTTTATTTGTGAGCCAAATTCTTTGTTAAAATTACTTCCAGAGCCAAGTTTTCTGAGATCACTCATCAGTCTGTGACTCGAGCTTTAGCCAATCTGGGCCGTCCTGATGAAAGACAGAATAATGCAGTGGAAGTGAGGAGTGAACTGGATCTGAGAATTGGTGAGTCCTTTTCTTTTCCCAGATACCCCAAATGAGGGTGCCAGGGATCTCAATACTGTGATTCAGGAAGGGTTCAATCCATTCCTAGCTAGCCAAGTGGAAGCACTGCTTCTCACATGACCAAAGTTCAGCCATATATATAATACACAGCAATGAAATTATTCATACACAAAGTAATATCCAGTATTTGTGCTTATTTCTTGAAATTGGTTGGTCGCATGATGGCATGTTGAATATATATTTATAAGAATATGGAGAGGAATGCAAAACGTGTTTCAGAACTATTAATGTAATATAACAATTCCAGGATAGGAATATTACATAGTCAAAATTATTTGTACAGTGAGGAAATCATAATTAATTTCAAAATTATACATGTTTCAATCATTAAACTCATATCTCTGAGGTCCCTCTGTATGACCTCATTCCACATCTTCCTCGGTCTCCCTCTGGCAGCTACACCCCCAACTTCCAAACTCCTAACACCTTTCACCCAATTATTATCCTGCATTCTTTCTACATGACCGAACCACCTCAATCTGCCTCTTCTCAGTGCCACACTGATGCATTCTATCCCCAATATATCCCTTTATTCACAGTTCGCAACTCTGTCACCTCCAGGCCTCAAATTCAGAGCTGCACTGCATATCCATCTCACCATTCTCATCTCAGTACGCTTGAGCCTCTGGATGTCCTCTTCTTTCACAGCCCAATTTTCGCTGCCATGCAACATTGCACTTCATACTCACGCAGTGTACAGACATCCCTTAGCTTGGAGGAAAAAATCCGAACTTTTTCCAACCACTTTTAACCCTTGCCACGGAACTCGCCCCAGGCACTGATCATATCTCCCAGATAGCAGAACTCTACGCATTCAAGCGAGACAGCATCAAATACAATCCTCTTGTGTCTCCTCTCCTCCACTTGCTCTCCTCTACACACAGTGCACTGAAACTCTCCATCATTCTGCAGCCTACCCCTACATCTTTTATGCACCCACAAACCACATCCATTACACAGGATAGGGTTATTCCCTACCCCTATGTGACAGACTGCACATGTCCACATACCCTCAATGATGTTATTACCTCCACCCAGTCTTGAAATCATCATCTTTGTTTTATCCAAATTCACTCTCAGCCCCATGGAATTCATCCCTTCCCTCCACAACCTGAACTTCTCAAGTATCAGCACTAGATCATCAGCATACAACAACTTGAATGCCAATCCTGTTCTAAAATTGTGTGACAGCACTTCCAGGACCATACCAAAGAGCAAGGGACTCAAATGGATCCCTGATGCACACCAACCTTCACATAGAAGTCATTCAATTCTCCATTTACCCTCCTCTGGGTTGTTGAACCTTCATACATATCCATGACCATCCTAACCAACCAATCCTCAATCTCTGATTTTCTCATTGCCCACCTCACCACATCTCTTGGTACCCTATCAAAAACCTTTTCCAGTTCAACAAAAATATAATACAATGCTCTTTTCCTAGCTATGTACTTCTCCTGGAACTGTCTAACTATAAATATATCTGTGGTTCTTTTTCCAGGCATGAACCCAAACTGCATGTCGTCAAAGTTTATCCTTTCCCTAATCATTTCTTCTAGAACATGCTCCATAATTTTCACAACATGATCGAGGAGCTTTATGCCTCTATAGCTACCCCTTTCTAGTGCATCACCTCTACCCTTATACACATTCACAATCACACTCTTCAGCCAGTCCTCTGGTACAGCACATTCATTTATGGCAGCATTTATAAGGTCTTTGCTCAACCTCACACCGATATCTCCAGAGGCTTTGAACATCTACACATTTATCTCAGAAACACCCACTGCCTTAGGCTCTGCTCACCATTTTGTCCTCAATTGATGGCCATAGTCCAGCCACAGGTTCTGCTGAATCCACAAGTCTCAAGTCCCAAGTCAAATTCTACATTTAATAAACGATTATAGTGTTCCCTCCAAACCTTTTTTATATCATCCTGCCCAAGCACTGTATTTTATGTATGAAGCTTTCCAGAATATTCTCCCACCAGAATGTTCTAGAAATATCCTTGCCACTTAGTTACAAACATTACATGGAGCACACACGTGTCATCCGTATGAGTCTCTTGTTGCCAGCATGATAGGTAAGACGAAGGAGCCCAGCGTTGACTTATGGCAGAAGATTATTGACTTCCACAAATTGGGAAACAGTTACAGCATTTTATCAAAATGTTTGGCTATACCTAGATCAATGGTACAATCTGTTATAAAGAATTTTAAGGAATGTGGCATGATGGAAACTTTGCCTGGGTGTGGAAGAAAACTGAAAATGTTAACAAAAACTGTTGCAATGTTAATATGAACCCAAGAATTGTATTGGATGACATTGCTAAAGAATTGGATACAAAGGGCATCAGCATTAGTTCCAATACAAGGAAGAATGAAATCTGAAGACTATATAAATATACTGGATGGAAATCTGAAAACATCAGCTACAGATCTTGGGCTAGGATGAAGGTTTACCTTCCAACAAGATAATGACCACGAGCATTCATCTAAAACTGTGGCTGAATGGCTTCGGAAAAATAAGATAACAACATTGCCATGGCTCTCAATAAGTCCTGACCTGAATCCCATAGAAAATTTATGGGGCTAATTCAAAGTTAGGGTAACTTGTCAGGCTCTAAGAAATCTTCATGAATTAGAGGTTGTGGCTATTGAAGAATGGCTAAAAATCCCAACTGAAACATGTTCAAATTTAATAAAGAATTATAGAAAATGATTGCTGGAAGTTGTAAAGATGTAAAGCCATGCAATTAACTATTAATATGGCGGTTATGTTGACATTTCCCCACTGTACAAATAATTTTGACTATGTAGCTTTTGTAATATTCCTGTTCTGGAATTGTTATATTACATTGATAGTTCTGAAACACATGTTTTACATTCCTCTCCATATTCTTACAAATATATATTCAACATGCCATCATGCAACCTACCAATTTCAAGAAATAAGTGCAAATACTGGATATTACTTTGTGTACAAATAATTTTGTTGCTAAGTGTAAGTCACCGGATAGGAGTTCCAATTCAGGTCAACTTTGAAACTATTACCTGACTGCAAGGTGGTGGGAGGGGGGGGGGGGCTGTATAGTGTTATGCCTGGCATCTGGAGGAGTGGCATGCCCTCCCAACCCCAGTTCTGTTAGTCAAAGTCAATTTAAACTACCTGGGCTTTCCCCCTTCTAGACATTGCATTTTACCCCTTTTTTTTCCCCTGTTCTTTAGAAGCCCATTCTCACCTATTTTGGCTAGTGGCTAATATGGCAGGCTAGTCGTGGACCAGCTTTTATCCACTAATTACGGATCAGGGCTTGGTGGGGGTGGTCTTCCCCCTTCCTCTTGGCTCATGTGTGTGGGTGTTTAACCTACCGGTTTCCTTCCCCACATTTTTCCTTCTGTCAGGTGTAGCATTGGTCTACAGCTGACATCTGAAGGATTGTGGTCCTTCTCAGCCCCAATCCCTGCAGAACCCCTGCAGCTATATATCTGCCACACATTTTTTACTTTCTCATTCTTCATCACTTTATGTATGGATCTCTCCAAGTACAAACTTTCTATGGGAGATTCAGGTTGTATGTTAAACTGTGAGTCTCTATCACACCATCTTCAATGGTTTATTTACATCTGTTTATTAATACTCTGTGAAGGTTGTGCAGTTGGGTTCTGATTTTAACTTTTTAAAGATTGATCAATTAAATTTGACAGTTATTTATTCAGTTTGTGTTATCACCTGTAGATCCCTTTTATTGGGAGAGTAAAAATACCATCCATGCCATATCAATTGTTTGTTGTGGAAGTTATATATGATCATGCAGATGTATGAAGTGAATCTGCTGAATATGTAAAGTTCTTGAAAAAATAATCCTATAAATTTTCACAATTTTCTTTGACCCAATTTGGACTCTATTCTTTTTTTCAAATTCTATCTCATCTTTTTTTAATCATTCTATGGCATTTATGAATACTAATACCTAGTTAGTGGACATTTTGGTTAAGATAAGGTTTATCATCTGTGGTTTATCCTATAGAGAAGTAATATGGCTATTAGTGCTATAAACACTGTCTGAACAATTTCACCATGTATGAATTTGGTCAGGCAACACCAAGATTCTGTTTCATTTGTAAGCACGCTTGCACTCTTCTTGGTGGGCATATCTCTTCACCACGAAGATAAGGCTGCTATCTCAGACCATGCATCTGTGGTGGAGTCCTTTGTGGCTGCATTATTCACATTCTCCACCTGTGGGATTCTGATTCACCAGTATTTAATGCATGTTGCATATTTGCTGAAGGGTACTAATTGGATTTCATATCCAGAGGAAAAGAACCCTTTATTGTTGAGGTTATGCTTTAAGTGAGCTGCAGTTCACTCTAGCTTCATTCTCTGGTACTGCTTCCAGTCTAGATGATATCCCATATGTCATTCTTTGACCCCTGGGTGAGTGAGACACAACATTTTTGTAGGCTGTATTCAGTAAGATCTGAATTTAGGCCATCTTTGTAGAGTCCTTGGGAATGGCTACAATGCTTGCTTTTCATAAGCCGGGGAGAGATCACTCTACCTCATCTATTTACACCTGATTTTTGTAACCTTTTGTGTTGCAAGTTGATGGAGAAAATGGTTTAATGTTAAGTTAGCTTATTTTCTTGACACTGGAGGTCGCTTATATTGTGCACAGTGCGGCTTCAAAGACAAATTACACTCCATGTCAGTGTGCTTGCTATCTCCGAGGCCTTCCATTTTAGGGAGCACTTCAACAATATCTTTTGATCTGGACAAGGCCTATGATACTGCATGGTGATACAGTATCATGGACACCCTCCATACTATTAGGGTGAGGGGATGCCCCACACTTTTAATGAGTTCATATGAGAGGCCAATTCTGTGTAAGAATGGGGTACCTCTCTCCTGTTCAAGGGGCAGGAAGAGGGCATCCGGAAGTGTCCTTAGTGCCATTCTCTTTCCAGTGAATATTAACCTTATAACATCGCTGGTGCTGGGAGATGTTATAAACAACTCTTGCTCAATAAGATAAAACCCCAGCATTGGTCTTTATGGTAGTTGGTAAAGCAACATCAACATTCTAAAGTGGTGACAATCCTGCAATGAATCTTCATCCTAGCTATATATATGTTGTAAACACTAAGTATTGCATGAGTAAGCACTATATATATATAACATGTGGCTTTTTTTTTACCACACTATGCTTATTAATGCAATTCAGGTTTGTAAAGCCTGTGAGATTGTGTGGAAAGTATATTAGAATTCGTCCACAATGTCACCCTGGAGGTTACCACCTTTAAATATTTGTCACCATGCCTCTACTTCCCAAACTTCTACAGTACCAGGAGTATGGCAGTCATATTTTTTTATACATAATTCCATGGCTGCTGTGAGGCAGGAGGATGTTTTGATTATGTTCTGCTGGGTTCATGGACATGTAAGAGTTGCAAGAAATCAGTGCACTGATGAGGGGGCCAGATTGTCTGCGCAGACTGGGTAACCAGACCATCATTTTGCTCTTCCCCACTCCAACTACACAGCAGGAATCAGAATAGCCCTTTGTTCTGCATAGCAGAGAAGATGGGAGAGGGTGAACTGGAATTTAGAGTTTCTTGGGCATTGCACCCTGAATCCCATGGATCTACCTTCCAATGCCTATAGGTTTCATGCCATTTTTTTTGCCCCCGAATTGGAGGGGGGGGGACATGCAGGATGGAGTGCCATTTAATGGAGCACTCCTGTGAACCTCTCAAGATTGCTTGGTCCCCCAGATGTTAAGACACTCTTTGGTTGAATGTCCTAGTCTGGGAAAGCTCTCAGAGTGGTACCTGTCCCAGTACTGGGACTAGTGGGGTTACTACTGCCTTTCTCGACTCATGGGATGGACTTCCTGCTCGCCTGTTTGTGATCTTTTGTTTTTGGAAGAGGTGAGCCTCGTTCATAATATTTAAATTGCTGAAGATAGATACGCTTGCTTGAGATTTCAACTGCTGTGCCCACCCCTGCTGGCAGCCACCAGAAGAGGGTCTACTTTCATTGCTGACCTGAGTCAGCAATGAGAGTTGAGCATTCTGATAGATGTTAGTGATTGGAAAAGATGTGGCAGTCTCCTTTACCATCAAAGGACCCTTTGGTCATTTCTAACTGCTAGTTAGTGGGTATTTAGAGCAGGAGTTCATCACCAAGCTTCCACATTGAAATCACATTCGGAGGCAAACTTAACAGAGCTCAACATTTGAGGTAGTTTGCGGGCTATTCTTGTTTATAATTGTTCTCTCTCCCTTGCTTTTTATTTTAATGCCTCAAACTTCTTGATAAATTACTACTTCAGATGAATATTGCAGCTCTAGTAATATCTTCTTTGCCCTCAGTTTACCATGCCCAGTCTGCATGCGTCAGGAAAGCTTCCACCATGGTGGTCGGGACCTACATGTCTCTGACTCCTGAATTGTTGTGTTTTGTCAGTAAAGTCTGAAGTTTGGATAGTATTCTAATAGGTTTTAATATTTTCATTGATGTGGTTGCAGCTTGGGCAATTTGTGTAGTTGGATTGTGTAAGTGTTTTTGTTAGTCTAGGTATGTCTGGTGGCCATACCTGAGTTTGAATGATGTTGACTAATGTCTCTGGATAGATATTCTTTATTTTTGTCTATGTCTGCTGGGCTTGACCATTGTTTGTGAAATTTTGAAGCTGTCATCTGACAAATTGTGTGATATTCCTCTTTTGGAGTGGGCATGTGTGAAGAATGGATTGTTCTGAGAACATGGCATGGGTATGAGGGGTGTTGTTCCCTAGTATAAAATTGTGTGCAAAGCATGTTTAGGTCAGTGTTGAGTATTTTTGTTTATCTGTAGGGGGCTAGTTAGGAAGAATTGGGTGTATCCTTTGATTGTACAGAGGATTGGTTGCTTCAAAAGGCTTATTTTAATTTGGAATTGTTGAAAAAGCCTTTAAATCACCAATAATAAATTGGGTACTTCCTGAGTTGAATTGATCTTGTCCTTTTGACCTTTATTTCATATTTTTTTACTTGTTTACATTTGATAAAATTTTAAGTTACATTTTTTGTTTCAGGGGCATCATTTACAAGGTTTCAAACATTGCGCCTGCAGAAAGTGTTTCCAGAGGCACTTGCCCAGACCTTGATCAGCTATGGGTCTTGCCAATTCCCCACTCTGGGCTTTGTAGTAGAGAGATACAAAGCCATTGAAAATTTTATCCCTGAGCAATTTTGGAAAATTAAAGGTGACAATCCTTTGGTCTCCCCATTTTTGTTAAAAATTGGTCTTCACAAAGACCTAGCAAACCCCCTAAAGGGCACCTCCTTTCTTTGCACATTTGGGTCAGGTTTGGTTTAGATATAGTTGCATACCCTCCCATTCCCAAATGCCCCATATAACCTCTCCTCTTGGTTTCTCTGGCAGTATATCTTCCACACATTCCCAAACTTCTTATTTTGCTGTGTTCCTTTCCAAGACTTCTTGGTGAAAATACCTGGTTGGTATTAGTTTGTTTTTTTTCAATTATAATAATCTCTCAATAGTAGGTGAGTAAGAATCACATCACCATGATGTCAGATGGCTAATTCTCTGACAAATCAGGCAAAAATTTTGAAATATAGAACCACACCTCGATTTTGATGAAAATTGGTGTACAAGAGTTGATTTTTTTGGCTGAAACCACCGAGTCTGAAATCCGTTTTTCATTATCTTAATTAGGATCCAAGTTATGAACATCGCAATTTGGTGGAGGCATTGGTAGCCCTCCCCCCTCCCATACAAAGACTTATCTCAACCCCTAATTTACCAAGAAGGTTGAACACATAGGACATCTAAATTTTTAAATGTGTGCATGTTGACGGGGGGGGGGGGGGAGTACATTCGAAATGAAAAAAATTATCCCCCCTAAAAAGCACTATCTCTTTTGTTTCTTAAAATGCATAATTTCTTTTGTATATTTTATTTGGTCTGTTCAATATACAGTACTGGAAAAATTATTTGGGATTTTTGCAATTTTTGGTCTTTTTATATATAAAGGTCAAATAAACTGAATTTATTTCTTTGAGATATTTTAAATATACTGATTGTGACTTGGAAATATAATGTTGGCATGTTAGGGAAAAAAGTTAGGATGATAGAGTGGCTATAAATTCATTTGTTTAAGAAACAATGGTGCTGAGTGTTGAACAATCTTTATTAATAGACTGCAAATAATTAATATCTCTTTCATCTAATTTTGGGAGAGTTTTTGAATACTCTTCCTTCCATCCCCATTTTTCATGGGCATTTTCTGCATAGTCCTAGTATGCTCTTAGCATTGTTCATATCACAAACATTTTTCCATCAGTCATATGTAATGTCTTTGTCACCAATACTTGCTATCATACATTTGGGTTTTTGTAATGTGTGTGCGCACAGACATAATGAGTGCCCTGTGGTCTTACAATCATGCATCACTTTGGTCATAACTTGGCAAATGTGGAAAATTCAACACAATTTTTTGAGTTGGATTTGTATTGGGGGAAAAAAAGTTTTTAAATTTGACAAGTGACATTTCTGTACAAGTTCATTTTTACCATCAGCCATTCTACCAAATTAATGATGCATCATCAAAAACTAGATAGTAATGATTTTTAGGGAAAAGGATTTATTGAAAAAATCTCAGATGAACATCAAGACTGTTGCGCACAACAAATTCTCTTCTTTTTTTTCTCTACTGTGGATACATGTTAGGTATTGCTGAAAAACATTTTGAGTACCCCAAATTGAATGCAAGGGTCACAATCGCATATTTATTTGACCCCCCCAAAGAAGCAGCAAAATTCGATTCTAACTTAGTGATTTTATATATGTATATAGCGCAGCATAGACTATAGGCAATTTGTTAAAAAGTGCTAAAAAGATCAATATATTTAACCTTGTATATAGAGTGGACCAAGTGAAATATACCAAAGAAATTATGCATTTTAAGAAAAGAAAGGGAGGTTTTTTTGGGGGGGTGGAGAATATTTTTTTTCATTTCCATATACTTTGGGGGTTCCCCCCTATTTAAAAATATAGATGGCCGTAACTTTTTTAATACTTTCTTTGTAAAATATTGAACTAGTGAATTTTAAAGAGCTAAAATTCTCTCTTGACTGGCTTATAATTTAGGGGCTGCCAAACCCCCCTTAATTTTGGATGCCATGACTTTGCTTCTAATTGAGATATTGGAAAACGGATTTCAGACTTGATGGTTTCAGCCCAAAATCTACCCACTCTCTAATTTTGATAAAAATCAAAGAGGGTGTAGTTCCACCCCTTGCCTGACTTGTCAGAGAATCGGCAACTTAAGCGACTGAGATAGGTGGTTGTGAATCTGTGCTCTTAATGTACTCTCCTGTGTTAAATAACCTTGGGTGGATTGAAGGAACTCTTTAACCTGAGCTGCCTGATGGTAGTCTACTCTGGTTTGATGCTACTTGAGCTTATAATAAAATTATATTTTACATGAGCTGTTACTTAATACTGTGCTGGCAGAAATAGGAAGAAAAAGGATAGGTTTTGTTATATAGTGAAAAGAAGATGCTGGATAGCAGTTGTAGGAGTAGAGGATGGCTGCATTGAGTGAGAAAGGAGTAATTGACTGAAGGATTGTTTACTAGAGGAAGATGTATCATGATGGACGTGATTGCCAAAAATATAACAGGCATATGGGAGTTGGTAAGGGTGGTTTCCATATTGTAGTTTGTCCACTTTTTTTTCATCCTATGGCTTTGGCGCATAATGACAAGATTGTTTGTTGTTCTGTAAAGTCTATTGCCTCTGCGCTATAGTAAACCTATGTTTTTTGATGTTTCAGTTTGCCACGAATTAGAAAACTTCGTTGTTGAGTTCCACTGGAGCCGAGTTCGCCTCTTTGACCAGCTGGCATGTCAAGTGCTTCATGAGCGGTGTCTGGACAATCCCAAGGCTACTGTCAGGGCAGTAAAGAGCAGGGTGAAGAGCAAGTGGCGCCCTTTGCCGCTGGATACGATTGTATGTTAAGTTTTACTTGTTTTGAAGATCCCACTTGTCTACTTGGGTTATTTTGGGGGGGGTTAGCAGTCTGATATCTTGGTCAGATTGTTTCATGAATTCAATCTCAATCTTACTGATTTGATCATTTAAAATGTTCGGGGCTCTGCTTACTTCCTCGTTCCTAGGTGTTGGATGAGTAGTTGTCTTGTAAAGCAGTTCTGACTTTGTAACTAGTTTATATGTCCTTTGATTTTAGGCTCAAAACTAGCAGCTTTCTCTGAGAGCTCTGATGTCTAAGGTTGATTTTTTTTTATTATTTGACACATTATAACAACACTTGTATATTCACTTAGTCTCCTCCTCATGTAAAATGCTTCAATTTTCATTTTCAAATTTCTTCTCACCCTTAAACATACCAAGTCATTTACCATACACAGGCATAAACAGCACCCATCATTCACAGTTCCACAACATTCTCACATCCCTGTCCCTCACTCTTCACAGTTCCACATCATTCTCACTCCCATTGTACTTCTCTCAGTACTTACATACAAAAATATATTAAACAGTCATATGAGATGATCCCTCCCCTTTTTACTTGCACCTCCCCCTATATCAAACTTGGCCCATATTTCCACCCGAAGGCACATTTCTCTTCCGATGATTTTCACGCCATTTATCAGTTTACCATCCACTCTACAGTCATGGGCAGAGGTTTTGGCAGAGGTAAATTATGCCGTTTATTTCTTCCCTCATAATCTTATCTGTATCCACTCTCACTTTGACCGGTCGTCAGATGGGCTACTAAAATTAAAAGAAAAAAATCTCACTTTGACAACAATAGTTTCAAAATCGCCATTCACACTTTCGTTACCTCCCATCTTGGCTGCTGTAACTCCCGCCTCCCTGGGTTCCATGCTTCCACTCTCCATCTCTTTCACTTTGTTCAAGTCGTCTGTGCAGGTCGTGTTCTTCGTTGAGAACCTTTCTCGTATCACTTTCAAGCTCATTCTTACCTATGAGATCTTAAATGCCGCAGCTCCCCCTGACCTGTCTTCCTCATCGAACTTATCTCACGTGTGCTGTCCCATTATTGCTTGTTCCTCGTAGTCGTCTGTGCTGCGTGGGCGATTATATTTCTGTATATTTGCTCCTAAGATGAGGAATGATCTGTTTGCTGCTATAATCCCCCCTCCCCTCCCTTCCTTGGTCTCTTCAAGCGTGCTTTGAAGGCACACCTCTTCTCTATGGCTTTTTCCTAGTTTGTAGACAGGTGCTCCGTGAAGGCCTGTTGCCTTGAACGCCATACAATAATACCTATCAATATTTTCTTTCCTGGGGTAGCCAAAAGGGTATCTATAAGTTTAGCAGTTTTTGTGACTTCTACTGCAAAAAAAAAACAGATGAAAATTAATGACTTCTGGGATTCGACCTAAGGAGCCAATCCTCTATTCTTGGCATGATGAACGTCAAAGGGTGTAATTATTTGTGAGCTTCCGCTCGCTTCCCAACCCATCTTTTTGAGGATCACCCACAGGTGTAAGGAGTTTCCCGGTGCTAGTATTTGAGCCATTTCATTACTTGTGCCATCAGTCTTTAAAAACTCAGAACACCTCGAATGCTCTTGAGACATTGGAATCAACGCACTCTCTGGTTATCATTATCCGTGATCCTATGGCTGCCCTGAACCGGAAGGATATCGAGATTATCTTCAGCTGGCTTCCTTGGCATATAGGGATTGTGGGAAATTAGGGCACCTAAGAGCCAGGGGGTACTGGGCGACTTGACTAGCGTTTCGCTCTTTCCCACACTTGACTACATGGTGAGATTCAGAACAACTTTTTGGGCTGCCAGGCAAAGAAGATAGATGGCCAACGAGAACCTAAAGTTGAGAGAAATCACGCTGCATGTGTTTTCGTGGACCTTTCCCCCCCCATCCCGATTCCCCGACGTCTTTAGGTTGTTTTCTGTCGTCTCCGAATCGAGCGCACTCGCAGGACGCACCACCATTTGATAGAGCGCTCCCCTGCACCTTACTGTGACAAGTGCGTTGTTCCCCGCACTGTTTGGCACATTTTTGTTCAGTGACCCGGTCTGGGTGATTTTTGCGTTACCCGGGACAAGCGGGGTCGCTAACACTTGGGACGGGTTCTTGCAAACCTGATTGTGACATTATTCCATTTTTTGAGGGGGGCAGAGTGGGGTGCTCTTCCACTGATATAGTTGTTTAGTGTTTGTTGCATGCTCGGGGGCGGGAGGGAGTGGGGCATTCCTCCCTCGACTTCCCGTGCATGCGTTTTCTCTGTTTTGTTTTGGTTGTTGCTTTTTGTGCTGTTATTTTTTAATCTAATCTTAGAATTAGACTAAATTGTTTTTCAGCGTCCATACCTCAGTGTCGGTCGCCATGAGAGCGCTTTTGAATAAAAACCCTTTGTGTTACGTTAAGGGAGGATGTGGTTATGAGTGCCCCCCTCCCCCATAGAGGAGACTAGTATTCCATGGGCAGGGCGCTGGACAGAGGAGAGTGGGTATGTTGAGGTGAGAAGGCTGACATGGAAGCGATAGGCTATGTTCATGACGATGTATGTAGAGCCAGTTACTGAATCCCGTGGGTGTGATTAGCAGTGTGTTCGCCAATGGGTGGCTACCTTATGATGCTGCTCAAAGTTGTGCGTCCTCTCTCGAATGGATTGAACCTGTGCCTCGACGCTCTATCCGCTAGGGTAGCGAGAGCTCCTCTGCTCTAAAACACTGGGATCATCTCGAAAATACTTAGGGATCGTTCATTACTGTTCCTTTTAAGAGAAAGTTTTGGTACCTTTTATTGCTTCCTCCCTGTAAGGGGCGCGGCGATTTGCCATCCTGGCCTCCGTGCTGACGGGACTCAGCACCCCGTCCGACCCCAGCTTAGCCTCTTCTCCTTCCTTCAGACACTTGTGTTTCCCTCCTGTTTCCTCGCTTTTCATACAACCTCTCCCACAACTTTCTCTGGTCAGCCTCTAATTTCACAGCCAACTATCCCGGATCGGGGCTGAGGGGGGAGGGGACAATGATCCCTCACCCCTGAGCTCCATTTTGGGATGGTGGGTTTTTAAATAATCTGCATTATCCCCACCCACATCTTCCAAACCTCCTCTTCCTTTCTATTTTCAAACACTATACATTTTACGCCGTGTCCAAGATGGAACTGCCATGCTGAGGGACTGCCAGGCCACCAGGCGGGAGCGGTGGCCTTGAATGGCGACACCTGGTTCTGCTAGCCCCGTACACACCCCTTGAAGGGCGGGCTACTGTGAGGGGTGATGAGCAATTGCTTCCCATAAAAAAAATATGGTTACCATGCCCAACGATGATACCAAAAAAAAATTCTCTTCAATTTCCCCTTGTCTATCGTCGGAGCCACCCTCGAGCAGCTCCACAGAGAAAATGGAGGTCCCCACCCCTGTGCTCTCGCAGGGGACCCTCCAAATCTCTCTAACTGGAGAGAAGGCTTACTCCTCTTCTTCACCTACAGGTGTAGGGGACACCCCCTCACCCCCTTGTCTGGTGGTGCTTTTGGGCACCTCCCTCTTCCCAGTGGCAGTCCCCCTTTGCTTTCCAAGGGGACTGCCAAGAAAGCCAGCAGGCAGCCCATAGCCGACCGCTCCCTATTGAAGCGGCTCGGTAGGGCAAACCCACTTAGGGGGGAGAGGGAAGCCAGGTCCCATCAGTCGCTTCCCTCAAAAGACCTGCTAGCGAGAATATTGAACCTTGCTGGGGTCAAGGCCTGTGCCTTCCCAGACTCGACTTGTGACAGCGCTTCCAATGGGACCTGTGATGTCCTAGGGGGGGGGGGATGGCCAACTGGAGGTGCCCCCTGAGATAGACATGGTCCTTGAGGCAACCCAGCCTCAGACGGTAGGGCCATCCATGGGGTCGAATCCGGGCTCGGCGCGAAGCACCGAACTCATGTCCGACCCTATGCAAGGTCCTCCTCAAACGGCTAGGATTTCCAAGGCAGTACAAGGAGGGGAGGGAACTCCTCCTACCAGTGCCGCTGCGACTCCCAGGACTTTTTCCATCTCGGAGAAGGACCTTGCTGAGGCCATTCCATCTGGCCTGGGGGCTCCTGCCAGCGGAGGGGAGAAGCGGGTTCATTCCCCACCCTTTACTAAAAAGAAAAAAAAACAGAAAAAAGACTAAAAAGACTCGAGGCTCCTCTCCATCTGCGGGGACGGATGGGTCTGATGCTACTTCGGTAAGCGACCAAGCCAAGATCGGCACATCCAGCCCCTCTACCCCCCTGGGTGCAGAGCCCCTGACTAAGACCAAAAGTGTGAGTGCGCAGAGCGGAGACTCGATTACATCGGGGCCCTTCATTCAGAGATTGCCCGGCTTTTCGAGCCCGCTAGCTTCAAACGCTTCCTCATTATTCGCTTCACTGATGGCACCATGTTGGCGAAGGGAACATGATCCATCAAAGGAAAGCTTCGCTAGGGTAAGGTAGAGAGCCTAAGGTGACCCGTTTCTCGGACGGGAGCCTTTTGGTGAATGCCGCACTCTACCATAACTTCGTGAAAGGAGTAGTTTATGTGAGGGAACTCGTGGACTATTCCATAGAGGACATCACCTTAGAGCTGGCTGACCATGGGCAGTCAAGGTCGAATGTGGGATGAGAAAACATGGAGGGGCCTCGAGACCCACCCCTACACTCTTCGTCACGTTCGACTCATGTAGACCCCCGAAGTCTGTGTAAATTGCTCAAAGGCCACACACCTTAAGTCAAAATCGTGTGTGGTCAATTGCGGAGTGCCGCACCCCGCTTCTTCGAAGCAATGTAGTGCCTATCTCCTAGAAAATGTTCATGCCCAGGGTCATCTCTCATTTGCTGAGGCTAAGGACTTGGTCCTGGCACACCCAGCTCTGCCTGGGACATCTTACGTCTCAATGCTAAGAAAGACACCCTCTGCTCCTGGCCCATCTAGGCCAACGAGCACGGTTGTTTCTGCCCCCATTCGGACCCCTTCTGTGGGTTCTACTCAAAGTGGGTGCTCCCCTGGTAAAGCTGGCGGCACAAAGGGTTCACACCCAGCCCCGGCTAAAACCAGGGCTCCTTCCCCTTTTCCCAGTGTGACCGTTTCCTGTAAGGTGGAAAGGCCATGCGCCTCCACCGAGTCGTTAGACTCACAGGAGGCAACACCCCAGAAGTTGGTTGCCAGACCATCTTCCGGGGTTTCTAAAGCTGCCCCCTGAAAGGAGGACAGCAACAAAGGAGGTTCGGCTCCTTCGCCCACGCCTAGTGGTGGGCTGGGTGGCTCGGCGATGATGGATCCTCGAAAAGAGGGGCCCCCGCCTCTGAAGCCACAACGCCTGCCTAAGGTTTCGAGGCGGAGGGAGGAAAAGACTCGCATGGCGAGACAAACCTCCTCCAATAAGCCCTCGAAGGTGACAGCACATTGTCCGGCCAACAGCGCCCGGGGGGGGTTCTGCCTCCGGGAAGCGTATGGCCATTTCCGTGAGGCTCTTCTCTTCGAAGAGGGCCTCCGCGTCTCCTCCGAGCTAGGCCTGGAGGGCATATTCCTGGAATTGCTGCGGACTCCGGGCCAACTACAAGGAACTCCGGAGGCTCGTCTTGTCCCGTTACCCGTTAGCTATTTTTCTGCAGGAGACCATGCTAGGCGCGTACCCCCTGCCCACCCTCCAAGGGTATAAGGGTTTTGCGACCCCACCATCACGAGATGGGGGATGCGCGATTTACTCCCGGCATGATGTCTCCGTACTTCCTTTGTCTTTAGATACCTCCTTTCAGGCAGTGGCTGTGCAGCTTCACCTGGATAGGAGGTATACTGTTATTTCTGCTTACATTCCACCGTCAGCTGACTTCGACGCAGGGGAAT
Source organism: Ceratothoa steindachneri (assembly GCA_963969495.1). Taxonomy (NCBI): domain Eukaryota; kingdom Metazoa; phylum Arthropoda; class Malacostraca; order Isopoda; family Cymothoidae; genus Ceratothoa; species Ceratothoa steindachneri. The sequence continues at coordinate 19,731,695 of OZ018317.1, read as the reverse complement.
TCTGCCGCGCCGTGGCAATGTTGCCAAGGCCCTTTCTTTTGCTTGGAGATCTAAACCGCAGACATCCTCTCTGGGGGGGGGGGGGTAGTCAATAAATCCCAGGGGACAAGTCCCTTCCAATCTGATCGAAGAGCTTGTGATAGGTGTCCTAAATGTCGATGAATTTACACATCACTGTCCGAGAACCACTTCATTTTCTTGCCTTGATCTATCTCTGTGCTCTCCGGATTCACAGCCTGATTTTGATTGGGGGGTGGTGATGACCTCTATAGTAGTGATCACTTTCCCATTCAAATATCATTTTCAGTGCAGCTACGGCCTGAGAGCCCACCTCGGTGGTGCTTTGTGCAGTGGCCTGCATTTCAGGAAATGACTGAATTCTTTATCTCAGTCAAGGAGTTTAGGTCGGTAGATGAGGCCGTTGAGTTCTTCTCCGGCAACCTCATCGCTGTGGGCCTGACTACTATTCCCAGAACGTCTGGCCGTTTTGCACGCCGACCACTCCCTTGGTGGTCGGCCGAGTGTGAGACGGCCCTCAAACAGAAGCGTTATGCCTGCATGTGCTATAAGCGCCGCCCGAACGATTTCACTGTCGCTGAATTTCGTCGGGCTAGGGCTAGGTTCCGGTATATTTCGAAGCACGCCCGCGGCTCTTTGCGGGCATACGTGTCTTCACTTAACGGGAAGACCCCTCTGGAAGAGGTGTGGAAGTGAGTCAAGAGGATTCGGGGCAAGTTCTCGCAGGACCCCTTTCCCGTAATCCAAGAGAATGGGACCGCAATCTCGGACCACGCGTCCGTGGCGGAATCCTTCGCGACCTCACTCTCTAGCCGGGATTCTGCTCCTCCACAGGCGGAGAACTCTTCAATGACAGGTTTATTCTGAGTCAGTTGCATTCCATTCTTGCTTCGTGTGTGGACACCGCCTATGGTCCGGACGATGTTCCTTACGCCATGCTTCGACACCTGGGTGAGCTAGGCATGGCCTTTCTGTTAGATTTGTTCAACAGGATCTGGGTGGAGTGTCTCCTCCCAGATTCCGTGCGAATCGCTACTATGCTCGCCTTTCGCAAACCGGGGAGAGATCACTATACTCAGGCCGGTTAGATTAGCCTTTTTTCTGGACAGCGGAGGCCATCTATCTTCTGCACATTGCCCAAGTTCCACTCCACGTCGGATGCTCTGCTCCGACTGGAAAATGCCGTCTGCGAGGCCTTCCTTCATAGACAGCACTACGCCACAGTGTTTTTCGATCTGGAGAAGGCCTATGATACCGCATGGCAATGCGGTATCATGGAGACTCTCCCCACGATGGGGGCGAGGGGGCTCCTCCCAATGTTTATATCTGAATTTTTTGCGAGATCGTCGATTCCGCGTGCGGGTTGGGGGAGCCCTCTCCGGCCCACTAGAGCAGGAAGACGGTGTCCCGCAGGGAAGTGTCCTCAGCATCACACTCTTTGATCTGAGCATCAACGGCATCACCTCGGTGCTGCCGGAAGATGTTCTCGCCTCGCTCTATGTGGACGACCTTTCGATCTCTTTTGGCGCGGCCCAGATGCCAACTCTGGAGCGTCGACTCCAACAGGCATTGAACCGCTTCTCTCGCTACACCGAAGCGCACAAGTTTCGGTTTTTCTTGTCCAAGACTAAGGTGGTGCACTTCTGCCCCCATCCACGGCGTTCCACCTTTTTGGAGCACACCTCGGGTCACGCTAGACCCGTGCCAGTGTATACGGATGGCTCCCAAGTCCCAAAAGGGGGTTGGCTTCCACGCCGTATCCCCTCTGTTTGAAGTCAGCGGAGCTCTGTGATCTATAGCGACTCACAAAGCGCCCTGAGTCCTCTCGGGGTATTGGAATCTCCGCATCTCCTGGTTCGCGATATCCTTGACTCCACGGTTTTAGCCAGCCGGGCGGATGTCGAGATTATCTTCTGCTGGGTTCCTGGACATTTAGGAATTGCGGGAAATAGTGCGCCGATGATGGCTCCAAATAGTCCGCGAGGACTCTGCGACCGGACCAGCGTTTCGCTCTTCCTCACACTGACTACATGGCCCGAATACGGGCTGCTTGGCAAAGAAGATGGGAGACAGTCGAAGGGAACGTAAAGTTGCGTACCATTGCGCCGCGACTCCTCCCATGGACCTACCCCCCAATGCCGCGAAGGCTTCAGGTTGTTTTCTGTCGTCTCCGAATTGGACACACTCGCGGACGCACCGCCATTTGATGGAGCACTCGGCTGCGCCCTACTGTAAGATTACGTTGATCCCCAGACTGTTCGGCACATTCTTGTTGAATGTCCCAGCCTGGGCGATCTCCGCGCACGTTACCTGTCCTGGTACCAGATGGGCGGGGTCACTACCGCCTCTCCTTTGTACTCGGGACGGATTCGTGCTCACTGACCTGTGGACTTTTAGACTTTTTGGAGGAGGCTGGCCTTCTTCCCTTTATTTAAATAGTTGGGTTTTTTTGGTTTTTTTTTCTTATTTTAGTAGGTCGCATGTTCCTATGCCGGGGGGAAGCGGACCTCCCCTCGATGCCTGTGCTTGCTTCCTGCTTATTACCTTTTTTCTTTGTTTTATTTTTATTGATGGTTTCTTATGTTTTTTTAGCATTTTCTTTTAAATATGCCTAATTTTAGGCAATGTTGAATACGGCGACTAATGCCCAAGTAGGCAGTCGCCAGATGAGCTCTTAAAAAAAATAAATTTTTCCTTCGGTGTTTTTCTTATAATGAAACTAATGGGTTTTTTTTTAATAAAGCCTTTTATTGGTCCGGGTTTTTTTTTAATAAAGCCTTTTATTGGTCCGTTTTTTTTAATAAAGCCTTTTATTGGTCCGTTTTTTTTTTAATAAAGCCTTTTATTGGTCCGGGTTTTTTTTTAATAAAGCCTTTTATTGGTCCGTTTTTTTTTTTAATAAAGCCTTTTATTGGTCCGGGTTTTTTTTAATAAAGCCTTTTATTGGCCCGGTTTTTTTTAATAAAGCCTTTTATTGGTCCAGTTTTTTTTTTAATAAAGCCTTTTATTGGTCCGGGTTTTTTTTAATAAAGCCTTTTATTGGTCCGTTTTTTTTTTTAATAAAGCCTTTTATTGGTCCGGGTTTTTTTTTAATAAAGCCTTTTATTGGTCCCAGATAACATATTGGGGGGTATCTGCAATTATTATTTCCTTTATCCTAGAACTTTTTATTTTATTTTTCTTTTCTTTTCTTCTTTTTACCTACTAATCGTTGGTTATTACATCATCATCTTTACCTGCTTTCCCACAAAGTGAGTTCAGCGTGCTTTTTTTGCCCCATTAAAATTACTCCCTCCTCCCCCCCCTTTACACATTATTAAGCCCAAGGAAACCCACCATTTATCCACGCCGAAGGCCGTTCGCTGTGATGGGCTGTTGTGGGCTGTAGCATCTCGCCCAGTTAGGGTCATCTCTGAGCCCAAGGACCCCAAACACTTATTATCCATATTATCCATTTTATCCTAATTTCCCTTTTCTCCTCAATGAGTCAAGCCAAGTTAATGTATCTTGGAGTATATATACCTCATGGAACACCCCCCCCCTCCCTTCACTTCCCCTTTTCTCCATAGGAGTTGGAGAAGTTGTGCTCCCGGAAGCTCCGCCTCAATGCCAAGGAGACCATGCGAATCGCGGAGAAGCTCTACACCGGTGGATTCATCAGTTACCCCCGCACGGAAACCAACATTTTCCCCAAGGAGATGGACCTCAGGCCTCTTGTGGAGATGCAGACCCCGGACGCCACCTGGGGAGGTATAGTTTGACCTATGTGATGTGCCTTTGTTCACTCACTCATTGGTGATTTAGTGGAATTAGCGCTCATTACTATTGCTAGTCTTCTGGTTTCTAATAATACCTTCCTCTCTCTTAGGCCTCTTGGTAGTGTAGTGTTATTTTTTTTACTATTTGGATATTTTATGACATATTTCTAATTCCCTAACTGTACCACTTTTTATGAACCTGTTTTCAAAAACTCAGGTAATATGCTGTGTGTCCCATAAGTATGGAGTCAAAAGAAGACCCCTATCCCATATTGAGTCATGAATTCCTTTACTCCTAATGCCATCTGCCATGTGCTTGCTAATTAGATTAAACTTCTTGATTTAGGCATTGCAAAATCGCCTGAGTAAAGGGACCATGTTTTGCAAATAAGAGCATTGAGTTAGATTCTGTTAAATATAAACCTTAGGGTGAGAATGCATTTTCATAATCCCATGAGTGTGTCAAATGTTCTTAGGTCCAGTTGCGTGACTCTGCGGTCAAAGCTAATTTGTTATTTGGCAACTATAATGTAAAGGGGAAGTATGACCAGCAAAAGTGCAAAAAGGTGGCTAATTTGTTCCAAAAGGGTAGATTTACCGTGAAATGAAAGTAAAGGGGCAATTTGTGAGGTGTACATAGGTCGGTGATAGAAAAGAAGAAGTGGTTTGCCTTATTGTTGAGTAAGGAATGGTACTGAGTTAGAGATTGGGTGCAAATAAGTATGTTCAGTAGTGATAAATATGAATGAAAAGGATGGTTTGGGTGATAACTTTAAAAACTCGATTTCTAGGGTGAATATGGAGTATGTGGTAATGGATTATGTGGGATATATATGGGGGTGACTGTAGTGAATTAGAATTGTGAATAAATTGTAGATTTCTTGATAATGTTATGAGAGAAGCCTAGAATCTGGTTCCTATGACCAATAGAGTTTATAAAACATCTTGTTCACACTGGTGTCTGAAGCAGGCAGGGGTATTTTTTTGGGGGGGGTGATAGCAGCTGTTTGATGCTTGTACATCCTGCCCAGTGGCAACATGTTATTTAATGGATGGAAGGGCAAGCAGAGTGGAAAGAAGAGAGAGAGAAACTAGAGGACACAAATGCTCTGAACAGGGATAAGAAGAAAGGAAAAGACGCTCGACGAGCAATGGATAATCTAATTCGGCATAAGGTGCAGCCAGGGTGAGGGTCATGGAACATGTTGGGTGTTCAAGAGTTATTCTCCCAGGGTCGTAGAACACGTCAGGTGTTCAAGGGTTATTCTCCGAGGGTCGTGGAACACATCGGGTGTTCAAGGATTATTCTAGTATGGCCAAAGTGAAGAGGGTTTGCACCACCTCTATAGTGTGAAAACAGTGTAAAGATGAGATTCATTAGTTAAGGAAAGGTTTATGCAGTGAAGTTGGATGGGAGGCGGCAGTGCCAGGTGGTAAGCCATTGTGAATACAGTATCTTCATGTGTAGGTTGGAGTCATTAAAGGGAAAGACTAGGTGAGCCAGATGAGAAGCTGTTTGAGTAACTTGGTCAGATATTTTATTACCAAGTACCCTGCCATGGGAAGGCGCCCTACAGATTAGGGAACCTAGGTGTGTGTAGTGGGATAATGTGGAGACGTACTCCATGTATACTACGAATTCGACTTTGTGTTGGTGCTAAGTGTGGAGATCCCAATGGTGTACAGTTATACCGAGTACAAAGATCAATTCTCGCCGTGTTTATCATGGCTGAGGACAGCAGTAGCTGATTTCTTATGGGAAGAGAAGGAGCTCTCGGTAAAGATGTAGCCGGATACATGGCTAATGAAGTCAGCCCGACACTGATCTGCTTCGAGGACTTGCCGACTGGTAGTAGGTGGTCGCAGATGTGTCAGGATCCAAGCTGGAACTCCCACAAAAGAGATCTTGCCGATAGAAGACATAGGGAAGTGGGAAAGTCATGAAGATTAGGAAAGCCAGGTACCAATTGAACCACTGGGTATTTTGGCATTCGCCTGAAGTAGGGGTATTAAGGGAGAATTGAGTAATTCCCAATTCTATCTTCTTGGCATTTATATATCTCATTCATTTTGTCGCATGGTTCTAATGTTGATTATTCCTTTGATTATATATTTCTGGAGCACCTGATAATTGCTTCCTCTAGCCCATTAACATAAATGCTTTTTGCCACCATCTCCGAAAAGTGCATTCTAAGTTGGCTTCTTCCTCACGGCAGATTTCGCGTCTCGCCTTTTGGAAGACGGCCCAAACCCCCGGCAAGGGCGGAAGAGCGACCAGGCTCATCCTCCCATCCACCCCACCAAACATGCCACACATTTGCAGGGGGACGAACAGCGCGTCTACGAGTTCGTGGTGCGGCACTTCCTTGCCTGCTGCCACAAGGATGCCAAAGGAACCGAGACCGTTGTTCACATCGATGTCGCCGACGAAGAGGTGCTCTCCTTATCACCTTAATATCATGCCTCCTTTACCTGTGTTTTGACTGACCTAGAAAAAGAATGAAGAGTTTGTGTGTGACAGTATGAATGGAATACAGTCAGGTGTGAATGTGTGAGCTTGAGAATCACATGGGTGAAGTTGTGGTTTGCAAAGGTTACAACTGCGTGTGGTTTGTTGTGTATGGATCTTGTGATGAGAGAAGTGAGGCTGAGGAAGAGAGGTTCTGAAATGGCTTGAGACGAGTGGTGGATGGAATTGGGAATGGGTTGGTTGATAGTGTAGGAAATGTGAATAGACGAATAGGGGACATAATGAGAGAGGGGATAACGGGATCTTTTGCTGCACCTGGAGAAAATAAAATCGTGGGGTTCTGTGCTGATAGAAACTCGTGTAGCAAACACATTCAACACAAGGATGTGCTTAAATATACGAGGGTCATGTGAAAGGTACGATTACGGGACTGAGCACATGATTGGGCTGTGTGGTTAATTTGGATCAGAGTTGAGGAAAGTGGAAAGGAAGGGAGAATCAAAAGAGAAAAGATGCTGAATCATAGAGAGAAGGAAGAGTAGGAGAGAGAAAGTGTCAACATGGTTCGAGAAAATGATCAAGATCCGCTTTATAGATAGTCGTGAAAAAGTGGGGAAGGTAGGTCAAGAAGAACCTTTAGTGTTAAAAAGAAGTTGAATCTTGTTTTATTTTGTGTATATTAAGTGAATATGTTCATCCAAGTTATTTTTAAACATGTTTATCATTCGTACTTTGAAGTGATAGTAGGTAATGCAATGCCTGTATGTGGATGTGCTTGAAATAAAAAGCAGTGTTGGTATTATGATTTGAGACTTGGAGAGGAACGCTAGAGTGACGTAGCTGTAGAGGCTTAAAAGTGTAGTAGAGAATTAAGAGATGCGGAGGAGTGCTTACAAGAGCCTGAGAGCTGCCAGTCCCGATGGTCATTGCCACATCTCACCAGTCCACACTTTACATCGACAAGCGCACAGGCCAGAGCTTGCCTCTTAATTCCACCGCAACACACACTAAAGGGGCCCATGCTTCACTTGCTCCTTCTTCAGATTGTCCTGGAAATGAAGCTAAGCTGCAATCCAGTATGTAGTCTGCAGTAGCTGGTCCCAATACACATGCACTGTGCTTGTTTACACTACCGACACACCCACCTGAAACTCGTTTCACCACCACCTGCATAACCCTCACTCCCCAACACTTCAGCTCATTATATTATGCACCCCCCCTCCCAAACTAACACGCCTCACTCAACAATAGCGCAGTGCACAACCTCCCACCTCCCCAGCATATTCCCAGTAAAGAGTAGCACAACTTCTTCCACCCCACCGACACCCCACGAGATCCAGGACACACCGCCAAGACGCACTCGACATGCTGCAACTAAAGAGTAAAGCAATACAAATCAAACCAATGGAACTCTAGGAATTCTTCATCAGTTACAGCATACATGTAGCCTTTATCCAGGAATCAAAGCTCACGCTCGCCGCATAACAAAAGCTACCCGACATTAAGCACCCCGAAGGGGCGCGGCGATTTGCCATCCTGGCCGCTGTGCTGACGGGACTCAGCACCCCGTCCGACCCCAGCTTAGACTCTTCTCCTTCCTTCAGAACACTTGTGTTTTCTTGCTTTTCATACAACCTCTACCACAACTTTCTCTTGTTCAGCCTCTAATTTCCCAGGGTAGATGCTGACCTTCTAGCCAACTATGCCAGATTGGGGCTGGGGGGAGAGGGGACAATGTTCCCTAACACCCCTGAGCTCCGGTTTGGGATGGTGGGTTTTTAACAACTTGCTTCATCCGCACCCATACCTTCCTCACATCCCTTTTACTTCTCTCTTCACACTCTATCAATTTTACACCAAGGTGGAGCCACCATGCTGAGGGACTTCCAGGCCACCAGGCAGGAGGGGTGGTCTTAAATGGCGGCACCTAGCTCTGCCAGGCCTGTACGCACCCCTTGCAGGGCGGGCTACTGCGAGAGGTGATAAGCGTGTGCATCCCGTGAGAAAATTAGGGTCCCCATGACCAATGATGGAAAATTAAAAAAAAAAAACCCTTGCCCTTTCCCCCTCAAAATCAACGGAGCAACCTTCTGGCAGTTCCACAGAAAAAAAATGGAGGTTCTTCCCTCCCATGTGCGTGCGCAGGGGACCCTCCAAATTTCTCAAACCGTGGAAGAGGCTTATTCCTCTCCTTCGCCTATGGGTGTAGGGGACTCTCCCTCACCCCCTTGTCTGGAGATCCCTTCGGGCACCCCCCTCTTTCCAGTGGCAGTGTCCCCTTTACTTTCCAAGGGGACTGCCAAGAAAGCCAGCAGGCAGCCCATAGCCGACCGCTCCCCATTGAAGAGGCTCGGGAAGGAAAACCCCTTTAGGGGGAGAGGGAAGCCTGGCCCCTTCGGTCGCTTCCCTCAAAACACCTGCTGGCAAGAATATTGAACCTTGCCTGGGTCAAGGCCTGTGCCTCCCCAGACTTGACTAGTGACAGCGCTCCCAATGGGTCCTGGGGGAGGTGGCGGCAACTGGAAGCCCCCGCCCCCCTGAGATAGACATGGTTCTTGAGGCAACCAGCCTCAGACGGTATGGCCTTCCATGGGAGCGAATCCGGGCTCGGCGCGAAGCACCGAACTCCAGGTCGCCCCTATGCAAGGTCCTCCTCAAACGGCTAGGGTTTCCAAGGAAGTACAAGGAGGGGAGGGATCTCCTCAAACCGGTGCCCCTGCGACTACCAGGACCTTGCAGAGGCCGGTCCATCTGGTCTGGGGACTCCTGCCGGCGGAGGGGAGAAGTGGGTTCATTCCCCGCCCTCTCCTAATAAAAAAAGACTTGGGGCACCTCTCCATCCGCGGGGCCTGCAGGGACGGATGGGTCCGCTGCCACTTCGGTAAGCAACCAAGCCAAGATCGGCACATCCGGCCCCTGACTAAGACCAAAAGTGCGCAGGGCGGAGACTCGATAACATCGGGGAGCCTCATTCAAAGATTACCTGACGTTTTCGAGCCCGCTGGCTTCAAACGCTTCTTCGTTATTCGCTCGACTGATGGCACCATGTTGGCTAAGGGCAACATGATCCATCAGAGGAGAGCTTTAGCTAGTGTGATTGGTCAAGAGCCGAAGGTGAACGGTTTCTCGGACAGGAGTCTTTTGACGAATGCGTCGAATCCCTCCGAGGCAGTCATGATCAGTGCCCTTCGGACACTTGATGGCACGCCTGTTAATGTGATGCCGCACTCTACCATGAACTTTGTGAAAGTAGTAGTTTATGCGAGGGAACTCGTTGACTACTCCATAAAGGACATCACCTTAGACCTGGCCGACCATAGGGCAGTCAAGGTCGGACGTGTGATGAGAAAACAGGGAGGGGCCTCGAGACCCACCCCTATACTCTTCGTCACACTCGACTGTGACAAGCTCCCTGAGTCGGAGCGTGCCGCTACCGCGTGAAGGCATTCATGCCACTGTTGCGGAGGTGCTATTATTGTCACCGCTTCGGCCATACGAATCGCTCATGGAGATATGCAAAGTCGGGGTAACCCAAAGTATGTGTGAATTGCTCCAAGGCCGCACACGATATGTCCGAATCGTGTGTGGCCAAGTGTGTCAATTGCGGAGAGCCGCACCCCGCTTCTTCGAAGCAATGTGGTGCTTATCTCCTTGAGAAAGAAATCCTGGCCGTTCAGGCCCAGGATCGACTCTCATTCAGCGAGGCGCTCCCGACTCTGCCTGGGACTTATTACGCCTCAATGCTTAGAAAGACAGACACCCTTTGCTCCTGGCCCATCCAGGCCAACGAGCACGGTTGTTTTCGCGCCCATTCGGAGCCCTTCTGCGGGTTCTATTCAACCCGGGCGCTCCCTTGTTAAAAGTTGCGGCACAAAGAGTTCATACCCAGCCCCGGCTAAAACCAGGGCTCTTCCCCCTTCCCGTAGCGTAACCGTTTCCCGTAAGGTGAAACGGCCATGCGCCTCCACCGAGTCGTTAGACTCACAGGAGGCAACACCCCTGAAGTTGGTCGCCAGGCCATCTTCTGGTGTTCCTAAAGCTGCCCCCCGAAAGGAGGACAGCAAGAATGGAGCTTCGGCTCCTTCGCCCACGCCTAGTGGTGGGCTGGGTGGATCCTCGAAAAGAGGGGCTCCCGCCTCCGAAGCTGTAATGCCCACCTAAGGTTTCGATGCGGAGGGAGGAAAAAGACTCGCATGGCGACCTCAACCTCCCCCAATAAGTCCTTGAAGGCGACAGCGCATTGTCCGGCCAACAGTGCCCGGGGTTCTGCCTCTGGTAAGCGTACGGTCATTCCCGTGAGGTTCTTCTGTTCGAGGAGGGCCCCCGCGTCTCCTCCGAGCTAGGCCTGGAGGGCATATTCCTTCAATGGAATTGCTGTGGACTCCGTCCAACTGGGCGGAGGCTCGTCTTGTCCCGTTCCCCGTTAGCTATCTTTTTGCAGGAGACCATGCTAGGCGTGTGCCCCCCTGCCCGCTCTCCCCGGGTATAAGAGTCTTGCGACCCCACCACCACGAGATGGCCGGGCTGGGGGATGCGCGGTTTACACCCGGCATGATGTCTCCGTTCTTCCTTTCTCTTTAGATACCTCCTTTCAGGCAGTGGCTGTGCAGCTTCACCTGGATAGGAGGTATACTGTTATTTCTGCTTACATTCCACCGTCAGCTGACTTCGACGCAGGGGAATTCCGCCGCGCCGTGGCAATGTTGCCAAGGCCATTTCTTTTGCTTGGAGATCTAAACGGCAGACATCCTCTCTGGGGGGAGTACTCAATAAATCCCAGGGGACAAGTCCCTTCCAATCTGATCGAAGAGCTTGAGATAGGTGCCCTAAATGTGGATGAGTTTATGCATCACTGCTCGAGAACCGCTTCATTTTCTTGCCTTGATCTATCTCTGTGCTCTTCGGATGCACAGCCTGATTTTGATTGGGGGGTGGTCGATGACCTCCATGGTAGTGATCACTTTTCCATTCAAATATCATTTTCAGGGCAACTGCCGCCTGAGAGCCCACCTCGGTGGTGCTTGGCAGGGCCGCGGTGGCCTGCATTTCATGAAATGACTGAATTCTCTATCTCAGTCGAGGAGTTTAGGTCGCTAGATGAGGCCGTTGGGTTCTTCTCCGGCAACCTCATCGCCGCGGGCCTGACTACTCTTCCCAGAACGTCTGGCCGTTTTGCACGCCGGCTAGGTTCCGGTAAATTTCGAACCACCCCGCCGATCTTCTTGCCGGGAATACGTGTCTTCACTTAACGGGAAAGACCCCTCTACCAGAGGTGTGGAAGCGAGTCAAAAGGATTCGAGGCAAGTTCTCGCAGGACCCCCCTCCCATTCTCCAGGAGAATGGGGCCGCAATCTCGGACCCCGCGTCCGTCGGAATCTTTCGCGAATGCTTTCTACGCATTCTCTAGCCGGGATGCTGATCCGCCACCATTCAATGCACGTCGTGATGTCGCGGAAGGCCGCTGACTGGACTTTACCTCCAGAGGCGGAGAACCCTTCAACGACAGGTTTACTCTGAGTGAGTGGCGTTCCGCTCTTGCTTCGTGCGCGGACACCGCCCATGGTCCGGACGATGTCCCGTACGCCATGCTTCGACACCTGGGTGAGCGAGGCATGGCCTTTCTGTTAGATTTGTTCAACAGGCTCTGGGTGGAGGGTCTCCTCCCGGATTCCTGGCGAATCGCTACTGTGGTCGCCGTTCGCAAACCGGGGAGAGATCACTCTACTCCGGCCGGTTTCCGCCCAATCTCTCTAACCTCTTACGTGTGCAAGTTGATGGAAAAATTGGTAAATGTTAGATTAGCCTTTTTCCTGGACAGCGGAGGCCATCTGTCTTCTGCACAGTGCGGCTTCCGCAAGTTCCACTCCACATCGGATGCTCTGCTCCGACTGGAAAATGCCGTCTACGAAACCTCCCTTCGTAGACAGCACTACGCCACAGTGTTTTTCGATCTGGAGAAGGCCTATGATACCTCATGGCGATACGGTATCATGGAGACTCTCCACACGATGGGGGCAAGGGGACGCCTCCCAATGTTTATATCTGAATTTTTGCGAGATCGTCGATTCCGCGTACGGGTGGGGGTAGCCCTCTCCTGCCCAATTAAGCAGGAAGAGGGTGTCCCGCAGGGAAGTGTCCTCAGTGTCACACTCTGCCCTGAGCATCAACGGCATCACCTCGGTGCTGCCGGAAGATGTTCTCGCTACGCTCTACTTGGACGACCTTTCGATCTCTTTTGGTGCGGCCCAGATGCCAACTCTGGAGCGTCGACTCCAACAGGCATTAAACCGCGTTTCGCTATGCCGAAGCACACAGGTTTTGGTTTTCTTTGGCCAAGACTAATGTGGTGCACTTCTGCCGCCATCTACGGCTCCACCCTAACCCAGACTTGTTACTTAATGGGGTGCCGCTGGAAGTGGTTGAATCGCACCGTTTCCTTGGTCTTGTATTTGACCGACGCCTCTCCTGGTAGGATCATATTCGCAGCCTTAGGGTCTCTTGTACCCGCGCCATGGATATTCTTCGTTTCGTGACGTTCAGTGCTATTATTGTAAAGCTACTGCCTTACTTGTTTATTGATCCTTTGTCCGTTCGAAGCTCGATTTTGGATGTGAGTTTATGCATCCGCAGCCGAGCGTCTATTGCAGCAGGTGGACTCGATCCACCACACCGGCTTCGCTTGGTGACCGGTGCCTTCCGCACTTGCCCTATTGAGATCCTGCTTGTCGATGCGCCATTCACACTGCATTACTCGCCTGTACGCACGAGCGCAGCCTCTCCCTTTGTAGCCAACGGCTCTCAAAGCATCCGCTGCTGATCTCGACGGTGTCTATGCCGCCGAGCGACGCCAGTCATACCCTAAGCCCTTTGGGTTTAGGGCCAGGAAACTCCTTCGAGAGCTAGATATATTTCTCGGGCCAGTGGCGCCTCTGGTTCTGCCCAGAACGCCATCCTGGAGAGTACCACCGTTGTCTATTTGCCGCCACGCCTCTGCTCCCAAAGCTTGTACAGCGCCAGGAGTATTGCGTTCGACCTTTTTGGAGCAATCTCATGTCACACTGGAACCGTGCCAGTGTATCTGGATGGCTCCAAGTCCCAAGAGGGGGTCGGTTTCCACGCCGTATCCCCTATGTTTGAAGTCAGCGGGGCTCTACCGGGCGGTGCGTCTGTCTTCACGGCTGAGTTGGTGGCAATACACCACTCGGTACGGGAGATCACGCGACGTGCCCGGTTCGAAGACCGGATTGTGATCTATAGCGACTCACAGAGCGCCCCGCCTGCTCTCGGGGCATTGGAATCTCCGCACCCTTTGGTTCGTGATATCCGTGATGACATGGTTTTGTGAGCCTGATGGATGTGTAGGTTATCTTCTGCTGGGTTCCTGGACATGTAGGAATTGTGGGGAATGAGCTCGCTGACGAGGGCGACCGGACTAGCGTTTCGCTCTTCCTCACACTGACTACATGGCAGGAATACGGGCAGCTCTTCAGACTGCTTGGCAAAGAAGATGGGAGACGGTCGTAGGGAAGTTAAAGTTGCGTGCCATTGTGCCGCGACGGCTTCAGGTTGCTTTTTGTCGTCTCCGAATTGGACACACTCGCGGGACGCACCGCCATTCTATGGAGCGCTCGCCTGCGCCCTATTGCAACGTCTGCGTCTTCTCCCAGACTGTTCGGTACATTCTTGTCGAATGTCCCAGTCTGGGTGATCTTCGCGCACGTTACCTGTCCCGGTCCTGGGATGGGCGGGGTCGCTACCAGGATGTGCGGGGTCGCTACCGCCTGTCCCTTGTACTTGGGACGAGTCCGTGCACATTGACTGGTCGACTTGTAGACCTTTGGGGGGAGGCCGGCCTTCTGCCTTTTATTTAACTAGTTTTTTTGTTTTCTTTTTAGGTCGCACGTTCCTGCTCGTTGCCTTTTCCTTTTTTTTTTATTTTTAGCGTTGTGGGTTTTTGTTTTTGTTTTTTGAATCTTATTTTAAAGTAACCTAGTACTAGGCAGTTTTTAATACCGCAACTAATGCCCAAGTAGGCATTAATCAAGACAAATGAGTGGGGCAGACGCTTAATCATAATCATCAAAGACCCCCCCCCCCCTCTTCACCGCTTCTCTGAGACTACTGGCCAGGAGAACCAGGCAACGAGGCCCCTCCACGGGCAAAGTCCTAGGACCCTTGGAAAGATGATGGTTATCCATCACTCTGAGAGTGAGTGATTTTCTTTGCCGTCCAAGAGTAAGTTCTAAGAGTTTCTTGAGTTTCCTCGAACTCTGTCCAGGTGAACGGGCACTCCTCTTTTACACAACTGTTGGCGAACCCTCTCCTTCACCAATAACAGTCGCCTAAGCCTCCATTCCACACCAATACTCAATGGAAATCCAAACCACTTGACTATGCATCAACAAAACAGACTACACCTTCACTAATCTGTACATACCTTCCCCTGGATCCTGTCCACTAAACTACTCTACCTGTATTCAACCATCTCCCAACACAACAAAATAACACTCATTGCGAGCGACTTTAACGACCCTGCCTACCTAGAATCCCAAAAGACAAGATTTTACAGCATCGCGAACACTTAAATCAGCTATTCATCATGAACAACCCCTTTTTACACCTGCCCGTAAACCATTCAACCCTGACTACCATGTCACCTCCCTGAACATCACCCTCTGCTTGTCCAACCTAATCAAAACAACTTGGTAACCCGATATTGCAACCGATTACATGGCAGGAATATGGGCAGCTCTCCGGGCTGCTTGGCAAAGAAGATGGGAGATGGTCGAGGGGAACCTAAAGTTGCGTGCCATTGCGCCGCGACTGTTTCCATGGACCTACCAACCACAAAATATTATTTCCCGTAGTTTTTGGCCTCTGGTCTGATCGTCCTGGAGAGGAACTACCTAGAGGTGTATCCCTACGAGAAGTGGAGTGATAAGGAAATGCCCCACTACGACCAGGGACAGGAGTTCGAACCGACCTCAATCGAGATGGTCGGTAGTCAAACTTCGCCACCTTCCTTACTCACTGAAGCTGACCTCATCAGCCTCATGGAGAAGCACGGAATCGGTTGGTACTTCTTTTTGTCACTGTCGGTAACAGGTTTGGTGGCGTAAGGTATTCCAATTAACCTGACCTCAATAGCAGTGGTTGGAACTATGAAGTAACCAAAACCACAGTGTCAGCTGCGCTTGGTAGGGTGCTGCTGAAACCCGAAACCCACTTCTGTATAATCCCATGAATACATTCCTTGATCTTAGTTTGGGTAGTGAGATTTGCCGGTGCAAGGTCTGTTTAATGGGAGGAGTGTGCTTGATATTGGTCTGTGGAATGTGAAGTGTGCTTGATCTTGGTCTGTGGAATGTCCATTTAGGACAAGAGCATTGCTGTTTTAAGAAAAGACCATTAAAGGATTATGTGGTGTATTCTTTTTATTTGCTTGAAATGGTTAGTGAAAAGATGTGTGGTGATGTTTGTGATAGCAAGAAGGGTAGGTTCATTAGGAAGAGTGTCACCTTAGAATCTGGAGTGAGTGTTGTGGGATGTGTTACGATGATCATGCTTTGAAACTTCAGGTGGAAGGTGGCATGGTTAATCGACTCTGTAGTGGGCAAGCAAGGGAGAGTAGGGGGTGTAGCATTAAGGCATTTGAAAGTGTGCGAGTGCTGTGCTCGTGCCGTTCTAGAAGGGATGTAAATTTGAGACCCCCATTTGGGACATTACTTCATCGGTAGGGTTTTGAAACAGAGGAGCGGGTATGTTTTGTTGTGAAGACGGAAGGGAATTGGCCGCCTGTGGCTGACCTACCAAATGAGTTCTAAGGTCCTGCGAACTCAAGGTTGGTCATCGTGTGGCTGGTTGCTCGTGAATGAACAGGGTCAAACTCCCTTGCCCCCCCCCCCTCTCCATGATGTGGGGAGTTAAAGTATAGCAACGACACTAGGTCCATGACACCCCCGCCCATTGCCGCCATCGCGCTCGCAGGAACGAATCTTTCGCATATGCAGCTACCCAGACTACCACCCTGTATCCGGGCTCATTCGCTTCTTAGGACACGCGAATGAAGACAGTATGGGGATCTTTCCTGCCCCACAGACATTGCTGGTTATAGGGCCATAGAGTCCTGAGTGTTCTTCCAGTTCCCTCCTTTATCAGAAGGATTTATGGGAGGGAGGTACTACTGATTCACAGATTTTATTGGGACCCGAAAGTTAACGTTGGTTCCGATTCCCGGACGATTATTTAAATCCTGGCTTTTCCTCCAAGGGACCGACGCCACACACGCGGACCACATCGAGACGATCAAGAATCGATTGTACGTGGGTCTTCGCGACTCTCGATTCGTGCCCGGGGAGCTGGGCATGGGTCTGGTTGAAGGGTACGACGACATGGGCTTCCAGATGTCCAAACCCCATCTTCGCTCAGAATTGGAAGCCGACCTCAAAAGGTTGGTTCGACCTCTTTCAACCGGATTTGTTACTTCCGGGAAGAAAATGTTTTACTGTGACCCCACAAAGAAGTTGTTAGTGGGCATTGGTAGCTGAGCTACGTGTGTCAAATGGCAGCTAACATACATGCATCAAATGATAGCTCACCTACATGTTGAGCTGGTAGTTCACTTATGTGTCAATTGGTATCTGACCTACATACACCCTGAACCACACTAATACCTTGGTAGGGAAAGTTAGGATGTCTAGGATCTCTCAATCAATTTCGCAGAATTTTTTCCCAGCTGGTTTACACGATATGGTGACACTAATATTATGCTTTCACTATGCTGTTATTTTGCTTAAATTTGTATTTTTCCGATTCTTCGTTTTGGGTGTTGACCACGCTAATTGCTTTTGTAGCCCATCTAGACATATTTTGGAGAAAACGAAGGATAATTATACACATTAAGCTCACCTTGAGTATATATTTAACAGAAAACCATAATTATAATACACGATAGAATCACATAATGAATTATTTGCCCATATGAGCCACGTTTCGATGGATGACTTAAACATGTCATTTGGTAGCCGATCTACATCCATGTCAATTGGTATGTTGCAAAGTAGCCCTGATGCACAACGGGGATTGTGAATTGGCGTTCTGCCCAGGGAGGAACCCTGACTTGACAAGATTACTGAACAGAGCCCCCCACCGCCATGAAGGGCTAATTTGGCGTGGACAAAATAATGGGTGAGCTTGTGCTTAATTGACCATAAAGGGTGGGTTGTGGGGTAGTGTTTAGTTGCGTTGAACTGCACCAACCCCATTTTTAGTGTGAAACTGGTGGGTGTTGTAGTGTCTTACCAGCAAGTCAGCAGACTCTTATGTCCTCTGGCTCCTGCAGTCACTTTCTCACATTTTTCCTTATCACTATGTCATTCTTTCACTCCTTGGGCTCGGTTCCATTTTCAAGCACTGCTCTACACCACAACCGCCAGATTTATGCCATTGCATCGTCACCCCCATTTTATTTTAGCATTTTTGTTGCTATAACAGCCACTTTCCCAATTTTCAAACATCATACACCATTAACAACAAGATTAGCCTTGTGGTTTCCATCCTCAAAGACAATAATATTCATTCGCAGTGGTTACTGGTAACCAGACCTCTGGTGCCTTTCTCAGGTTTTGAGTTCCTTCGCTGATGAAAACCAGCTAAACGAAACATTCACGGATGGAGTTCGGCTCTATTTTTTGTCTTGTTGTTCCTTTGTAGGTCGCACGTTCCTGCGCCAGGGTGAGGCGGGCCTCTCCTCGACCCCGGAGCGTGCTTCCTCCTTGTTGCCCTTTTACTTTTTCCTTTTTATTATTTTTTTTTGTTTTGCTTTACTTAGTGTTATTTTAATGTAGCCTAGTACTAGGCAGTCGCCAGATGGGCTCCTAAAATTGAAAAAAAAAAATCTGTCCTAACAAATTCTTTATTTCTAAATGCCCCCCTCCCCCAATGAGTACAACTACAAGTAAAGTGAAAAGCAGCCAACCAACCCCCCCTCTCCCTCCCCTGTGCACTCCCTAGTTTGTTAACTATTAGTCTTGGTGCGGGGACTCCCCTCTCACGACCCTCACTCGATAGAAAAGATTCACCTCTATCCCTTCTGGAGCCGCTCTCGGGTAGCTCCGCTTCTCCTAAGGAATTGCCCCCCTCCCCCCGTGCTGTCTCAGTCTCAGGGGTCCCTCCAAGTCTATCGTAGTGGAGAAGGGGGTTCTCTCTCCAATAGATATGGGTTTTGGTGGTTCCCTCTTACCCCCATGTGAAGAGTTGCCTTTGGGTGACTAGTCTACTGGCGAGCCTCCCTATACTTTCTCAGGGGGCGCCTCTAAGATTCTCTTAGCGGAGAGGTCGCTTCCCCCCCTCTCATCGTGACAGGTTTGGGGTCACCCCCCCCCCCTACCTTTCGGAGAGTTGCCTCCAGCGGATCTCCATTTGCTTTCTTATGGGGCCGCAAAGAACGCGCATCCTCGATTCCCGACCCTCCTGATCGGGCAGGTGAACCACCCTAACTCCTTTAGAGGGGTAAGAGGCGGCGGCGGCGGCGTCCTCTGGGTATTATTGCTAAGACACCTCGTCGTCCGAGGTTGTCACGTTAATGGGAGCGGGCATGCCCGCTCCCTTTCTCTTGCCAACGCGGGTGGGTATGCAGGCCATGACGTGCCATAGGCACTTTTGAGTACACAGTCGGGATACCTGACACCTTGAGGGTGACCAGTTGGAGCCCCCTCTTGATGTGGAGATGGTCTCGGAGGTGACCCCGCCCCTGTGCAAGCTGCTCCTCAGATTGCATGGTCCCCAGAGGACTCACAAGGAGTAGAGGTACAACCTCCCCCGACTGGTGCCCCCTTGACAGCAAAGTTCTTCAATATCTCCGAGAACTATCTTAATGAGGACGGTCCGTCTAGCTGTTACCCCCCCCCCCCCTCAAATTACTTGCCTCGCTGTCATATTATTTTTTTCCCTTTTGTTTTTTAAGGGTTTTTTTTCCCTCATTTCAGAATCTGCGAAGGCACAAAAGACCCTGACGTTGTCCTGAAGGAGCAAATTGACAAGTATAGGAATGTCTTTAGGGAAGCTTTGAAGCAGGTGAGAAATCTTTCGGTGCAATGGGAGAGGGAGCAATCCATTCACCCCCTCTAAGTTAAGATTGTCATGATTTATTTGTATCCGTAAATTGTGCTTAATTCCTACTTGTCCTAGCACGCTTTTGTATCTACTATTAGTGTAGTGGATACATTGATAGCTCAGCAAATAGAACCTGTTTTTTTAAGAGAACTTTTTTTATTATCACAAGTTCCAGACCACATCCTCTGTGAACTCAGAATATGTGATCTTAAATTCATTGGTCGTGAAATTTATAATATTCAGAACGTCTTTTATTCTCTAATATCTTGCTTTTTTTATGATTGAAGCCCATTTGCAAGCCAGGAAAACATTTCTTGTAACCTAAAAACTAGGGATAATGAAATTAATCCCTCCCCTCATAGTAGGCATGACCCTCAACCATGTGCATCGTTGTTACTTACCACCCTCTTTTAAACAATACTCATTTGAAAAAGTATAATCTTAAAGCCTTTAGCTTCCAAAATTCTCTTAAAATCGAACTTATTCTGAATAAGCGCCCCCCCCCATCCCCTAATAAAGAAGTGTATATAATATTCCATGTAAAAACTTTGATGAAATGTACATTGAGTAAACGACTGGATGTAGCTTATCAGAGGGTTTGTGAACACACATTCTGTACACACAGGCAATGAGTCGAATACTTATTTGAACGCGAGTTGCACTAATCAGAGCGTCAATTGGGAAAAGTAGAATTTATTTATACCTTAATTGACTGACTCAAGCACCAGATAGTTGAGGTAGCTTTAATTCATTCCCCCCACCCCCAATTGTAACCTCTCGCAAGTGGCTCAAGTAGCAGATAGTTTATATAGCTTTAATTGATTCTCCTCTTCCTAATTTTAACCTCTCGAAAGGAGACTTCAGGGTTTACCAGGTCATCAGATAGATTATTACCTGCCTCGTGGATGTAATTAGAGCGCTTTAGAACTAGTGCCCTTTGACGCCTCGTTAGGCATTCCGAAACTTTGAAATTTGTATTTTTGCTAGTTTTTGTTACATATTTGCCGCAGTCCTTCTTTTCTACATTTTATTTTGCACAATAACTTGGCACTCTTGGTTCAGCTTTAGCAATCCCAATCATCCTCCATCCATTTCGTAGTATTCTCTGTCACTCTTGCTCCTCCTTGGCTCCTTCCTTGCACACCCACCAGACTCGCTTCTGTGTTCCTTTCAGGCTGCCAAGATCGACGTGGCCCTCTCTCGCCTCCTGAACGAAGCCCCGCAGCCTCTAGCACCTGAGGATGCCATCCCACACGCGCCGGCAGCGGACTCGGTGAGTCGTCGTGGTCATTCAAGTCCCGTAGGAGGATAAATTTCTTCCCACTGCCTCCAGGTGGTGTCAGTTGAATTATTTAATTGGTTTAACTCCCTCTCTTTCACCCATAGTTGCGGATACCAGGGCTTGCGAAAGAACCCAATCTGCTTCATTGTATCATTATCATCCAGGACACATCCGAGATACATAAAGCTTTGCACTTGTTCAAAAACATTTTGGGGAAAATTGCTGCTTAAGTTGACTTCATGTTGTTTTGACGCCCCTGACCTCTTACACACTCAATCATATAATCAACCCACCTTTTATGCAGTCTTCCAACCCTTCTAATTCACTGACACTTACTTCTATTCTCTTCAGAAGTTTATTCTTCCCCCCCTTATCTTTCAGCTCTGATATGTGTGTGATTATTTTTAGCATGTCTACTTAATCCTACCCTTTTTCCCTTCCACTGACCTCATTTTTTTTATTTATTTATCACTTTACACCAAAATCCTACACTCTACATACACATCCTTTTGATCTCTTTTGGTGCTGTTCAAATGGCTACACTGGAGCGTCGGCTTCATGGTCTTCCTACGCCGAACTGCAAGAGTTTCGTTTCTATTTGGACAAGACCAAGGTAGTGGACGGTTTCATCCTTGCCCTGATTTATCCTTAAAATGGCTCTCGCCTGGATTTTTTAGAGTCGCCCCATTTCCTCGGGACTTCTTTTAGACCGGCGCCTCACCTAGGAAGAAGGACTACATACCCAGCCTTAGGTTTCATCCGTTGGGATGCTAATAGGGTTACTCTTCTAATATTTTACTGCTTTGTTCGTTATAATCTACCCCGTAAGGGGCGCGGCGATTTGCCATCCTGGCCGCCGTGCTGACGGGACTCAGCACCCCGTCCGGCCCCAGCTTAGCCTCTCTTCCTTCCTTCAAAACACTTGTTTCCTCTCTTTTCATACAACCTCTCCCACAACTTTCTCTGGTCAGCCTCTAATTTCACAGGGTAGATGCTGACCTTCTCGGCCAACCATCCTGGATCGGGGCTGAGGGGGGAGGGGCCAATGTTCCCTAACCCCTGAGCTCGGGTCTGGGGTGGTTGGTTTTTAACAACCTGTTTCATCCCCACCCATACCTTCCTCACATCCCTTTTCCTCTCCTCTTCACATTCTATCTGTTTTACGCCGTGTCTAAGGTGGAGCCGCCATGCCGATGGACTGCCAGGCCATCAGGCGGGAGGGGTGGTCTTAAATGGCGGCACCTGGCTCTGCCGGGCTTTTAAGCACCTCTCGCAGTGCGGGCTACTGCGAGAGGTGATGCGCGATTGCATCCCGTATTAAAAAGAGGGTCACCATGCCCAATGATGAGTATAAAAAAAAACCCAACCCCCAACTTCCCCTATAACATCGACGGAGCCGCCCTTGGGCAGCTCCAGCAAAAAAATGGAGGTCCACCCCTGTGCTTGCTCAGGGGACCCTCCATATTTCTCTAACCGGAGAGCAGGCTTACTCCTCTCCTTCGCTTACGGGTGTAGGGGACTCCCCCTCACCCCCTTCTCTGGAGGTGTTTTCGGGCACCTCCCTATCTCCAGCGGCAGTCCCTCCTTTGCTTTCTAAGGGGACTGCCAAGAAAGCCAGCAGGCAGCCCATTGCCGACCGCCCCTCGTGTAAGCGGCTTGGTAGGGCAAACCCCCTTAAGGGGGAGAGGGAAGCCAGGCCCCTTCGGTCGCTTCCCTGAAAAGACCTGCTGGCAAGAATATTGAACCTTGCCGGGGTCAAGGCCCATGCCTCCCCAAAGAAGACTAGTGACGATACTGCCAACGGGACCTGCGATGTCTTGGGGGGGAATGGCCAACTGGAGGCTCCCCCCTGAGATAGACATGGTCCTTGAGGAAACCCAGCCTCAGGCGGTAGGGCCTTCCATGGGGGGGAATCCGGGCTCGGCGCCAAGCACCGAACCCGAATCCGCCCCAATGCAAGGTCCTCCTCAAACGGCTGTGGTTTCCGAAGCAGTACAAGGAGGGGAGGGATCTCCTCCGACCGGTGCCCGCACGACTACCAGGACCTTCTCCATTTCGGAGAATGACCTGGCTGAGGCCGGTCCATCTGGCCTGGGGGCTTCTTCCGGCGGAGGTGAGAAGCGAGTTCATTCCCTTCCCTCCTCTCCAAAAAAGAAAAAGACTAAAAAGACAAAAAAGCCTTGGGGTCCTCTCCATCCGCGGGTGCTGCGGGGACGGATGGGTCTGCTGCCACTCTGGCAAGCGACCAAGCCAAGATCGGCACATCCGCCCCCTCTGCTCCCCCGGTTGCGGAGCCCCTAACTAAGACCGAAAGTGCACAGGGCGGAGCCTCGATGACATCGGGGCCCCTGATTCAGAGGTTACCTGGCGTTTTCGAGCCCACTGGCTTCAAACGCTTCCTCGTTATTCGCTCCACTGATGGCACCATGTTGTCCAAGGGCAACATGATCCATCAGAGGAGAGGATTAGCTAGTGCAATTGGTAGAGAGCCGAAAGTGACCCGTTTCTCGGATGGGAGCCTTCTGGCGAATGCGGCGAATCCCGCCGAGGCGGCCAAGATAAGTGCTCTTCGGACACTTCATGGCACCCCGGTGAGTGTGACGCCGCACTCTACCATAAACTTTGTGAAAGGAGTAGTTTATGTGAGGGAACTCGTTGACTACTCCATTGAGGACATCACCCTAGAGCTGGCCGACCATGGGGCGGTCATAGTCGAACGTGTGATGAGAAAACAGGGAGGGGCCTCGAGACCCACCCCTACACTCTTCGTCACGTTCGACTGTGACAAGCTCCCTGAGTCGGTGCGTGCTGGTTGGTACCTCTACCGCGTGAAGGCCTTCGTGCCACTGCCGCGGCGGTGATATTACTGTCACCGCTTCGGCCATACGAATCGCTCATGTAGACGTGCAAAGTCGGGGTCACCCGAAGTCTGTGTAAATTGCTGCAAGGTCGCACACGATAAGTCCGAATCGTGTGTGGCTAAGTGTGTCAATTGCGGAGAGCCGCACCCTGCTTCTTCAAAGCAATGTGGTGCATATCTCCTTGAGAAAGAAATCCTGGCCGTTAAGGCCCAGGATCGACTCTCATTCCGCGAGGCTAAGGAATTGGTCCTGGCGCGCCCGGCTCTGCCTGGGACATCATATGCCTCAATAGTTAGAAAGGCACCCTCTGCTCCTGGCCCATCCAGGCCAACGAGCACGGTTGTTTCCGCGCCCATTCGGAGCCCTTCTGCGGGTTCTACCCAACCTGGGCGCTTCCCTGGTAAAGCTGGCGGCAAAAAGGGTTCATACCCAGCCCCGGCTAAAACCAGGGCTCCCCCCTCTTCCCCCAGCGTGACCTTTTCCCGTAAGGCGAAACGGCCACCCGCCTCCACCGAGTCGTTAGACTCACAGGAGGCAACACCCCTGAAGATGGTCGCTAGGCCATCTTCCGGGGCTCCTAAAGCTGTCCTCCGAAAGGAGGACAGCAACAAAGGAGCTTCGGCTCCTTCGCCCACGCCCTGAGGTGTGGCGAGTGGCTCGGAGACGGTGGTTCCTCGAAAAGAGGGCCCCCCGCCTCCGAAGCCGCAACGCCCGCCTAAGGTTTCGAGGCGGAGGGAGAAAAAGACTCGCATGGCTAGCACAACCTCCCCCAATAAGTCCCCGAAGGCGACAGCGCCTTCAGCGCTTTGTCCGGCCAACAGCGCCCGGGGTTCTGCCCCCGGGAAGCGTACGGCCATTCCCGTGAGGGTCTTCAGTTCGAGGAGAGCCCCCGCGTCTCCTCCGAGCTAGGCCTAGAGGGTATATTCCTTCAATGGAATTCCCGTGGACTCCGGGCCAACTGGGAGGAGCTGCGGAGGCTCGTCTCGTCCCGTTCGCCGTTAGCTATCTTTTTTGCAGGAGACCATGCTAGGCGCGTGCCCCCTGCCCGCCCTCCCGGGGTTATAAGGGTCTTGCGACCCCACCACCGCGGGATGGCCGGGCTGAGGGATGCGCGGTTTACACCCGGCATGATGTCTCCGTTCTTCCTTTCTCTTTAGATACCACTTTCCAGGCAGTGGCTGTGCAGCTGCACCTGGATAGGAGGTATACTATCATTTCTGCGTACATTCCACCGTCAGCTGACTTCGACGCGAGGGACTTCCGCCGCGTCGTGGCACGGATGCCAAGGTCCTATCTCTTGCTTAGAGATCTGAACGGCAGGCATCCTCTCTGGGGAGATTACTCCATAAATCCCAGGGGACAAGTCCTTGCCGATCTGATCGAAGAGCTTGAGATGGGTGTCCTAAACGTGGATGAGTTTACGCATCACTGTCCGAGAACCGCTTCATTTTCTTGCCTTGACCTATCTTTGTGCTCTTCGGATGCACAGCCTGATTTTGATTGGGGGGTGGTCGATGACCTCCATGGTAGTGATCACTTTCCCATTGAAATATCATTTTCAGGGCAACTGCCGCCTGAGAGACCACCTCGGTGGTGCTTGGCGCGGGCGCGGTGGCCTCATTTCAGGAAATGACTGAATTCTCTATCTCAGTCGAGGAGTTTAGGTCGGTAGATGAGGCCGTTGAGTTCTTCTCCGGCAACCTCATCGCCGTGGGCTTGACTACTATTCCTAGGACGTCTGGCCGTTTTGCACGCAGACCACTCCCATGGTGGTCGGCCGAGTGTGAGACGGCCCTCAAACAGAAGCGTTATGCCTACATGCGCTATAAGCGCCGCCCGAACGATTTCACTGTCGCTGAATTTCGTCGGGCTAGGGCTAGGTTCTGGTATATTTCGAAGCACGCCCGCCGCTCTTCTTGGTGGGCATACGTGTCTTCACTTAACGGGAAGACCCCTTTAGCTGAGGTGTGGAAGCGAGTCAAAAAGATTCGGGGCAAGTTCTCGCAGGACCTCCCTCCTGTTCTCCAGGAGAATGGGACCGCAATCTCGGACCCCGCGTCCGTGGCGGAATCCTTAGCGACCGCTTTTTCCGCATTCTCTAGCCGTGATGCTGCTCCGCCAGCATTCAATGCACGTCGTGATGTCGCGGAAGGCCGCCGGCTGGACTTTACCTCCAGAGGCGGAGAACCTTTCAACGACAAGTTTACTGTGAGTGAGTTGCGTTCCGCTCTCGCTTCGTGCGCGGACACCGCCCATGGTCCGGACGCTGTCCCGTATGCCATGCTTCGACTCCTGTGCGAGCGAGGCATGGCCTTTCTGTTAGATTTGTTCAACAGGATCTGGGTGGAAGGTCTTCTCCCAGACTCCTGGCGAATCGCTACTGTGCTCGCTTTTCGCAAACCGGGGAGAGATCACTCTACTCCGACTGGTTTCGCCCAATCTCTCTAACCTGTTGCGTGTGCAAGTTGATGGAGAAATTGGTAAATGTTAGATTAGCCTTTTTCCTGGACAGCGGAAGCCATCTGTCTTCCGCACAGTGCGGTTTCCGCAAGTTCCACTCCACGTCGGATGTTCTGCTCCGACTGGAAAATTCCGTCTGCGAGGCTTTCCTTCGTAGACAGCACTACGCTACGGTCTTTTTCGATCTGGAGAAGGCCTATGATGCCGCATGGCGATACGGTATCATGGAGACTCTCCACACGATGGGGGCGAGGGGACGCCTCCCAATGTTTATATCTGAATTTTTGCGAGATCGTCGATTCCGCGTACGGGTGGGGGGAGCCCTCTCCGGCCCAAAGGAGCAGGAAGAGGGTGTCCCGCAGAAAAGTGTTCTTAATGTCACACTCTTTGCCCTGAGCACCTCAGTGCTGCCGGAAGATGTTCTCGCTACGCTCTACGTGGACGACCTTTCGATCTCTTTTGGCGAGGCCCAGATGCCAACTCTGGAGCGTCGACTCCAACAGGCATTGAACCGCGTCTCTCGCTATGCCGAAGCGCACAGGTTTCGGTTTTCTTTGGCCAAAACTAAGGTGGTGCACTTCTGCCGCCATCTACGGCTTCACCCCGACCCAGATTTGTTTCTTAATGGGGTGCGCCTGGATGTGGTTGAGTCGCACCGTTTCCTTGGTCTTATTTTCGACCGATGCCTCACCTGGGAGGCCTATATTCGCAGCCTTAGGTTCTCTTGTACCCGCGCCATGGACATTCTCCGTTCCATGACGTTCAGCGCTTGGGGCGCTGATAGGGCTACTGCCTTACTTTTTTATCGATCCTTTGCTCGTTTGAAGCTCGACTACGGATGCGATTTTTATGCATCCGCAGCCGAGCGTTTATTGCGGAAGGTGGATTCGATCCACCACACCGGCCTCCGCCTTGCGACTGGTGCCTTCCGCACTTTCCCCATTGTGAGCCTGTTGGTCGATGCTGGTGAGATGCCACTCGCTCTGCACCGCGTGCAGTGTATCACTCGCCTGTACGCGCGAGCCCGGCGCCTCCCTCAGTTCGCAACAGCTCTCACTGCATCCGCAGCTGATCTCGATGGTGCCTATGCCGCCGAGAGACGCCAGTCATACCCTAAGTCCTTTAGGTTTAGGGCCAGGAAACTCCTTCGAGAGGTAGATATAGCTCTCGGGCAGGTGGTGCCCCTGGTTCTGCCCAGGACGCCACCCTGGAGGGTACCACATTTGGCTATTTGTCGCCACGCCTCTGCTCCCAAAGCTTGTACTGCGACCGGAGTATTGCGTTCGATCTTTTTGGAGCACACATCGTGTCACGCTCGAACCGTGCCAGTGTATACGGATGGCTCCAAGTCCCAAGAGGGGGTCGGCTTCCACGCCGTATTTCCTCTGTTTGAAGTCAGCGGGGCTCTACCAGGCGCTGCGTCTATCTTCATCACTCGGTACGGGAGATTACGCGACGTGCCTGGTTCGGAGACCGGATTGTGATCTATAGCGACTCACAAAGTGCCCTGAGTGCTCTCGGGGCATTGGAATCTCCGCATCCCCTGGTTCGCGATATCCGTGATGCCACGGTTTTGGCGAGCCGGGCAGATGTTGAGATTATCTTCTGCTGGTTTCCTGGACATGTAGGAATTGCGGGGAATGAGCGCGCCGGTGAGGGCGCCAAAGAGTCCGCGAGGACTCTGCGACCGGACCAGCGTTTGGCTCTTCCTCACACCGACTACATGGCAGGAATACGGGCAGCTCTTCGGACTGCTTGGCAAAGAAGATGGGAGACGGTCGAAGGGAACTTAAAGTTGCGTGCCATTGCGCCGCGACTGTTCCCATGGACCTATCCCCCAATGCCACGGCGGCTTCAGGTTGCTTTCTGTCGTCTCCAAATCGGACACACTCGTGTGACGCATCGCTATTTGATGGAGCGCTCGCCTGCGCCCTATTGCAACGACTGCATCGTTCCCCAGACTGTTCGGCACATTCTTGTCGAATGTCCCAGTCTGGGTGATCTTCGCGCACGATACCTGTCCCGGTACCGGGATGGGCGGGGTTGCTACCGCCTGTCCCTTGTACTCGGGACAGATTCGTGCACATTGACTGGTGGACTTGTTGACTTCTTGGGGGAGGCCGGCCTTCTCCCTATTATTTAAGCAAGTTTTTTTTTTTTTTTGCATTTGTTTTTTTTTTTTGTTTTTTTTTTTTTCCTTTAGTTGCACGCTCCTGCGCCGGGGGGACCTCTTCCCGACGCACCAGCTTGCTTCCTTTCCCCCTTTTTGGGGTGTTGTTTTTTTTTTCTCTTTAATTTTATTTTAAAGTAGCCTAGAACTAGGCCAGTTTTAATACGCCGACTAATGCCCAAGTAGGCAGTCGCCAGATGAGCTCTTAAAAAAAAACAAAAAAATCGTTATAATCTAGAGTATGGATGTGAGTTCCATGCATCTGCACCCGAGTACTTATTGCAGTTGGTAGATTCGATCCACCGCCAAGCAATTCCTTCGAAAGCTCGACCTATCCCTCAGGTTGGTGCCGCCGCTGAATTTGTCAAGATGCTACCCTGGACAGTACAATCTTTGAATGTGTGTCGCTACGCCTCTGTTCCCAAATTCTAGAGCACCGTGATTACTGCGGTCGTACTTCTTGGAACATATGTCGTGCCATAATGTAGCTGTGCTAGTGTACACTGATGGTGGCCCAAATCTGTAGTCGGTTGGCTTCCATGCTCCACCTCCCTCTTGCCGTTTGAAGCCGATGGTGTAATGCACCTCACGGTGAGGAAGAATACGCCTATTGTGTACTCTAAGCTGTGGCTTGAAAGAGTTTTTGGAGGGGTAGCCCCACGTTCTGAAGATTTCGTGGCATTTTTTTCTACTCATCTCCATCATAAGAACATATTTACTAGTACCAGGGGCGGTCAATAAGTTTTGCGAATCGGTAGGGCAAAACAGAGGAAGGGGGATGGCTGTTTGCGTTGGTGTTAGGACAAGTTATGACAAGTCAGGAGCTGCAACCGTACGCTCCTGCCTTGTCTATTTAAGAAGCAGTAGCTGATCGAAGATCGTCAGTTACAAATTTTTCAACAATGGAGAAGGTTGAGCACCGCGCAGGGATCAAATTTTTGACCAAGGAAGGCAAGAATGCAAAAGAGATCCATGAACGCATGGTTGCAGTGTACACCGACAACGCCCCTTCCTATGCAACCATTGCTCGCTAGAATAGGGAGTTCCGCCATGGTCGTGAGTACCTTGAAGATGACGCCCGTTAGACGTGACCAACGAGGACAATGTGGCCCATTTGGAGAGGATGATCCTCGAAAATCGACGGGTGAAGTTCTAAGAAATCGAGCGAGAACTTGGAATATCACATGCAAGTGTTATCAACATCATCCACGACAATTTGGCCATGACCAAGGTCTCTGCCCTTTGGGACCCTAGAAACCTCACACCCCATGATCGACTTCAACGTCGTCAAAGTCCACAAGGCCAGTTGCACAAGGTGCCCTGCGCGAGTGCGGATTTGAGGAGCTCAACCATCCCCCCCCTACAGTCCAGATCTGGCCCCTAGCGACTACTTTTTATTCCGCCAGCTCAAGGCTGCACTCTGTGAACGCCGGTTTGGGGACGATAAGCATACGAATGACGAGTTGAATTTTACTTGAATAAGTTGGACGAATAACGAGTTGTACGAGTAGCGAGGCGGACGAATGGCGGGGTTCCACTGTATATGTAGACTCTACACTAAGGATTATGTACTTTGTTTATTGACTAGAATCTTTGAAACGTATCTCTGTCTGTTTGTGTATATGATAGCGAATCTACTCTTCCTTCCTCATCATTGTCCAAACTATTACATGACTCACTTTCATTATCTGATTCACCAGAGCTACTAATTATATCTATATCAATCAAGATCATCAGTATTACTTAATAGGGGTCGTCTCATGTTTATTTGACCCTGACAAACCAGTGGAACAACTTGCCACATACATCACCAATGAAAGCTTACTATACACTGATCGAAGTAGGTGCAGGCATATATCATCTATACTACAGGGATGGCACCCCTCCCCCTCAAATTTTGAAGTTTTTTTAAAAAACGAGCTCAACAAGCATTAGAATAACGTAGAAAAAGAATACCTATCTCTATTTTTATAATATTAATAATTAACTAGTTTAATAATTATATTATATCATCATTGAGAATTGTGGGTACCCATTATACGAGGGGCTGCCAATAAGTTTTGCAATTCGGATATGAGGAAAAGTGTTTTATTATTTTTCAATATAACTACCCTCGACTTCAATGCACTTGCGCCACTTGTCCCTGAGGCTTCGAATTCCCGACAAGCAGAAATCTCCCGACTGCTGTTCAATCCACTCCTGGACGGCGAGCTGGACATCTTCATCGTCCCCAAACCGGCGTCCACGCAGTGCAGCCTTGAGCTGGCGGAATAAAAGTAGTCACTAGGGGCCAGATCTGGACTGTAGGGGAGATGGTTGAGCTCCTCGAATCCGCACTCGCGCAGGGCAGCTTGTGCAACTCTAGCCTTGTGGACTTTGATGACGTTAAAGTCGATCATGGGGCGTGAGGTTTCTAGGGACCCAACGGGCAGAGACCTTGGTCATGGCCAAATTGTCGTGGATGATGTTGATAACACTTCCATGTGATATTCCAAGTTCTCGCTCGATTTCTTCGACCTTCACCCGTCGATTTTCGAGGATCATCCTCTCCACATGGGCCACATTGTCCTCGTTGGTTACGTCTGACTGGCATCCTGGACGGAGGTCATCTTCAAGGGACTCATGACCATGGCGGAACTCCCTATTCCAGCAGGCAATGGTTGCATAGGAAAGGGCGGTGTCGGTGTACACTGCAACCATGCGTTCATGGATCTCTTTTGCATTCTTGCCTTCCTTGGTCAAAAATTTGATCCCTGCGCGGTGCTCAACCTTCTCCATTGTTGAAAAATTTGTAACTGACGATCTTCGATCAGCTACTGCTTCTTAAATAGACAAGGCAGGAGCGTACGGTTGCAGCTCCTGACTTGTCATAACTTGTCCTAACACCAACGCAAACAGCCATCCCCCTTCCTCTGTTTTGCCCTACTGATTCACAAAACTTAATGACTGCCCCTTGTAGTCATAAACTGTAGAAGGAGAGATGAATTATGAGTTGGTATCAGAGAAATAACCTTAATTTGATATTTGTTGAAATTATAAACATAAATATCCAATAAAATAATAGGTAGCTTTCATGTCTTGTAAAAAAATCTGTGTAATCTTTTAAAAAATAAAAAAAACAACAAAAAAAACTGGTGATAAAACCTGGGTTTTTTGATTTGCCCACCTGCTGTACAATGTTATATTATGACTGCTTCCGTCAATCAGATGCCTGCCTTTTAATGTGCATCATTCAAAAAATCTGAAAACCTCAAGAGGCACACCGCAATTAACAATGCACAGCTCTTAAGAGGTGAAGTGCAGTCAGTCTAAGAGTTGATAGGGCATAAAGAGTGGGAGGGTTGAGTAGTTTTAGTGGCATTGATGTGCAGTGCCCCCACATTGTGGAGAAACCAGTAGATGTTGGAAGTCCTTAAGTTGAGAGCACCATGAGGTCAAGAGGTAAAGCAACAGCAGATCAGAGAATATCAAGAACCCATTAATACCAGAGACTGCTTAATGACTTTAGACTTTATAATTCCCCCCCTGTTTTGCTAGGGAGTGATGAAGTGCCCGAAGTGCGGTAGTGACGTGGTTCTGAAGTCAAAAAGAGACAATAAGGGATTCTTCCTCTCGTGCCAAGGATACCCTGCTTGTAAGGCTGCCATCTGGTTCCCACAAACAGTAGTCAGCGTGCAGGTGTTGGACGAGCGCTGTGAACAGGTGAGTTGGATTCTTTAAATGACTTTTTTTTTCTTTCTCATAAATTCTGTTGGCTGGTGTGCTGGTTGCAGGTTGCTTTGCACTTTTATTATCTAGTCAAATATTTCATTATTCAATGTCTAGTGAAATATTTTATTCAGTTTTCCATTTAAAAGCTGAGGATTTTCACTAGTATCTGCTGAGAAGCTTTCAGTAGCCTAGTTAATAAGGTACTGAATTCCCTTGCCTAGTTGCCAAATGCAGGCAGCTCCATCCATACACACAGCCAATCTCAACTCCACTCTTCCATCCTGTGACACTGCCTTGAGGCAGAATGGGTAGGCCCCCTTGGGGGACAAAATGTTCCCTGCTTTTCCCGCACCTTCCCCCCTAGTGAAGACTGACCCATGGTGCTTTTGGCCTTTTACCAACAATTGTCTTTCTTATCTTTATATAAATTTCATTTTCCTCTCTGTGGACCTCTTCCACGATTGATAGGATTGATCCTATGAAGTTGAGAATGGAATATCTGATAGTGTGTTGGGGAAGAGCTGGGTTTTAGATGTGTGGGGCTGTTACTTGTATATCAGTTTTATGTGTGTAGATTGGTTGGGAAAAAAGGTGATAGTGTTTGTAATGATAGAAGAAAGCGGGATCAATAGTGTCAGGTGTATTGACTCATGGGAGAGCGTATGTCTAAATGAGGACCTTGGAACCTTATAGTTAGGGGGATGAACCCTTGGCAGAGAGATAGCTAGTCCCTGATTGCCATAACTACTAAAGGGTTGAATGTATACATGCCATGGGCGAGCTGGTGTCCGAAGCAGGCGTATAGGAAAGGTGAGTGATTTCCTATTCTACCTTGAACTTTCTTCTTTCATTTCCTTGGTATCAATAGACACTAAACCTCCATTCAATGTCACATTAACCCATTTTTGTTAAATTCACCTATGTGGGTCAGGAAAAATACTCATACTCCCTTTTGGTTTGTTATTGTTTTAAAGATCCCATCATAACAGCAACCAACAAGGGACTAACTATGCTTGTCTCGTAAAAGTGACTAAGTATGGATATATGTCATTGATCTGGGAAGATGCCTCTCCAAAGACTTCTCTCCTGTGACTTGTCATTGCATGCTGGAAATGGGCTGGGGTACCTCAGACCCCATTCGCTTAATCCAATTTATTTGCATCACGATGCAAATTGAGTGAATGTATGAGGGCGGGGTATATAGAAAGAGGGGAGAGGTAGTAAATGTGCTTAATAGAGGGAGGTTGTTGATAGTAGCACTATGTGAAACAAACTTGAAAGGGAATGAAGAGTATGTGCAGGATGGAGTGCAATCAGGATCGAATCATGTTGGATGGGGTAGATGTATTGTGGAAGGAGAGGAAGAATGAGAGAAACCAAGAGTGGTACTGTATTGGGCTGAAAATCTAGACTCTAACCCCAGTCGATCCAACCCTCTTCCTACACTAATTCGGATGTGAGAAATCGAGGGAGAAATGAAACGGATTGTATGTACAGTCCTTTACTTACAAAGGGTAAATATTTACAAGAGATCTCATTACTTATTTATATACAACTAATCCTATCTTATGAATACTATCAATCAATATATGTAAACACTCAGAATATTATATTTAAAGAAAAAACACAACTACCAATCTGGAAAAACAATTCTATGTAAAATCGAACAAAAAGTATTCGCAACTACAACAACAAAAAGAAAAGGTCTCACATGGTACCAAAGGGGGGAAGTCCTGCCAGCTGCCACTTTAATGTGCACAATGTCTAGGAATTATCAAAAACAAACTGGCGTCTCCGAGCTCGATATAATATATAGTGATCTTGTCGCAGTTTTAAGGCTATATAGAAGCCCTCCTCCTTCAAATAGGACGTACAATAACTTTTACTTAAGTTACTTCAAATCCTACAATCGCTGCCACTCTTTACAAATTGAAGGATTTTCCTGTTGAATTTTAGCAAAATTATAGAGTGGACTTTTGCAAAAAGAATTTTATCAAGAAACTCTCTGCAAAGAGACAAAAACATTTTAAACAAAACATGAAATCAATTTATATAAAAAGAAAAAAAACAAAAAAACATTTCCGTTCATACACACATTCTTACAGAGGGAGGGAGAGGGTATTGGGAAAGGGGTGGAAGAATGGCCCTTCACACACACACACTCATATTCACTCCACCACACGCCTCCTTCCTTAGGCCATTTGATCACAGTCATTCACAATACACTCTCAATCCTTACTCACAGTACTTTTTATACTCAATCGCACCCTTCTGCACCCATTCACACTCGTCTACTGGTCCCTGGCTAGTGTAGCAATCTGTCGGGGATGTTCATCAGTCATCCTGTCAGTCTCCTCATCACTGTGGATCATATTGTCCACCATACTCTTAGCCTTCATTACCAGTTCTCCCATCTCTCGACAGAACTCTTTCATACTCTTCCATTCAGAACCTTCACTCTTCATACCCCCATTCATCAGCTCCTCACTCACAGCCCTCATCCAACTAACGGTACACTCTTGCGAAATAGACAAATCACTCACATTCCCTCTACTCTCAGCGGCTATATCAGAGACCCCTTCAATTGGTTCCCACCAGAAGCCAGAAAAATCAGTCACCTCCTCATTCTCCACATCAAACTCACCTCCACCTTTACCATTCGCAAAACCAGAAAAATCAGCCACACTAGATTCATTCTGCCCAAACACACCTATCATTCATACTGTTCCCAAAACCGGAAAAATCAGCCACAGGCAGCTCATTCATTCGTCTACTTACACTAGCCAAATCACTCTACCTGTTTATGCAAACACTCAAGCTCCCCCATACCAGAAAGACCCTGCTCAGACTTACTTTCATTTGTACCTGCATTCTTCCTTTCACTCTTCTTTGTACGCTTTCTACTCTTCAAAACCAAGACAAACTCTTTCCCAGACAGATTCATACTATCACATTCACATCTCATCATCATGCACCTTGTCTCTCTCTCTCTCTCTGCACAGTTCATACACCCTATGGCTCACCAGGTAGTCAGGAGGTTCTCTCCACCTCCTCAACTGACTCTGATTAGCCCGCACTCTCTCAGTCACACCTTCATTCAAACTCTCTAAAACATACGTCATACCATTCTCCCAAACTCTCACAATTCTATATGGTCCTTCAAACTTTTCAC
The DNA here is from genome assembly GCA_963969495.1 of Ceratothoa steindachneri. NCBI lineage: Eukaryota > Metazoa > Arthropoda > Malacostraca > Isopoda > Cymothoidae > Ceratothoa > Ceratothoa steindachneri. The sequence continues at coordinate 19,696,680 of OZ018317.1, read as the reverse complement.
TCATCTTTGACACATTCAACCTACCTTTTACTTCTTTTACCTTCAATACTTTTGCACCTATTTCAAACGAAGGAAGCCTTTCATGTGCCTCATGCCATACACTGCTCACTTTCACTTGCCTTTCAAAATTCATAACAAACTGACATGGGCACACCCCAGTTGCACTATGCACCATCGAATTATACACCCATAAGACTCTACTCAACCATTCATCCCAGTCATTCAAAGATGTACTCATCATTCTCAACATCTCACACAAGGTCCTCACATGCTCCACACCATTCTCTCTCAACATTTGCTCAAACACTTCACTCGCAAACTCAGGCCCATTATCACTGACATCTCCTAGGTTTCCATACACACATAGGAAAAATCAACTGCTCAACCACACGTGCAACAGTCACACTCCTTTTATCTCTCACAGGTGCTGCATACACAGTAAAGACACACACACACACAATCAATCACTACTAGTTCAACCAGTTCTTTCACATCAACTTTCAACATCGGCGGCTTTACTTACACACCTTGCACCTTTTGCTTCTGACACCTTTCACACATAGTTGCAACATCATTCACAACAGTTCTCAGAAACGGATGGAACACACGCTCCTTCATACACTCCCGCAGCTTAAACTTACCCATATGCCCATAATTATCATGCACAACCTTCACCAGACCAATCATACCAACCAAGGACATCACAGGTACATACATATCATCACTACACTTCATATGCCTCACAAAATATACAACATCCATACAAACAACAAAATCCTTAGCATACCTTTTAAAATCACTCAAACACTCTGGCCATTCATTCAAATCAACACGCATCATCACACACCTCTTCATCTCACTGACAAAAGGAAACATCTCTTGCATCTCTAGAATATCATCATCACTTAAAATCTCATTCTCATCATCCATGACCAATTCCATCATACTGCAAAATTTGACAACATTCTTTGCACACTCATTCAACCTCATCACTTCACATTCACCTTTCATAACGAATCATTCAATCTCATAAAGTCTACACCAAGCAAAAAACAACACGACATTTGCTCATCTTTCAGAATCACAAAGTCATATGCTTCACATTCACTCTGCTGCCCAAACTCACTCTCAGACTAACCTGTTTCCATGCCACTATCATTCAATTGCCCAATCCACTTATCCGTAACTTCACAGGCTTATGCTCACAACATCTAAACTCATCATACTTACTCAGAATTCTCTCATTCACTAACGACACTTGCACACCAGTATCAATCAAACCACAGAAGAACCTTTCACCAACTTTCACTCTCGCTTCCATCATATCACCCCCGTGAGGGGCGCGGCAATTTGCCATCTTGGCAGCCATGCTGACGGACTCAGCACCCCGTTCGACCCCAGCTTAGCCTCTTCTCCTTCCTTCAGACACTTGTGTTTACCCCCTGTTTTCTCACTTTTCATACAACCTCTCCTACAACTTTCTCTGGTCATGCTCTAATTTCATTGGGTAGATGCTGACCTCAGCCAACTATCCCGGATTGGGGCTGAGTGGGGAGGGGACAATGATCCCTCACCCTTGAGCTCCATTTTGGGATGGTGAGTTTTTAAATTACCTGCTTTATCCCCAACTACATCTTCCTCACCTCCTCTTCCTTTGTATTTTCAAACACCAGGCGGGAGGGATTGCCTTGAATGGTGGCACCTGTTTCTGCCAGCCCCGTACGCACCCCTTGCAGGACGGGCTACTGTGAGGGGTGATGAGCGATTGCTTCCCATAAAAAATAGGGCCACCATGCCCAATGATGATACAAAAAAAACTCCCCTCAATTTTCCCTTTTCCATCGTCACAGCCGCCCTCGAGCCTCTCTACAGAAAAAATGTAGGTCCTTCCCCCCTGTGCTCTCGCAGGGGACCCTACGGGTGTAGGGGACTCTCGCTCACCACCTTGTGTGGAGGTGCTTTCGGGCACCTCCCTCTTCCCAGCGGCAGTCCTCCTTTACTTTCCAAGGGGACTGCCAAGAAAGCCAGCAGGCAGCCCATAGCCGACCGCTCCCCATTGAAGCGGCTCGGTTTTCGGCAAACCCCCTTAGGGGGGGAGAGGGAAGCCAGGCCCCATCGGTCGCTTCCCTCAAAAGACCTGCTGGCGTGAATTTGAACCTTGTCGGGGTTAGGACTGTGCCTTCCCAGACTCGACTTGTGACAGCGCTGCCAATGTGACCTGTGATGTCCTGGGAGGGATGGCCAATTGGAGGCCCCCACCCCCTGAGATAGACATGGTCTTTGAGGCAACCCAGCCTCAGACGGTAGGGCCTTCCATGGGAGTGAATCTGGGCTCGGAGCCAAGCACCGAACTCGAGTCCGCCCCTATGCAAGGTCCTCCTTAAACGGCTAGGGTTTCCAAGGCAGTACAAGGAGGGGAGGGATCTCCTCTGACCGGTGCCCCTGCGACTGCCAGGACCTTCTCCATCTCAGAGAAGGACCTTGCTGAAGCATGTCCATCTGGCCTGGGGGCTCCTGCTGGCGGAGGGGAGAAGCGGGTTAATTCCCGGCCCTCCTCTCCTAAAAAGAAGAAAAAACGAAAAAAGACTAAAAAGACTCGGGGCTCCTCTCCATCCGTGGGGCTGCGGGGACGGATGGGTCTGCTGCCACTTCGGTAAGCGACCAAGCCAAGATTGGCACATCCGGCCCCTCTGCCCCTCCGGGTGCGGAGCCCCTGACTTAAGACCAAAAGTGCTAGTGTGCAGAGCGGAGCCTCGATTACATCGGAGCCCCTCATTCAGAGATTACCCGGCGTTTTCGAGCCCGCTGGCTTCAATCGCGTCCTCGTTATTCGCTCCACTGAGAGCCGAAGGTGACCCGTTTCTCGGACAGGAGCCTTTTGGCGAATGCGTCGAATCCCTCCGAGGTGGCCATGATTACTGCCCTTCAAACACTTGATGGCACGCCTGTGAGTGTGACGCCGCACTCTACCATGAACCTCACTGTCAAGGCGGAGCACGTGATCCGTCGTAACATCAGGAACCTTCACAACAAGTATGTGAGCCTCAAGAAGGAATCCAAGCGGGAGACACCTACGGCCGTGACAAACAGGGAGGTTTGGAAGGGCAACCTACAGGATGTCTTCGATATCGCGGAGGTCAACGTCCCAGAAGAAGATTTGGCCTTTCTTGAACTGCAGAGGGAGGACAGACAGTCCTATTCAATGGGGAGTGTCGATAGACTCCATGCGTCCACTGTCGCCAAGAAGGTTGACGAAATGAAGAAGGGGCAGATGAGGAAGAGGCTGAAGTGGAGAAGTTGTTGAAGAAGGTTGCCCTGGAAGACACTTCCGATTCATCCTCTGTTTCTTCTGGATCATCTGTGTCAGATGAAGACTTCCAAGGCTGCCCTTCTCCCGCAAAAAGCCCACGGAGGAGAAGGCCGTCCAAGAATCCAATGACCCAAGCCCTGACCATGATTTGGGACCGGAAAAATCTTTCATGTCGTCAAGCTGCTGCGTCCTTCGTTGCTGCAGCCTCAAGCTTGGGGCATGATGTCTTGGAGATCTCCTCTGCCTCCACGATGCATCGGATGAGGAGAAAGAACCGAGAAACTGAAGCAAAGCGCATTGAAGAAGAAGCCTTCCGGGATCCGCCTCCCATTGTTCTCCACTGGGATGGCAAACTGATTCAAAGTGCTGCCACATCTCGGATCTCAGAGGAGAGGTTCGCTGTTGTGCTTACTTTGACCAACTTCAAGGAGCTTCTGCGAGTACCTATCGCCATTGATGGGACCGGGAGAGAAGTAGCGGCTGCTGGAAACGTATTAGATTGCTGGCAAGATCATCGCTCTCTCCATTGATACGACCCCGTCCAACAGTGGCCTGCACCATAATTGAACAGTCCCTTGGAAGACCTCTTCTTTGGCTGTCATGCCGGCATCACATTCACTAAGTGGTAGTGAAGGACACCTACGAACTCCTCTTCGGCCCTTCCCCAGGTCCCGAGATTCCCCTGTTCAAGCGATTCCGAGAAAGATGGGACTTCTTGGACAAGACATCCGTTGGTACCCTCAACAACGAAGAACCCCTAGATGAGTCGAGCGAATCACAGAGGCTGAAGATGATAGACTTCCTCAGGGGAGTCATCTGTGATGGAGCCTACCCAAGGGACGACTATCTTGAACTCCTTCAGCTCTCTCTTGTCTACCTGAGAGGATGGAGCGGGGATTTGCCTCCATTGAGGGCCTCCGGAGCCTACCATCAGGCGAGATGGATGGCAAAGGCTATTTACATCCTCAAGATTGTCCTGTTTTCGCAACAACTGGAGCGACGAGATCGAAAAAACGCAGAGTCCTACGACTGGCCCGTTTCGTCATTCTCATTTACGTCAGATTCTGGCATGAGGCAGCCGTCCCGAACTGTGCACCGAAGAATGACCAGGAGTTTTTGGCGACTCTCCAGGTGTTTGTGGATAGAGAACTCGGGTCAACAGCAGAGAAGGCCCTCTGAAGGCACCTCTGGTACCTCTCGGAGCAAGGAGCGGCCCTAGCGTTCTTCAACGAACGAGTGTCTCCCGATGACCAGGCTGCCATGGTTAATAACCTAAGCTGTCCAGCAACCTTGGAAGCACTCAAGAGACTTGAAAGGAAGAACTTCACTCTCCCTGATGGTCTTCCCGAATTGGTGACAAGGTGAACTTTAGAGGCCTTTGGAGTCTTCGCTGGGAGTATGGTCACTACCCAGAACGTAGAACACGTTCTGCAAGATCCATGAACTCGAGCCACTGTCCGAGCCCTGCATGTCGCCAATGATGCAGTGGCACTGATCCAAAGATGAGCAACAGAAGCAGTTCCTCAAAGTTGTCCATCATGACCGCAAGACCGTCAAGAGAACAAAGGCTGGAGTGGTGGCTAAGTTTCCTCCTGCTCCTTGAGCCCCACTCACCAATGACTTGATTGCCCTGCTCTACTTCAGAATTGTTCTGCATTTCTGGTGCCCCCGTTTGAATTTTTCACAACTTTGTTTTGTAATTTTCAGTTGAATACCGTTCGTTGCAATTTTTCATCTTCTTCTCCAATTGATTTTTTCAAAGTTTCACTTGAAATGTGGAATCTTGTCAATCTGAGCGACCAGTAAATATTGACAAATCAAACCAAATTTTTGCATAAAGTATTTATGAGTCATAAGAAACAAGGAGACACCCGTGCTGACAACTTCCAACACATTTCATTTTCTTACCCCCGGGAGTGAAACACCCTAATATATATATATAAGTAAAAGAACTCAATGGTGAGTTATGGTATATGATAATGAAACCACTGTATAGGAGCCAAAAGTTTAATTTACGATGTTGTAAATCAAACTTTTGGCTCCAATACAGTGGTTTCACTATCATATATATATTACCTTCCAGAGTTCTTTTGTAGAGCTCGCAAGTAAAATGAGGTGCCCAAGGTTTGTCTTGATCTCCGACTGGGATGCCAAAATATGCCTTGTAGGCCTCACACATCTTAGCAGATCTCTCTACAGAGTACTTTTGCGCTCTTGTCTTAATAAATTCGCCGCAGACATAGCAAAATGCTTCTGTCGGATGTTTACAACCTCTTGATGCCATGTGTGATGAATGCTTCTATCAATGGCGAGTGAAAATGTCTGCGCTGTGGCAACTAGAGTTAAACTGATCTAGACATTCTTTGTATTTATACAGTCATCTATGTTGCCAGAATATTCTAGAAATTCATCAAATATATAAAAAGTTATAGAAAGCTCTACATTTTATTTTTCCCAAAATTAGTGCTGAATCTATGTGGAATGTAAGAGAACTGCCATTGCTGTTTAGGTCACAAAAAAAAATATAAGGGAAATAATAGCTATTACTACTGTATTACTGTTTCTATAACTTTTTTAATAGAGTATATTATGTTTAAACCATAACTGAAAAACATAACCTTTGAAACTTTTTATATATTTTACTATTTGCATCAAAATAATGTTATTTACTATAAATGGGTTAATTTAATAATTCAATCTCCTAGCCACAAAAGCAAAATTTGGGGATTAAAATTGACTTTTTTTTATTTAATAGAGCCACAAATAATTGGGAAATAACTTTTAAATCAAGGACAAGACAAAAGGGAAATTTTTTATATAGTGCAATTTAATTATATCATTGATGAAGATATAGTATGTGTAACAGAATTGTAGGCTAATGAAATTAAATTTAATGATAATGTGTGTGGGTGAATTTTATCTAGTGGGTTATCTGCCTTTGATGTGCAATTAATAACAACATAACTCAAAGATGTGGAATTGGTGGCAGGATAATTATCCATTACACTCTATTTTAAGAATGCAATTTTTTGGAAAGTTTGATTTTTTTTTTTCTCTCTTCATTAAATTTTTATTAAAAAAAATTTAATAATGAAACTTTTTGAAAGTAAAGGCTATTTATTCAATGTTTTGGAGTTTTTTAAAAGAAAAAGGATTTAAAAAGAGAGAAATTCAGAGATATTAAAATAAGCCTGTTTTTTCTATATTTGAAGCTTTTATCAAAGTTTCTTCTAAGAGTTCAGAAAAAAATAAATATGATTATCAAATGTTTTGGAATTAAAAAAAAAAATCGTGAAATTCAGAAAATACATTAGGATTAATTAAGGCGTGGCTTTTTTTTTCTTTTTTTTTGTATATAAAAGCAAAATTAGTCTAGGCACTCACTGGTACAGGTTCCCTTGTGCTGTAGCATAGTGGCAGAAATGTTCATAAACTGACTGATCATTGCCTCCCTCACCCTCTTGAACAGTGTAGGGACAATCCACGCAAGTTGAAGTTTACATTTACTCCACGTGCCTACAGCCCCATCTTGCCCAATGAGTACGAGAGCTGCATCGGAGGTTGCGATACCTTGTTTATGGAGACGCTCGATATTCACCCATTAACGCGGGCAGCAGGAGTCCAGAGAAGAGGCAAGTTTGGCTCCCCAAATTGGGACCATTTTGTCGGTTGAAATCCGGCTCTTTTGGTGCTTTTATTTTGTTAAGAGCAAAGGCCGCCTTTTCTTGCACATTGATGTAGATGACTTTTCTTACACATCGAGGTAATTGCCTTTTCTTACACACTGATGTAGATGACTTTTCTTACACATCGAGGTAATTGCCTTTTCTTACACACTGATGTAGATGACTTTTCTTACATATCGAGGTAATTGCCTTTTCTTACTGATGTAGATGACTTTTCTTACACATCGAGGTAATTGCCTTTTCTTACACTGATGTAGATGACTTTTCTTACACATCGAGGTAATTGCCTTTTCTTACACTGATGTAGATGACTTTTCTTACATATCAAGGTAATTGCCTTTTCTTACACTGATGTAGATGACTTTTCTTACATATCGAGGTAATTGCCTTTTCTTACTGATGTAGATGACTTTTCTTACACATCGAGGTAATTGCCTTTTCTTACACATTGATGTAGATGACCTTTCTTACACATCGAGGTAATTGCCTTTTCTTGCACATTGATTTTGTTGTTTTCTTACAGATTGAGGTAGCTCCCACATGGAGCTCCTAGCTCGATTCTAGTTCATTTAACTTATTCATGGAATTATTATACAGTGTTGATGTCAAGTTCTCTTAAACCACTTGCCACTGACGTCACTGGTGAGAAGAGGGATCCTTCTTGTCTCTCTTCACAAAGAGGATGTCTTGAACAAATTCTTACCCACTTGAGGGTTAGCTGCAAAGAGGCTTTGTTATTTAAGATTTTTATGAGGCTTTGTATTGTAGTCTTTGTCATCTCGACCTTTTTTACTTTCTGTTCTTTCTAATTAGCAACCTTTTACTTTCATTTGTTTGCCTTTCTTTTTCACTGACTGAGTTAATTTCTTAAAAACTAATGAGAGCATCTCCACTTGAGAGGTTCGTCAAAAAGAAACGTGGTGGAGTTCAAGGAGTGGAAGTGTGTGCAAGTTTATAGCCCAAATTGACTCCGAACCAGTCTCCATTTAGCAAGAAAGACTTTCCTTTTGAGGAATTGTGCACCGAATGAAAATGCCCTCGTTGGTTGCTACATTTTCCTTACAAAAAAATCGTCAAAGTTGAGAATCGATGATGCCAATCTTCGTCTCTTTTGTAGATACTCCGTCGAACACTCAGAGCCGCTTCCAAGACAGCGGCTACTCGTCCAACAATTCTTCCAGTACCTTCACTCCGAACGGGGCCATCCCGACCCGGCCTCCACTCACCAACAGGACCAACACGCAGCCTCGAGTCACGGGGAGTAGTTTCAGCGTCAGATCGACGCCTCAGCAGCCGCCTTCCGCCAGTTCGCTGGGCGGTTGGGGAAGTCGGTCGTCGGCTGACCCGAGCCCGAGTCAAGGCGGGTTTGATTGGGGCGCAGAGTCGAGCGAAGGGAACGCCATTGTGTGCAATTGCAATGAAGATGCCATATTGCTGACTGTCAGGAAGGAAGGACCGAACACGGGTTTGTTTGTTTCTTCTTTTGCTGTCCCCCTCCCTGGGTGGGGGGGGGGGTGCAATCTAGGGCTTAGCTATCCCTTGAGGGATGTACTTGTTTCTGAGGTTCGGGAATCCATTCCATACCCATGAGATTTGGTGTATCAGGAGGCATTGTTATCCTACTTCTTCCTCGTTCCCTTGCGCAGTGTTCGATGTATATCTGTAAAAAGGGGTGGAGGTAGTTAGAAGTGTGAAATAGCATAGGCTAGCTTAAGGCCAGTTAAGGCTTGTCTTACTCCCACTCCCAGATCGAATTTAAGGTAATTGCATGCATTCATGAATTCCAACCCCAGCGTCTCGAGCAAATTTAACACGATAGCGTTACCTTACACCGCAGCGTAGGGAAAGGCACTAGTTTCTTTCAATGAATGTAGTACCTCGTGTTACTGAGTACCACTCGCAGTATTGATATACGTGGGTGTTGTCTTGCATGGTGGTTGGTCATTTCACCTTTGGTCCACATGGGTTTCCTTGGAGATTTGTGCAGATTTGAACGCTTTTCGAGTTGGTGTTCGCTCGCATAGACGCCATCAATCATGTGGTTGGTCGAGACCCGTTTGTAGAGTGGACATCACATCAATGCCTTGCACGGTTCAGGTGAGATTATTCTGCCGTGAAATCTTCCTCCAGTTTACTGTGCTCCGCCTAAGGACAAACCCTCTACGCATACAGATAAAATGTATAGGAGTGATGACTGACCTCTTGGCACACTCATGTTGTCTCTCGTGGTTACTCGGCCCGTTTACTATCCACACATTTTCACTTTCTTGTCGAACCTCTTTTTTTTTTCAAAAGGTTTGTTACGGAGACGTCCACGCTGAAAAGAAGGCTGTTTGTGGTTGACAGTACCCTACTGTATTCGGGAGGTTAATGTAAAAGAACCGACTCCCCAACCAATGTCCCGCTCATTTCTCAACATAGCTTCGCTTCCTTTTGGTGTTGCTATTCCTGTCCTCGCCATTTTCTTTCTAAATTGACACTTCACAACTTCTTGCAGGTCGCCCATTTTATAAATGCAGCAAACCCCAGGGACAAGGGTGCAATTTCTTCCTGTGGGCTGATGACGGTGAATCGAACCGGGGAAGCGGAAATCAAGCTGGGGCGACTTTGAACACTGGGTCCACCAGGGGGCGTTGGAATTCTTCGGGGAATAGCTTCTCGTCACCTTCCACGAGCGTTGTGGGTGAGTTTGGGATTGAGCGGAGGGATCTCCTTATGGCGGTCGTCATCTTGAGACCCCGGGAATAAACCGTAGTAGGAGTCCCTTGGCTGCAATTTTCATAACCGGTAACCAATCTTAATTAAAGTCTTGTGTAATTTTCCTACAAAAGTCAATTCTATAATTTGCAAAATTAGGGGCAGAAAGAATTTCCCCCCCTTCCTCACCGTCTTGTGACATGTCTTAAAAAGAGGCTAATCCCAGATATGGGACCACTCACTTGGGAAACTGCCCACCTCAAAGTTCGATACTCGAGCGCAGTACACAAGTAGTGTTGATGCATTTAAACCCTCTTTTGTGTAAAAGCAGATGAAGATAAATAAAAGGGACAGGAAGAATACCCACAGCGTCTTCCGACTTGTCGAAGAAGGCGACTAAGCCCGGATAGGGGCCGCTGATCTGGAAAGCCGCATACTTGAAAGTTTTAGTTTTGTTCTTACGAGCGCGCTACACAATGTGGGTGGGGGTGGGGGTGGGGTATCGCAGGACCCACCCAATCAGCCCAGTTAATCGGCCGCATCGATATGTAAATTGAGTGGATGTTGGGGTGTAGGGAAGAGAGGAGTGGTGGTCACTGTGCCTGCATTATGTGAGACAAACGTGAAAGGGAATGAGTTGGTGTGTGATTCAGTGTCAAAAGATAAATTTGTAAGTGTTTGACCCCCCCCCCCACCTACAATCATTTAAGATCCCATTTATTTTTCATTGAGGACCTACTGATTGACGTGGGATCCGAACCACGGGTATCTACAGCGTGTGGCAGCCACTGTGAAGTCGACCCAAAAGAGGGGGATTCCATCCGGCAACTAACCATACTCGATGTAGCTTAAGTTCGCTGTAATTGGAATCGGGGATTTTCTCTAAACTAGGCTGATCATGTAATTCGGGTGTGGCACATCTTTTGAGTGAAGAGTGGCATGTTGCAATGCTTGTATAGGAGTGTGTGAGCTCAAGAATTTGTTGGGTAAAGTTGGGATTTGCAGGGGTGAAGCTGCTTGGTTGTAGTGTATTGATACACCAAGTTACCGGGTTTAATCCCTGTGAGGCTGGACACAAAACTTCACCGTTTGACAGGGAATGGCCGCCTATTGGTGGATGCGCTGCGCCTGCGTGTGTAGGTAGCTCATACACGCTTCATTACGCACATAGCCTATTACAGCACCTCTATGTTTCTCTTCCCGTCTTCCCACCCCTACATATCCACTCTATTCTGGGGCTCGCCGATAGGGTACTTATAATCACATACCTCTGATGCTGAATGGATTGTCTCCCAAGGCGAAGAGGGCTAAAAGTGAATGCGTAAAAGAGTATTTGGGCCTGAGAATGGGGTGGTGTGTCATGACAGGTCCTTGAACAAGTGCTCTTTTAATATCTAAGGTGGTGTGTAAATGAGAGTGGTACAGATGAAGCAGATTGCGACCACAATGTTTTAAATGGTAGGGAAGTGTGGGGCGATCAGAGCGTTAATGAATGCGAAAGCAGCATGGGAGTATTTTCCTGTGCCAACGTTGGTGTATGGAAGAATGAGGGAAGATCTCGAGTGAGAGCGGAGCAAATGGACAATTTGCGAACGGTGGTAATAGAGTGAGGAATGACTGGGTAGTAGATGTTTATGGTGTGAATAAGGGATCCGAGGTGGTATTGACATGTAAGAAAAATGGATAGAAACGGGCTTGTAAATGGAATATACGAGTCAGTGTCTGGGTGTAAGAGGTGTGTTGTGAATGAGTGTTTGAGAAATAGCTGATTGTAGAGCAAGTGAGAAAGAGCTGATTATGGAGCAAGTGAGAAAGAGCTGACTGTAGAGCAAGTGGATAATATTGTGTATGATAAGCATGCATGGGGTGGTGGTGCTTGGGATTGACCCCTACTAGATTTAATGATACAGCACACCCCACATCATTGCTATACGTCAGCTGCGCCTTCGTCGGCGCCCAACTGCAGAAGAGAGTAAAAAAAAATCAAAACGCTATGAAATGCCAATTAAGCGTAGATTAAATAATGGATTGTCTTGATTAAGGGGTTGGGAGGGGTGTGGCTAGTTCCAGTGGCGTTGAAGCACACCGTGCCCGCATTGTTTGAAAGAGGTGGTTGTTGGTCTTTTTGGTAAAACGAAATATTTCTATTCTCAGCAGATTGGGGAGAAGAAAATGCCGCCGAGGCTCAGCCAGTCACTTGCCATTGCGGAATCCCTTCCAAACGGTGAGCTTTCCTTCGCGTCTGGATGTGCACTCGGCGAAGCCCTATACAATGCCTCATATCGAAGGGGCTTCGTCGTGTTTGAGGCTTTTAGGGGGTGGGGTGGGATTCAATCTCTCGATTAAGGGGTCCTATGATGAGGGGTTCAAATTTTCCCCATTACAGTATCCTAAGGCAAGGATGAAGGGGATCTTATCGTAAAGAAGCCAAGGAGTTTAAGATCTGAGTTGGAACTGCCAACCATTAGAGTGGCGATGATAAAATTGACCCTGTGAGATTCTCAGGGGCTCACCTCCAGTTGTCAGTAAATTAACAGCTTCCAAACATTTGACCCAGATAGAAAGGAATTAAGTTTACAACTTCTTGCCCCACCCTTCCACCCCCCACCCCAACAGCTGGTCTCATGACCAGCCTTCAGTAAATCTGCAGACCCACGTGTCTTTGACCGACTAAACGTGCGATTTCCGGGGAAGTGTGAGGTTTACATGTGTTAGGTGTAGTTGGATTATTGTGTTAGGTGTTCCTGGTACTATAGGGATGGGCGGTGGTCAGACCCGAGTCTGAGTAGACGTTCTTCTTTGCCTATGCCTGCAGGAGTGCCCGTAATACTGAATTGTTTGATTGATTGTGAATGTTTCATCCGACAGATGTGTTTGATGTTCCCTGTTAGTTGTATGAGGACGGTGTAGTTTTCATGTTTCTTAGTGAAAGAGGTTTGTTCTGAAACCATGGCATGATTGTGAGGAGTATGTGACCTGAGTAAAATTGTGTGCCAAGCATGACTATGTTAGTGTTGATGTGAGCTATTTTTGTTTTGTGTGTAGGTGATTAATCGGGTTGGATTGGATCCAACATCATATCATACTAAAGGCTTTGTTTCGTGTTATTTGGAGTGTGTTGATGTGGAAGGAGCAAGTGTTGGGTTCTAGGGTGAAGAGGAATAGTTGACTACCAACACCAACACTAACTTAATACTAATTGGCCATGATATGCCTCGACAATTTGCCACAGAAATGTTATCGCATACTATACGGCAGTCAAAATACTCCCCTCCCCCTCTCGGCCTGACAACATATTAAACATTCACTTAAAACACGTCCAAGAGTCATCGACGCCCTCACACAAATCTTCTACTACTTTTTATCGCATAACTCTATTCACACCATACCCATCCTCAAGGGAAACAAACCACCTTCTGACCCTGCATCATACCGCCCAATTTCTCTATTCTATACCCATTCCAAAATCATGGAAGATTTGGTACTAAACATCTCTCACTTCCTAGTGACCTCCTCTCAACACGGTTCCCACCCATTTCACTCAACAACCAATATACTTAGCAACCTAACTCATCTCGTACAAGTAGGTTTCAACCCACCCACACACCCACTCAGGACAGTAATGGCATCAATCCACTTAGTAAGGTTTTCGACACGGTACTTGCCCTGACACATGAACAAAATGCTAAACACCACAATCAACTCCAACTATAACAGATGCTTGCCAATTTTCTCACAGACAGACAAGCGCAAGTAATATAACTGCAAGCTATCACAAAGGCACTCCACACACAACAAAGATCCGCCAGATAGGGTTTCCTTCTCTCTTAGGCCTACGGGTGAACCGGCTTTCATCTCACCTCCTTGCTGAAAGTCGCCCTTGGACCTACGGCGGCCCCTTTTTCCCTTTAACAGTGGTCCGGTTTTGAGTGGCTCGATGGAACGAACCTCCTTAAAAGGACTAGGGGAGGCGTGGCCCGTCGGGCCGTGCTCGCCAATGTCTTAGACTCACCTGTTTTGATCTTGTTGTGGGCCGGCATGCCTCCCCCTCTTTCCCGTAGTAGGTCGATTCGCTGGCTCTAATTACGTTGATTACAGACAATTGGTCTATTGAGTTCTCGGTCAGTATCCCCGACACTGTGAGAGGATGGCTGCTTGGACCCCTCCCCCTCCCCAAATAGTAGTCTCGTGGGGGGGGGGGAGATCGAGCCAAAACCCGGACTTTTGTAAGACCCTCATGAGGCGGTTCGGGCCTCCCGAGTGCTCATGAGGAGAGGAGAGATCCCTCTCGGTTGGGGCCCCATTGTCAGCCCTAAACGTCCCCATCTCGGAGAAAGATACCTGGTATTGCAAAACTCGTGTTACGCTCTCAACAAAGCACACAATGATAGTTTTGATGCAGTTAGACACGTTTCTTTTTATTGTTTAAACTTACTTAATCCTTTTATCGTCAGATTTTCTCTATTTTGGTTTCTTGAGGTTAGACGTTTGATGATTTGCTCCCATCATTCTTCGCACCCTCTGCTCACTTAAGGGTTGCCAGTGACTGAGGGCCGTATCGTTGTTGTTTTCAAGCATTTCATCGTTTGTTGGTGTATTTGTTTTATGCCATGGAATCCCTTCCTCACAGGCAACCCTCTTCATTTATCTGGGCTTGGGACCGGCTCTTGATTGAACTGACTTGCTCAACCCAGAGGCTGGGTTATAAATATTTATTTAAAGTGTAATATTAATTAATGTGGCCTCCCTCGGCGGTGAGCACGCGCTCCAGGCGAGACCTGAAGGCCGCGCACACGGTTGACGGAGGACTTCAGCTCGTCGATGTTGCTCTGGCAGACTTTTCATGTCTTGCCCTTGATTTGCCACTACACGCTGTAGTCGAGAGAGATTGAGGTCGGGTAACTGCGGTGGCCAAAAGTCCTTCGACCAGAAGTTTCACCATCCTACTGAAAGACATAGTCCCCCTTCTTCGTGATCTTTCTCGCCCAGGGCAAGACTTTCGTGGTTAAGATGTCCCTGTAATCGACCGGGAACCACACCGGTGGCTTCTCGCCATTCGAAGCCACGATGTTGAGCATCATCATGGAGGGCGGTTGCTTGGTCGTGGACACGTAGCGGACTCCGGAGACGTCCAGGTTGTTCTGATTGTTGATGACCGGATCGACCGTGAAGGTTTTTCATAAGAAAAAATGAGAATTCGATTTCCATAACTCTTCAAGTCGTTGGGAAGACGACGACAGCGCTCCCGACGTTGTTCTCGCATACGGTCGGTGAGCAGAGGCCTCTCCACGCACTTCAAGTATTGTCAACCTCCACCTTGACGGCCCTGGACACCGTGGCCAGCGATATGTTCTTCTTGATGATCGCAATCATTTTTGCTTCGGAGCACTTTCGAAGTCCTTTCTCACAGTCAAAAGGTTGAAAATTTGAGGTTCTCATAAACCAGGTCGATCTTTTGAGGTTTTGTTCCCTTTGAGGGCCTCTTCATGAATCTGTGGACGGTCATCCGGCTCAGGTTGAGCCGCTTGGCGTTATCGGACTTGTGGCCTGCGCGCAGGAGAGCAGAGATCTCGTTTCTTTTCACTTCCATCTCAACACACAATGGAAAAGACGTTTTATTGACACGTGCTGGAAAAGTAGAACTTTAGGTTTGTTTGACAGAACTTTTTCTTTCACACACGTGAACCTCTTTTGAAAGATAAAAAACAACCGGCTGTGATATAACTTTTGCAGAAGCTAGTATGGCTGAGGCTGGCTCGTCCGACCTTAAGGCTCCTTCTGGAGGTGAAGAGAAAGAAGAAAAATAAAATAGGAACAAAAAGACTAGTGGTTTCTTTCCCGGGGGTGGGGGAGGTCTGGTAAGTGACGGGTCCCCTTACTTTCGGCAGGTAACCACGCCACGACTGGCACGTGTGACCCCAAAGTGCCTTTGGGAGGGTAGACCCACCATAAGACTAATGCTAATGTCGGGAGCCCTCATCGACAGATTAGCTGGCGTTTTCGAGCCCATTTCTTCGTGTTTTCTGGTTATTCGCTCCACTGAGGGTAGCGGTTGGCCAAATATTACATGTTTTACCAGAGGGTAGCACTAGCTAGGGTAGTTGTTAGATAACCGAAGGTTATCCGTTTCTCGGATGGGAGCCTTCTTGTGAATGCGACGGACCATTCCCAGGCGGCCATTATCGGTGTTCTTCGAACATTCTATGACTCGCCTGTGCATGTAAACACAGCATTCTACCATGCATTTTGTGAAAGCGGCGGTTTATGCAACGGAATTCGTGGTTTACTCTTTAGAAGACACCGAAGAGCTGGCCGACTAAGGAGCTGGGGGCTTCCCTGTCACGTTCAACTGTGACAAGCTCCCTGAGTCGTTGCGTGCCGCTTGGTATGGCTAGCGCGTCAAGACATTCGTGCTACTGCCGAACTGACACTGATTTGGCCATACTAATCTCACCTGAAGACATACCAAGTCTCTTCAACCCTAAAGCTGCGCAAACAGATGAAAGGCATTGCATGATAAATCCATATTATGGAATGCCATGTGTGTCCCTTGCGGCGAGCCGTACCCTGCTTCCTCGAAGCACTGTAGCTCGTATCTATTCTAGGAGCTCCTGTCCCGTTCAGGCTGTAGATCGACTCTCAGAGAAGCCAAGGAATTGGTCCCCTGGAACTTACTACGCCTGTCAAATTCAGAATGCACCCCCTGTTCCATACAATCACAGTCAGTTCCGCGCCCATTCGGAACCTTTCTGCGGGTTCTACCCCATCCAGGCCCTTCCTTGGTAGAGCTGGCACCTCCATAGACTCAGGCCCCGCCAAAATTCCAGGACTCAGGCAGACATCTTCCCCAGCCACCAGGGACCAGACCCCAGTCTTGTCAGGATTTGATTGGTTGTGGAGCCAGAACCATTCTAACACATACCATCTCCTCTCTTAGGAGCCTGTGGACCCACCCAGGAAGCGTAGGGGCCGCCCACCTTGTGCAGAAGAAAGGTAGGGAGGCTGGCAAACTATTTAAGAAATGTCTTAGGTCACATTTTGTTAGTGTTGGTACAGCTGGTATGGTTCTCTTAAGCATTTGTTTTGAATTATCGTGTGCACTACCCTAATTCTGCAACAAGGGTTGTTCTTTTGGTTGGATAGGTTTTGGTTGAATCCATTTAGGATGTGTTGCGACAGCTTTCTAAGGAGGCTGGTTGTGGAGTTGGTTTGTCTGAAGTGCTCTTGCGTAAGAGTTAGTACGACCCTGTATGTTATGATATGTTTTTTAATGTAATTTTCTAATATTTTGAGATATGGGTAGTAGAATGATGGTTTGTTTTTTGTGAGGTTGGGGTGAGAATTAGGATGATGTTTTATCGTCGGGATTTGATTGGTTGTGTGGCCAGAAATGGTTATATAATTTGTTGAATGCTTGGATCGTGTTGTGGCCTTGGTTTTTCAGGTGTATATTTGAGCTGTAATCTTGGCTGGAGGCAGTGAAGTTACTTAAAGATTTGGTGGTTTGGGCTCTGTCTGCTGGTTAGGATTGGGGAGCACCTGTGGTGGCAATATGTTTTGTTTTTGGCCATTTTTTTATTATTATTTTCTCCAATGGGAATGTTGGTTTATGGCTGATTTTGTGAACTAGCGTTTCTTTATGACGTTGCAGTGCTCTCTCAGTAAGATTTTTCTGTTGAGTTTACAATTGACTGAAAAGTAAGAGTTGAGTAGGGAAAGAAGAATAGTGATGAAAAAGTCATGAAAATAAATGTTACAAAAGTACACTTTAACCCTTTTGAAAGCAGTGGAAGAGGGCGTGTAGTATTAGTAGGATTGATGCGCAATAATCCACTGTTAGAAAGTTGTAGCAGTGAAAGGTAAAAGCATTATATATATATGGCCATCCTATTCAGGATGGAAAAGACAAAAAATAAATATGAATTTGGAACAAAAGTATTGAAAAGTCTTCTTCGGCCCCAAGTTTTTGACAAGAAAGTCCACAAGTCAATCGAAGGTAATTGAAATCATGGGTTATTATAAAGAGCAGAGAGCATTCCGAGCTAAGAATCTCTGCTTATTTCATACATTGGGAGGAGAATATTTAGTCGCTTTCCACAACGAGCATCTGCCCCTTATAGGGATGGTGCCTAAAAATCCCCCAGTCCCAAACTCATCCCCTAAGGTAATGTGTGTCTTAAAACCTTTAGATTGCGCTTTAACTGTACGAAGTGTCAATAGTCGCGGCCTAAGACACTCTGCGGCTATTGACATTTACGAATTAGGATGAATAGTTGGCTCCTGCTCCCGAACGGACCGACTCGCAGAGATTTGAGGCGTGCATTTGTAGAAAACGTTCTGACTCGGTTTAGCTAGAGAGAGGGGGAGAGTTACGATCAGTGGGAGAAATATGCAACTTTTAACTGGCACTTGTGAGTCAATTGGTTCACACTTAATTTAGTAGTAGGAGTAAATTTTCCATATTTAGCCCTTGATGGAATCTATTAGACCAGGGGTCCTCAACCGACAGAGTATCGCTCTCCGCATCGACAAGTCTAAGAGAGCTTGACGGCCGCACCAATCAACAACTCTGAAAAAGACATTATACAGACCAAAAGAAATTCAAAGAATTTATTAACAGCCATCTGCAGAGAGAAATGAAGGCTAAAGTCGTATAAAAATATACTTAACCTAACCTCCTAAACTGAATTAACCAATTAACCTAACCATAACTTAACCTATCTTAAAACACGCTCTTGGGTAAAAAACTGTTTCAACACACGTTTTGGAATGTTTGGAGGGCCACATGTGGCCCGCGAGCCGCGGGGTGGGGACCCCTGTATTAGACGATAGATTAAAGAGGTTTGGGGCAATTCTTCGGTAAAATGGTTTAGAAATAATTATATTTTTTTTCCTTATTTACATAATCTCTGGAAGGGCAGAGGAGGTTAGAATAGCACCACTCTGCTGTCAACTGCCTATTGTAGAAGGTGACAATGTGAACCATCTCATGCTGAAGTTGCTGGGCTAGGAACCTTCTCTTATGTTTAATAATCATCATTAATGCGTTGAATAGCATTAGTTTTGCTTGGGGGGGTTTACCCTGTTCTGAGCTTCTTTTAATTGGCCTATTTTATATGATATTCTCTAAATATTACCATTTCATGGGAATGAAATTGAATGTCATGAAAGGGATGATGAACGAGGACATGTGTGAGTGCTCTCAAAATGTCTCTTTTATCTCTCTTTTAAAGTTAAACAAAATATAACGTATCAGTAATCAAATGAAGGAAGAGACAATAAATACAAAATATAAGGCTGCATCGAATAAAGACTCAACTGAACGAGGTACGGAATAATTGAATGTATGCATTATATATACACCCTAAAGACGGACCCCAACTTTTGATCAGCTTCATTAGGTAATTCGGCAAAACATTAAGAAATGAAGCCTCTCAAAATTCGGGGAGCGTTTTGGGGGGTTACCCTGTATGAATGCAATTGAGTTAGCAATTGATCTCAATGGCTATGAAAATTGAGTCATGTTGAACATTAATTTCCCTTGTCGGACTCAGTTTTACTTTAGGGGATGCAGTTTAAAACGCAAAAGTGGAGAGTAAAACGATTAAAAGGAGCGGTTCAGTTCAGGGAGTTCGGCGGTTGTTTGGGAAAATGGTGACAAATCAAGGTCGTAAAGTACCAGAAGAAAGAACCATCTCTGTTGTTAAAAGTTAATCTTTTAGGAAAATTTCACTGATGGAGAGAGGCAAGTGGCTCTTCCTTGTTGGCTGGTATCAATTTATTTTACGGATAATATTACTTCCCTGATATTACTCGGGTATCATCAAGTAACACGAGTGACTGCGGGCTTCAGGTGCCGATGTTACTTTGTTACTTAAAAGGTAACATTTCTACGTAAGATAAATTGGCACAAGTCTGACAAGTACTTTGTCCATTGACTTTTGAGTAGAGACAAAGCTAAGATAAGGTTACCAACTTTTATTGATAAGGGGGAAAAAAATCAACTCATGGCAGTAAAAAAAATTTACAGTAACCTTTATAATTTCAAATTTTCATTGTTTATTTTACTATTTTAAGCTAATGCAAGGCTCAAATACAAGTATGCAACTTTAAAAATTCTCAATTACAATTGTCAGTTTTTGTATATTTGCGAATACAAATGCAACTATTTTACCTCATCCCTGAAGATTTTATTATACGGCAGGAAAAGTAGCAAGGCATTAAAACACCCTGCAAGGCTAACCCGTTTGCCTTCTTTAATCCTAAATCGTCACTTCTTTCATATTAGAAAGAGGTAGAATGAAAGCTTAAAAAAATCTTTCTTTAGCTTAACGACGATGAAGGAAGGTCCCAATAAAGGTCGAGATTTCTACGTTTGCCCGAAGACGCGAGAAGAGCAGTGTGGGTACTTCCAGTGGGTCGACGAAGTAGCGCCCGATGGTGGAGGGGGCGGCACACAGCGGGGTAAGTAGCATATCTCGTCCATTTAGGAAATGAATGGAAACGTCACGGACCCAGGAATGACCATCCTAAATTCTAGAGTACAGTAAACCCTCAATATAACGAACTATATGGGGCGGGAGGGTCGTTCGTTAAACCCGATGGGCGTTAAAAGCAATGGAAATAACGAATCAAGTTCGTTATGGATATGTAATACGTATGTAATTACTAATAAAGTTAAGTGGACTACACAACATAGTATTGATACGAACCTTGCACTGTAGGAGACATGTGACGCACCAACACTCACTCAGGCTGGTCGTAACGCTTGCCTGTTAAAACCCGGTGGAGTTCGGCCAGGAAATTTGGTTCGGTATATCCGAAATTCGTTATATCGAGGGTTTACATCTTTATTTGGGGATTCTTGTATTCTGATACAATCTTTCTCGGGGGGGCAACCAACTCCTTTTGCCAAAATCTTGAGATCTAAGGATCCTGGGAATTTGGCGGCTTATCCTCATCGGAATATCTTCCAACTGAGGCGAATTTTCGAAGTTACTGTTTGTGTTGCAGGAAGAATACCTGTACTGTCTTCCGGCGCGTTTCATAAAATGCGACTAAGTCCGGATAGGGGCCGCTGGCCTGTGAAAATGCTTTTTCGTAGCTACTTTTTCTTAGGGTGATTCAAATCGCAGTGATAGGTGGGGAGAGGGAGCTGTCTATGATCCCGTTCAATCACACTGGTTAAGGCACGTCAATGTGCGAGTTGAATGGGTGTATGGAATATGAGGGAAAGAGTTTTCAGATTCTTGCACTGAGACGAGCATGAAAGGGAGTGAATGAAGTGTTTGTGGGGGATGGATTGTGACCAGGTGTAGATCAGTGTGACAGTGAGCAGTTCTACTGACAGCTCTCGCTAGCCGAGTGGATACGGCGTTGGTCTCCCAACCTCGCGGTACTGGATTCGATCCCTGCACGATCGGACACCAACGTCAGTGCACGTCGAGATCTGGCTACCGATTGGTGGACGCGCTGTGCTCCCCCCTGTATTCGGGTGGGTAAATCTTACACTTCTCACCTCACACATAACCAATCACAACACTGCTTTTTTTCCTCTCCCGTCTTGACAGCACAACACTCTCTGTTCCAAGGAATCCTGCCGATGGGTATCTATATCCACATAACTCTGAGGCGGAACAGGCCCCTCTGCCCCGGGACGACGAAGGTTCCACCTGAACGCTGTTTGGTGTCCAAAACATAATACTGCCTAGCAGAGGACGGGCCCCCGGTGACCTCGAGGTCACCAGCGATTGTCATACTGACCTTTATGTCTCATTTCATTATCCGGTTGGGGATCCTCCTGGATAAAGGCAGGTTAGCGGACCACCACCATTACTACTACTACCGAGTGAGGAGTGCATGATGGTTGGGTATGAATGTGAGAGCTCGAGAATTATGTGAGTGAAGTTGAGGGTGAATCGTGTCTGTAATGATAGAAGTGAAGCTGAGAAAGAGCGGCTCTGGAATGACTTGGGACGAATAGTGGACATCTAGCGGTCCAGCTTCCCTGTTTTCAGCTCTCTCACGCCACTAACAACCTCTTTCATACTTAACTTATTCCATAGCCTGATACAGGAAACGCTCTATACCCACAAAGTCATCGTATTCACATTTGCTTCATCTTCCATGCCTACATTATACAACGTGTCAAAAAACTCTCGCTATTTAGGTTTGAGCACCTCATTGCCCCAAAGTACCCACTTTACCACCATTATTCATACCTGATTGCACGCGATTCTCTCCACCCCACACAAACTCTTCATTCCCTTTCTTGTTTGTCTCGCATAGAGCAAGTATCTGCAAGCTCCCTCTTTTAAAGATATAGACTACCCCTTCCCTCCTCTCATGCATCCCATCATGTTCCACGCATCCACTCTGCTCACACATTGACAGGAATTAACCACAATAAGTGCGCTTGATCTGTGACAGCCCCTTCCCTGGCCAGCGTCCCGTATCCGGGATTAGTCGCCTTTTACGACACGCCCCCGAAGACTATGGGGTTTTCTTCCTGTCGCACATACGGTGTACGAATACACACAAGATGATGACTGTAAAAATAAAATTATAAAGATGATAAAAAAGGACGATTATAATGGATGAACAAGGTTGTTCAAACCACAGGTGAGGATCTCCATCATGTTGGTTTAAATCTCCGTGTTCTGTACTAATGCCAATCTTTGTCCCTCTTTGCTCATCCCCAATTCCATTTAGTCTCTTTTCTCCGTTGGATTACACCAATTGATTTTCTTTGCTTTCAATTTAACAAGACGTATATTCCCCCGCAATGGACAACGCTGACTTTTATAACTAGAAGTATTTTTTCGCCGACCCGGTTGCGTTTTCTCTTTTACAGGAGCCCCCACTCTCCCGCATCGTGGTTTGGGGCGTTCCCGAGGAGGAGGAGTCAAGAGGGCTCCCTTTTCGGACACTGCCCCGCGGAAGAGGAAGTGTGGTATATGTGGAGAAGAAGGGCATAATAGGAGGAATTGCCCCCGATCTTGACATCGATGGAAAACCTGTGATTCTTTTGCACATTTTTGTAACATTCTTAGACGGGAAATAAATTATATATTTTTCAATTAATTCCCTGGTGTTTATTCTCTGACTCCACCACACAAAGGTTCGCATCTCTACTTTTTTAACTTCTCATCTATTCATTCTTTGCCCCTCCCTCTGTGGGACCCTTTCTTTCTTCAGGGGCTGGTACCAGAGAGGCTGTGGCCTTCTCGTGGTGAGGGATGTCAGTCCTGGAGCTCTTAAGGGTCCCCTGGTGCTTCGAACTACACTTTTAATATTAACCCCACCCCATCCCATTACTTTCTTTTACTGACTTTTATTTCCCCCCCTCTTCTTTCTCCTTTCTAGTGCTCCTAACGGTTACCCGACCTCTGCTCGTTTGTTTTTTTGGACCGATTCTGAATTGTTAGGAGAAGGTTGGGGATCTCCACTGCCTTCGTCTGCCGATGCCCAAGGAGAAACCCATCTTTGGCCTCTTATCTCTGCGCGTAGGAGAACTCGGGCAGCCTCTTCGGTCTATAAAGATGGTCTGGTGGATCCGTATCCATTCTCCAAGAGGACGTAACCGAATCTAGAGTTACAGTAGCGCCGGACCCTTGTATGCTTATGTGGTGGGGAGCCCCGAGGGAGAATGTTAAGTTATTTCTATTTGCAAGGGCTTGAAATAAACCTAAAACTTCTCGGATCCAGCGCTCCGTCCGGCCCTAGCTTAGCCACTCATCCTTCCTTCAGATAGCCTGTATTTCTCCCCTACTTCGTCGCTTTTCATACAACCACTCCCACAACTTTCAATGGCCAGCCTCTAATTTCACTGGGTAGATGCTGACCTTCTTCTCAAACCAACCGTCCCGGATCGGGGCTGAGGGGGGAGGGCACAATGTTCCCTAACCCCTGAGCTCCGGTTCGGGATGGGAGTTTTTTAACCTGCTTTTCTCCCACCCATACCTTCCTCACATCCCTTTTCCTCTCCTCTTCACATTCTATCCATTTTTACGCCGCGTCTAAGGTGGAGCCGCCATGCCGATGGACTGCCAGGCCACCAGGCGGGAGGGGTGGTCCCAAATGGCGGCGCCTGGCTCTGCCAGGCCTGTAAGCACCTCTTGCAGTGCGGGCAACTGCGAGAGGTGATGAGCGGTTGCATCCCGTAATAAAAAGAGGGTCACCATGCCCAATGATGAGTCCAACCAAAAGAACCCTTTAACTCCCCCTGTAGAAACGACGGAGCCGCTCTCGGGCAGCTCCACAGAAAAAATGGAGGTTCCCCCCCCCCCTGTGCTTGCCCAGGGGACCCTCCATATCTCTTCAACCGGAGAGGAGGCTTACTCCTCTCCTTCGCTTACGGGTGTAGGGGACTCCCCCTCACACCCTTCTCTGGAGGTGCTTTCGGGCGCCTCCCTTTTACAAGCGGCAGTCCCCTCTGTTCTTTCCAAGGGGACTGCCAAGAAAGCCAGCAGGCAGCCCTTAGCCAGCCGCTCCACATCGAAGCGGCTCGGTAGGGCAAACCCCCTTAGGGGGGAGAGGGAAGCCAGGCTCCTTCGGTCGCTTCCCTCAAAAGACCTGCTGGCAAGAATACTGAACCTTGCCGGGGCCAAGGCCCATGCCTCCCCAAAGAAGACTAGTGACGATACTGCCAACGGGACCTGCGATGTCTTGGGGGGGGGGGGGCCAACTGTAGGATCCCCCTAAGATAGACATGGTCCTTGAGGAAACCCAGCCTCAGACGGTAGGGCCTTCCATGGGGGGGAATCTGGGCTCGGCGCCAAGCACCGAACCCGAATCCTCCCCGATGCAAGGTCCTCCTTAAACGGCTGTGGTTTCCGAAGCAGTACAAGGAGGGGAGGGATCTCCGCCGACCGGTGCCCCCACGAGTACCAGGACCTTCTCCATTTCAGACAATGACCTGGCTGAGGCCGGTCCATCTGGCCTGGGGGCTTCTTCCGGCGGAGGTGAGAAGCGGGTTCATTCCCCGCCCTCCTCTCCGAAACAGAAAAAGACTCGGGGCTCCTCTCCATCCGCGGGGGCTGCGGGGACGGATGGGTCTTCTGCCACTCTGGCAAGCGACCAAGCCAAGATCGGCACATCCGCCCCCTCTGCCCCCCCGGTTGCGGAGCCCCTGACAAAGAAGACTAATACCAAGAGTGCACAGGGCGGAGCCTCGATGACATCGGGGCCCCTGATTCAGAGGTTACCTGGCGTTTTCGAGCCCGCTGGCTTCAAACGCTTCCTCGTTATTCGCTCCACTGATGGCACCATGTTGTCCAAAGGCAACATGATCCATCAGAGGAGAGGATTAGCTAGTGCAATTGGTAGAGAGCCGAAGGTGACCCGTTTCTCGGACGGCAGCCTTCTGGCGAATCCCGCCGAGGCGGCCAAGATAAGTGCTCTTCGGACACTTCATGGCACCCCGGTGAGTGTGACGCCGCACTCTACCATGAACTTTGTGAAAGGAGTAGTTTATGCGAGGGAACTCGTTGACTACTCCATTGAGGACATCACCCTAGAGCTGGCCGACCATGGGGCGGTCAAGGTCGAACGTGTGATTAGAAAACAGGGAGGGGCTTCAAGACCCACCCCTACACTCTTCGTCACGTTCGACTGTGACAAGCTCCCTGAGTCGGTGCGTGCCGGTTGGTACCACTACCGCGTGAAGGCATTCGTGCCACTGCCGCGGCGGTGCTATTACTGTCACCGCTTCGGCCATACGAATCGCTCATGTAGACGTGCAAAGTCGGGGTCACCCGAAGCCTGTGTAAATTGCTGCAAGGTCGCACACGATAAGTCCAAATCGTGTGTGGCCAAGTGTGTCAATTGCGGAGAGCCGCACCCTGCTTCTTCGAAGCAATGTGGTGCATATCTCCCGGAGAAAGAAATCCTGGCCGTTCAGGCCCAGGATAGACTCTCATTCCGCGAGGCTAAGGACTTGGTCATGGCTCGCCCAGCTCTGCCTGGGACGTCATATACCTCAGTAGTTCGAAAGGCACCCTCTGCTCCTGGCCCATCCAGGCCAACGAGCACAGTTGTTTCCGCGCCCATTCGGAGCCCTTCTGCGGGCTCTACCCAACCCGGGCGCTCCCCTGGTAAAGCTGGCGGCAAAAAGGGTTCATACCCAGCCCCGGCTAAAACCAGGGCTCCCCCCTCTTCCCCCAGCGTGACCGTTTCCCGCAAGGCGAAACGGCCACGCGCCTCCACAGAGTCGTTAGACTCACAGGAGGCAACACCCCTGAAGATGGTTGCTAGGCCAACTTCGGGGGTTCCTAAAGCTGTCCCCCGAAAGGAGGACAGCAACAAAGGAGCTTCAGCTCCTTCGCCCACGCCCCGAGGTGGAGCGAGTGGCTCGGAGACGGTGGTTCCTCGAAAAGAGGGCCACCCGCCTCCGAAGCCGCAGCGCCCGCCTAAGGTTTAGAGGCGGAGGGAGGAAAAGACTCGCATGGCGAGCCCAACCTCCCCCAATAAGTCCTCGAAGGCGACAGCGCCTCCAGCGCTTTGTCCGGCCAACAGCGCCCGGGGTTCTGCCCCCGGGAAGCGTACGGCCATTCCCGTGAGGGTCTTCAATTCGAGGAGGGCCCCCGCGTCTCCTCCGAGCTAGGCCTGGAGGGCATATTCCTTCAATGGAATTGCCGTGGAATCCGAGCCAACTGGGAGGAGCTGCGGAGGCTCGCCTCGTCCCGTTCCCCGTTAGCTATTTTTTTGCCGGAGACCATGCTAGGCGCGTGCCCCCTGCCTGCCCTCCCGGGGTATAAGGGTCTTGCGACCCCACCACCGCGGGATGGCCGGGCTGGGGGATGCGCGGTTTACACCCGGCATGATGTCTCCGTTCTTCCTTTCTCTTTAGATACCTCCTTTCAGGCAGTGGCTGTGCAGCTGCACCTGGATAGGAGGTATACTATCATTTCTGCGTACATTCCACCGTCAGCTGACTTCGACGCCGGGGACTTCCGCCGCGTCGTGGCACGGTTGCCGAGGCCCTATCTCTTGCTTGGAGATCTGAACGGCAGGCATCCTCTCTGGGGAGATTACTCCATAAATCCCAGGGGACAAGTCCTTGCCGATCTGATCGAAGAGCTTGAGATGGGTGTCCTAAACGTGGATGAGTTTACGCATCACTGTCCGAGAACCGCTTCATTTTCTTGCCTTGACCTATCTTTGTGCTCTTCGGATGCACAGCCTGATTTTGATTGGGGGGTGGTTGATGACCTCCATGGTAGTGATCACTTTCCGATTCAAATATCATTTTCAGGGCAACTGCCGCCTGAGAGACCACCTCGGTGGTGCTTGGCGCGGGCGCGGTGGCCTGCATTTCAGGAAATGACTGAATTCTCTATCTCAGTCGAGGAGTTTAGGTCGGTAGATGAGGCCGTTGAGTTCTTCTCCGGCAACCTCATCGCCATGGGCCTGACTGCTATTCCTAGATCGCCTGGCCGTTTTGCACGCCGACC
This sequence comes from Ceratothoa steindachneri, assembly GCA_963969495.1. Taxonomy (NCBI): domain Eukaryota; kingdom Metazoa; phylum Arthropoda; class Malacostraca; order Isopoda; family Cymothoidae; genus Ceratothoa; species Ceratothoa steindachneri. The sequence goes on along the minus strand of OZ018317.1, from coordinate 19,669,534 downwards.
GTTCCCGTGGTGGTCGGCCGAGTGTGAGACGGCCCTCAAACAGAAGCGTTATGCCTACATGCGCTATAAGCGCCGCCCGAACGATTTCACTGTCGCTGAATTTCATCGGGCTAGGGCTAGGTTCCGGTATATTTCGAAGCACGCCTTCCGCTCTTCTTGGCGGGCATACGTGTCTTCACTTAACGGGAAGACCCCTTTAGCTGAGGTGTGGAAGCGAGTCAAAAGGATTCGGGGCAAGTTCTCGCAGGACCCCCCTCCCGTTCTCCAGGAGAATGGGACCGCAATCTCGGACCCCGCGTCCGTGGCGGAATCCTTCGCGACCGCTTTTTCTGCATTCTCTAGCCGTGATGCTGCTCCGCCAGCATTCAATGCACGTCGTGATGTCGCGGAAGGCCGCCGGCTGGACTTTACCTCCAGAGGCGGAGAACCCTTCAACGACAAATTTAATGTAAGCGAGTTGCGTTCCGCTCTCGCTTCGTGCGCGGACACCGCCCATGGTCCGGACGATGTCCCGTACGCCATGCTTCGACACCTAAGTGAGCGAGGCATGGCCTTTCTGTTAGATTTGTTCAACAGGATCTGGGTGGAAGGTCTTGTCCCAGACTCGTGGCGAATCGCTACTGTGCTTGCCTTTCGCAAACCGGGGAGATATCACTCTACTCCGACCGGTTTCCGCCCAATCTCTCTAACCTCTTGCGTGTGCAAGTTGATGGAGAAATTGGTAAATGTTAGATTAGCCTTTTTCCTGGACAGCGGAGGCCATCTGTCTTCCGCACAGTGCGGCTTCCGCAAGTTCCAATCCACGTCGGATGCTCTGCTCCGACTGGAAAATGCCGTCTGCGAGGCTTTCCTTCGTAGACAGCACTACGCCACGGTGTTTTCTGATCTGGAGAAGTCCTATGATACCGCATGGCGATACGGTATCATGGAGACTCTCCACACGATGGGGGCGAGGGGACGCCTCCCAATGTTTATATCTGAATTTTTTGCGAGATCGTCGATTCCGCGTACGGGTGGGGGGAGCCCTCTCCGGCCCAAAGGAGCAGGAAGATTGTGTCCCGCAGGGAAGTGTCCTCAGTGTCACACTCTTTGCCCTGAGCATCAACGGCATCACCTCGGTGCTGCCGGAAGATGTTCTCGCTACGCTCTACGTGGACGACCTTTCGATCTCTTTTGGCGCGGCCCAGATGCCAACTCTGGAGCGTCGACTCCAACGGGCATTGAACCGCGTCTCTCGCTATGCCGAAGCGCACAGTTTTCGGTTTTCTTTGGCCAAGACTAAGGTGGTGTACTTCTGCCGCCATCCACGGCTTCACCCCGACCCAGATTTGTTTCTTAATGGGGTGCGCCTGGATGTGGTTGAGTCGCACCGTTTCCTTGGTCTTGTATTCGACCGACGCCTCACCTGGGAGGCTCATATTCGCAGCCTTAGAGTCTCTTGTAGCCGCGCCATGGACATTCTCCGTTCCGTGACGTTCAGCGCTTGGGGCGCTGATAGGGCTACTGCCTTACTTTTTTATCGATCCTTTGTTCGCTCGAAGCTCGACTACGGATGCGAGTTTTATGCATCCGCAGCCGAGCGTTTATTGCGGAAGGTGGATTCGATCCACCACACCGGCCTTCGCCTTGCGACCGGTGCCTTCCGCACTTCCCCCATTGAGAGCCTGTTGGTCGATGCTGGGGAGATGCCACTCGCTCTGCGCCGCGTGCAGTGTATCACTCGACTGTACGCGCGAGCCCGGCGCCTCCCTCAGTCGCCAACAGCTCTCACTGCATCCGCAGCTGATCTCGATGGTGCCTATGCCGTCGAGAGACGCCAGTCATACCCTAAGCCTTTTGGGTTTACGGCCAGGAAACTCCTTCGAGAGGTAGATATAGCTCTCGGGCCGGTGGCGCCCCTGGTTTTGCCCAGGACGCCACCCTGGAGGGTACCACATTTTGCTATTTGTCGCCACGTCTCTGCTCCCAAAGCTTGTACTGCGCCGGGAGTATTGCGTTCGACCTTTTTGGAGCACACATCGTGTCACGCTGGAACCGTGCCAGTGTATACGGATGGCTCCAAGTCCCAAGAGGGGGTCGGCTTCCACGCCGTATCCCCTCTGTTTGAAGTCAGCGGGGCTCTACCAGGCGCTGCGTCTGTCTTCATGGCCGAGCTGGTGGCAATACACCACTCGGTACGGGAGATTACGCGACGTGCCCGGTTCGGAGACCGGATTGTGATCTATTGCGACTCACAAAGCGCCCTGAGTGCTCTCGGGGCATTGGAATCTCCGCATTCCCTGGTTCGCGATATCCGTGACGCCACGGTTTTGGCGAGCCGGGCAGATGTCGAGATTATCTTCTGCTGGGTTCCTGGACATGTAGGAATTGCGGGGAATGAGGGCGCCAAAGAGTCCGCGAGGACTCTGCGACCGGACCAGCGTTTCGCTCTTCCTCACACCGACTACATGGCAGGAATACGGGCAGCTCTTCGGACTGCTTGGCAAAGAAGATGGGAGACGGTCGAAGGGAACTTAAAGTTGCGTGCCATTGCGCCGCGACTGTTCCCATGGACCTATCCCCCAATGCCGCGGCGGCTTCAGGTTGCTTTCTGTCGTCTTTGAATCGGACACACTCGTGTGACGCATCGCTACTTGATGGAGCGCTCGCATGCGCCCTATTGCAACGAATGCGTCGTCCCCCAGACTGTTCGGCATATTCTTGTCGAATGTCCCAGTCTGGGTGATCTTCGCACACCATACCTGTCTCGGTACCGGGATGGGCGGGGTCGCTACCGCCTGTCCCTTGTACTCGGGACGAGTGCGTGCACCATGACTGGTGGACTTATTGACTTTTGGGGGGAGGCCGGCCTTCTCCCCTTTATTTAAGGTTCCTTTTTTTGTTATTGTTTTGTTTGTAGGTTGCACTCTCCCTCACCGGGGTGAGGGGGACCTCCCCCCGCTGCCGGAGATTGCTTCGATTGTTAAGTTTTTCCAATTTATATCATTGTTAAGTTTTCATATTTTTACTTTAAAGTAGCCTAGTTCTAGGCTGTCGTGTTTTTCGGCGACTTATGCCCAAGTGGGTAGTTGCCAGATGGGCTCCATAAAATTTAAAAAAAAAAATAAATCTTTTAGTTCTGTTCCCCGGATTTCCTCGCCGAGTTTCGATCGTCAGCCATTGATGACCTTGATGGGAGTAACCACTTTCCTATTGTCTTGTCCGCCGTTTATCCTAGTACTCATACAACCATGCCTCTCAAGTGAGACTTAAACCATGCCGATTGGGAAGGCTTCCGGGAGGTGTCCTTCACCAGTGCCTCCTTGGGGACCTTTAATGGTGTCGACGCGGCAGTGGTGTACTTCGCATCGACTATTTACAAACGCGGCCACACAGACCATTCCACGGATCGCTCAACCGTGCCCTGGAGGACCTCGGAGTGTGTGACAGCCATCGAAAACTACAAGTTAGCTCATGCCCAATTCCGGCGGAATCCAACCTTGTGTAACAAGGTTGACAGAAACCGAGCTCGGGCGCTTCGCCAAAGAACCCTTCCTCAGGTCAGGCTCGCCGAATTTCATGGTGCCGCTAAGTTTCATCAATTTCCTCTATGACCCCTACCGCAAAGATCTGGAAGAGGATTAACAATATCCGTTGTTGTTATGCCGGCCATAATATCCCCCTATTCAACTTACAGGGATCCTTAGTGAATGACAGACTGGTGGTTAGCAATGCCTTGGCCGACCATTTCCGTGCCGTCAGTCGTTACACTAAGGCTTTTCTAGCCTATAAATCAAAGGAAGAGTCTCATCCTCTCAATTTTAGGGCAAAATCTAACCTTCCGTATAATGCCCAATTCTCCATCCACGAGTTGCGTGCTGCATTGTCCCTTTGTAGATCCACTTCTCCCGGCCTTGACGGGATCCATTTTTGATATGATTCGGCACCTCCAGTCACACTCTGTCATCTTCTTACTTGACTTGTACAACCTTATATGAGTAGTGTTTTTACCCATCATCATGGCACGTCCGGATTGTCCTTCCTTTTGTCAAGGCATTCGTGCCACTCCCGCGTAGGTGCTACTACTGTCATCGCTTCGGCCATGTTAAGCGCTCGTGTAGACGTACAAAGTCGGGGTTACCCAAAGTTTGTGTAAGTTGCTCCAAGGCCGCATATGATAAGTCTAAATCGTGTGTGTCAATTGCGGAGAGCCGCACCCCGCTTATTGGAAGCAATGCGGTGCGTATCTCCGTGAGAAGGAAATCCTGGCCGTTCAGGCTCAGGATCGTCTCTCATTTCGCGAGGGTAAGGACTTGGTCCTGGCGCGCCCGGCGTTGCCTGGTACATCCTATGCCTCAATATTAAGAAAGACAAACTCTGCTTCTGGCCCCTCCAGGCATACGAGCACGGTTGTTTCCGCGCCCATTCGGAGCCCTTTTGCGGGTTCTACCAACCCCGGGCGCTTCCCTGGTAAAGCTGGCAGCACAAAGGGTTCACAACCAGCCCCAGCTAAGACCAGGGCTCCCCTCCAATCTCCAAGCGTGACCGTTTCCCGTAAGGCGAAACGCGCATCCCCTCCGAGCTAGGCCTGGAGGGCATATTCTTTCAATGGGATTGCCGCGCACTCCGGGCCAAGTAGGAGGAGTTGCGGAGGATCGTCCCGTTCCTGGTTAAGAGACCGTACTGGGCGCGTGCCCCCTGCCCACCCTCCTGGGGTATAAATATTTTGCGACTCCATCACGGGATGGGGGCCAGGCAGGAGGATGCGCGATTTACACTGGGCACGATATATCTGCAGACAGTTGCTGTGTACCTGGATAGGAGGTATACTTTTATTTCTGCGTACATTCAACTGTCAGCCTACTTTGACGCGGCGAACTTACGCCGCATCATGGCACGGTTGCCAACTTTCTGTTGCTCGGAGATCTGAACGGTAGACCCCCCTCTGGGGAGACATCGATTAATCCCAGGGGTCAAGTCCTTTCCTTTATTTATCTTTGTGCTCTCCGGATTCACAACCTGATTTTGAGTGAGGGATGGCCGATGACACGCATGGTAGTGATCACTTTCCCATTCAAATGTCATTTTCTAGGCCGCTGCTGCCCAAGGGTGCTTGTCTCTGGCGGGGTGGTGCACATTTCAGGAAATGACTGGTTTCTCTATCTCAGTCGAGGAGTTTAAGTCAGTTGATGAGGCAGTTTAGTTCTTCTCCGGCAACCTCTGGGCCTAGCTACTATTCCTGGAACGTTGGCCGTTTTGCACGTCGATCACTCCCATAGTGGTCAGCGGAGTGTGAGATGGCCCTCAAACAGAATCGTAATGCCTACATGCGCTATAAGCACCGCCCGAACGATTTTCTGGAGATGTACTTCCTCGGGCTAGAGCTAGGTTCCGGAATATTTCGAAGCACGCCTGCCACTCTTCTTGGCGGGCATACGTGTCCTCACTTAACGGGAAGACCCCTCTAGCAGAGGTGTGGAAGCGAGTCAAAAGGATTCGGGGCAAGTTCCTGCAGGACCGCCCCTCCCCTTCTCCAGGAGAATGGGACAGCAATCTCGGGCCCTGCGTCCGTGGCGGAATCCTTCGCAACCGTTTTCTCCGCATTCGATCGCCTGGATGCTGCTCCGTCATCATTCAATGCACGTCCTGATGCCGTGTAAGACCGCCGACTAGACACCCCAATCTGAATTTTTACCAGATCGTCAATTCCGCGTACGGGTGGAGGAGCCCTCTCCGGCTCAATGGAGCTGGAAGAGGGTGTCCCGCAGGGAAGTGTCCTCGGTGTCACACTCTTTGCCCTGGGCATCAACGGCATCACCTCGGTGCTGCCGGAAGATGTTCTTGCTACGCTCTACGTGGACGAGCGTTCGATCTCTTTTTGGCGCGGCCCATATGCCAACTGGAGAGTCGACTCCAACAGGCATTGAGCCGCTATGCCGAAGCGCACAGGTTTCGGTTTTCCTTTGCGAAGACTAAGGTGGTGCACTTCTGACGCCATCCACGGCTCCACCCTGACCCAGACTTGTTTGTATTTGACCGACGCCTCACCTGAGAGGCTCATATTTGCAGCCTTAGGGTCTCCTGTACCCACGCCATGGGCTACTGGCTTACTTTTTTGTTGATCCTTTGTTCGTTCGAAGATCTACTACGCAAGAGAGTTTATGCATCTGCAACCGAGCGTGTATTTCAGAAGGTGGACTCGATCGATCACACCAGCCTTCGCCTGGCGACCGGTGCCTTCCCAATGTCCCCATTGAGAGCCTACTTGTCGATGCTGGTGAGATTCCACTCGCTCTGCGCCGCGTGTACACAGTGCATTATTCGCCTGTATGCGCGAGCCGTGCGCCTCCCTCAGTCGTCAACAGCTCTCACTGCATTTGCAGCTGATCTCGACGGTGCCTGAGACGCCAGTCATACCCTAAGCCTTTTGGGTTTAGGGCCAGGAAACTCCTTCAAGAGCTAGGTATAGTTCCAAGGCCGGTGGCGCTCCTGGTTCTTACCAGGACGCCACCCTGGAGGGTACCACTTTGTCCATTTGTCGCCACTTCTCTGGTCCAAAAGTTACTACAGCGCCGGGAGGGAGTATTGTATTCGGCCTTTTTGTAGCACACTCCGTGTCACGCTGAAACCGTGCCGGTGTATAGGGATGGCTCCAAATCCAAAGAGAGGGTCGGTTTCCACGCTGTATCACCTCTGTTGAACTCAGCGGGGCTCTGTCAAGTGCTGCTGGAGACCGAATTGTAATTTATAGCGACCCACAAAGCGCCCTGAGGGCATTGGAACCTCCGCATCTCTTGGTTCGCGATATCCGTGACGTCACGGTTTGGGCAAGCCGGGCTGATGTCGAGATCATCTGCTTGCTTCCTGGGCAGTAGGTGTGTGGGTCGAACCTAGTAAACATTCGTTTAAAAATTTTAAACGGTTCACACATTGAACCTTATAAATAGGAAGATAAACTTCCCGCTTTGTACTATTTCTCTTTAGTAAATAGGAAGTTAAACTCCCCAGTATGCAGTATTATATCATGGGTCGGCTAACGTGGTTCTGTACAAAATAGATCTTGTTCTTGAAGTCCCCGTGGGAAAAAGGAAAAAAATCGATGTCGTTTTCTTGAAGTGACCTTCCTCGCCTTTTCCTCCTTTGCCGGCTGTGAACTTTTCGGTGAGTTCAATTTTCTTGTAGATTTCTTCCAAGTCTAAAAATTCGGATGAGCGATGTATTAAAGCAATAAATATACAATCAGTTTTTCCATTTTACAAATATTAAAAATTAAAATAAAATAAATACATATATGTAGAGGTGAAGTTATATTTTTGTAAAAATTCAGCGGAGAAGAGTACACTATAAGTATGAGTAGGAAAACAGATTCTCCCGGAATCAACGAGCAGGTCATCTTAGCACTATATATTGTTTTGATAAAATACATGAAATGTTTTTAATTTTTGTTATATTATATAAACTTAGTATAATTTTAAGAGATAATTTTTTAAGTCAAATTTTGATATAGACACAACATGTTTTAATCACTTTGATTTTATTTATTTTAGCACTTACACTTTTAATTGAGTTGTTCTTATAGTCATATTTAGATAAATTAATTATTCTGGTTTTATTATTTCCTCTTGTTTCGTTTAAAACTTTATTTTGGTAGCACTTTATGATATTACTATTTACACACGAGTTAAATTATTATCTAATCTGTTCAATAGTTGTACTGATATTTTTATTCTCGTTTAGCTTAATCGTTAGTTTATTATTCTATATTTTACACTATTAGACCATTTTAATTACTATTCACTCGATTCATTCACTTTTTGCACTTTAGATTGCTTATTCTAGATGCTTTAATTTGTTCAATTGTTCGCCCTTTTGACAACTTGTTTTAATCACTTTGATTTGTTCACTTATATATTTGTTCACTTATTGCTAACACTAGTTGCTTTTTTGAAGGTTAAGTAATACTCCGAAGTCTTGTGGCCATTCCCCACTTCCGGGATGTAAATCGCGCGCTCCATTAATAGTCCACCTATTCCTTCGGGGACCATGGTCCTTCGTATGCCCATTTGTATTTGCCTTTGTTGATTCCGTCGAGGAGTTGTTCATTGTGTCCCTTAGGGGGACCATGGACTTTAAGGTCCATGTCCATGGCGTCGAAGAAACAGCCCCGCAGAAGGATATCCCTTTTCTCCGTGAGTGGAAATCCCGGATACTTTAGGATTTCATCTTCGTCTGAGCCTTCTTGAGATTGGCTTGTTTCCTCTTCTTTATTTGCCTCTTGTTCCACTTCTTTTTTCTTTTTCCTTATTTGTTTATTCTTCTTTGTGAACTTTTTCGTGTTTCCGTCTTTTTCCAAGTCTTCTTCCGCTGTGACTTCTTCCTCCGATGTTTTATGGTGCCGATTCAAAACTTCTTCTTTTCTAGTGTTCTTTTGCTGGGGAACGTCGATGAATTGTATCCTTAACATTTCCTGCGATGCGGGGTTGGGCGGGAACCATAGTTTTTTCTGAAAACCGTTCTTTTGCAGGAGGCGATTTAACTTCTCTGCAAATGTATCTGGGTTAGCTAGATTCGCCAAGTGAGCAAAGACGATCATGGTCATAATCTCCTTGCACTCACCTGGCATTACCAGTTTTGGGGCAGAGTTTTCTGTACTGCTGGTCTTGGTTGTTGCCACTGCCTCGACGTAGGTCTTGGATTGTGCCTCCTTTACCTGCTTCATCACTTCGCGTTTTGCCCGAATGGCTTCCTTGCGGATGGGACACCTCATGGCCACGGCCTTGCGGTCGCTTCCGCAGTTAGCGCATCTTTGTTTCTCGGAAGTTCACTCTTTCCATCCGTGACCGAGTCTGGTACAGATGGAGCAAGTGACGTCAACCGCATACGTTCTTTAGTGGAATGTTGTTCCACGGCCAGGCAACGTTGCCACAACTCGAGTTGGATAAACTCCTCCGCTTTAACTTGCTCTGGGGTGATACGAAGGAAGAATCCCAGGAGTCCATCCTTCATGGCCCTCTAAGCCATCTCGATGTTTGCAAAGATTACTTTGACTATCTTTTGAACGAATTTTTCAACTTTGTCGATTTTCGCCCAATTCTATTGTTTAGCTAGCTCGACCTTGATGTCCTCACAAGAATTGTCCTTGAAGAACGAGTCGAGTCTCCTAAGTATGATGGTTGGGCGTGCGAGGATTTCCTTGGGGATAACAGCTTCTAGGCGAATCGCACGTAGGGGCTCATTGGCTTCCTCCGATACCAATCTCTCGATATCTTCCTCTTTCCAGCACACTCCTGGGTATCAATAAGCCTATTAGGGATATATTGAGCATGCCGAAGATGGTTTCCATGACTGTTGGAATTGGTGCTTTTGTCGCTCCACCGATAGTGCGGAGGGGCACCCTCTTGTAGTCCCGGTTGGGAGGACCGATGGCCCCCTTCGGGCTTTTTACTCCTCTTAGTGCACGTATGATCCGTCTTCTTCTAGTGGATATTCTTGTTCTGAATCACGAGGCTCAAATATGAGATTGTCTGGTGAGGGCGTCTTAGCGGACCTCCCTAAACCTTTCCTCCTTTGCCACGACCAGACATGATTAATTCGACTTATCAAAAGATCACTAAATGGATGTCAGCTGTGTTTATGTCCAAACAGTTTGAACTTTGGTAACCTTATAAATCTATCATGGCGCTGATTGGACAATTATTACAGTGCTTATGTCTAAAAGCCTCCCTCGAAGTTCCCGCTAACTCAGAATTTAAGGGAATTCTAAACTCATAATTCGCCAAGGCCCAGGAGTGTGGAATTCTCCTTTCCTTGTAAGAAAAGTAGCAAAATAAAGAGAAAGACTCGGTTCGTGGGAACAAGACCGTGTCCTACGTCAAAAAGGATGGCCTCCTTTACAAAGAGACTACGGATGGCGTTAACCCAGTAGACCGCTCCCTTTGCATCCCCCAATATTATGTCCTCATGGTGCTCAAGGTCGCGCATGATAGTGTATTCTCTGGCCACTTCACCCCGTAAAGGGCGCGGCGATTTGCCATCCTGGCTGCCGTGCTGATGGAACTCAGCACCCCGTCCGACCCCAGCTTAGCCTCTTCTCCTTCCTTCAAAACACTTGTTTCCTCGCTTTTCATACAACCTCTCTCACAACTTTCAATGGTCAGCCTCTAATTTCACAGGGTAGATGCTGACCTTCTTCTCAGCTAACCGTCCCGGATCGGGGCTGAGGGGGACGGAACAATGTTCCCTAACCCCTGAGATCCGGTCTGGGGTGGTTGGTTTTTAACAACCTGCTTTATCTCCACCCATACCTTCCTCACATACCTTTTCCTCTCCTCTTCACAATCTATATATTTTTTACGCCGTGTTCAAGATGGAGCCGCCATGCCGATGGACTGCCAGGCCACCAGGCGGGAGGGGTGGTCTTAAATGGTGGCGCCTGGCTCTGCCGGGCTTGTAAGCACCTCTCGCAGTGCGGGCTACTGCGAGAGGTGATGCGCGATTGCATCCCGTGTCAAAAAGAGGGTCACCATGCCCAATGATGAGTATAAAAAAAACCCAACCCCTAACTTCCCCTATAACATCGACGGAGCCGCCCTTGGGCAGCTCCAGCAAAAAAATGGAGATCCCCCTTCCTGTGCTTGCTCAGGGGACCCTCTATATATCTCTAACCGGAGAGGAGGCTTACTCCTCTCCTTCGCTATCGGTGTAGGGGACTCCCCCTCACCCCCTTCTCTGGAGGTGCTTTCGAGCGCCTCCCTTTTACCAGCGGCAGTCTCCTCTGTTCTTTCCAAGGGGACTGCCAAGAAAGCCAGCAGGCAGCCCTTAGCCAGCCGCTCCACATCGAAGCGGCTCGGTAGGGCAAACCCCCTTAGGGGGGAGAGGGAAGCCAAGCCCCTTCGGTCGCTTGCCTCAAAAGACCTGCTGGCAAGAATACTGAACCTTGCCGGGGTCAAGGCCCATGCCTCCCCAAAGAAGACTAGTGACGATACTGCCAACGGGACCTGCGATGTCTTGTGGGAGATGGCCAACTGGAGGCCCCCCCTGAGATAGACATTGTCCTTGAGGAAACCCAGCCTCAGACAGTAGGGCCTTCCATGGGGCGGAATCCTGGCTCGGCGCCAAGCACCGAACCCGAATCCGCCCCGATGCAAGGTCCTCCTCAAACGGCTGTGGTTTCCGAAGCAGTACAAGGAGGGGAGGGATCTCCTCCGACCGGTGTCCCCACGACTACCAGGACCTTCTCCATTTCAGAGAATGACCTGGCTGAGGCCGGTCCATCTGGCCTGGGGGCTTCTCCCGGTGGAGGTGAGAAGCGGGTTCATTCCCCGCCTTCCTCTCCAAAAAAGAAAAAGACAAAAAAGACTGAGGGCTCCTCTCCATCCGCGGGGGCTGCAGGGACGGATGGGTCTGCTGCCACTCTGGCAAGCGACCAAGCCAAGATCGGCACATCCGCCCCCTCTGCCCCCCCGATTGCGGAGCCCCTGACTAAGACTAATACCAAGAGTGCACAGGGCGGAGCCTCGATGACATCGGGGCCCCTGATTCAGAGGTTACCTGGCGTTTTCGAGCCCGCTGGCTTCAAACGCTTCCTCGTTATTCGCTCCACTGATGGCACCATGTTGTCCAAGGGCAACATGATCCATCAGAGGAGAGGATTAGCTAGTGCAATTGGTAGAGAGCCGAAGGTAACCCGTTTCTCAGACGGGAGCCTTCTGGCGAATCCCGCCAAGGCGGCCAAGATAAGTGCTCTTCGGACACTTCATGGAACCCCGGTGAGTGTGACGCGGCACTCTACCATGAACTTTGTGAAAGGAGTAGTTTATGCGAGGGAACTCGCTGACTACTCCATTGAGGACATCACCCTAGAGCTGGCTGACCATGGGGCGGTCAAGGTCGAACGTGTGATGAGAAAACAGAGAGTGGCCTCGAGACCCACCACTACACTCTTCGTCACGTTCGACTGTGATAAGCTCCCTGAGTCGGTGCGTGCCGGTTGGTACCGCTACCGCGTGAAGGCATTCGTGCCACTGCCGCGGCGGTGCTATTACTGTCACCGCTTCGGCCATACGAATCGCTCATGTAGACGTGCAAAGTCGGGGTCACCCGAAGTCTGTGTAAATTGCTCCAAGGTCGCACACGATAAGTCCAAATCGTGTGTGGCCAAGTGTGTCAAATGCGGAGAGCCGCACCCTGCTTCTTCGAAGCAATGTGGTGCATATCTCCTTGAGAAAGAAATCCTGGCCGTTCAGGCCCAGGATCGACTCTCACTCCGCCAGGCAAAGGAATTTGTCCTGGCGCGCCCGGCTCTGCCTGGGACGTCATATACCTCAATAGTTAGAAAGGCACCCTCTGCTCCTGTCCCATCCAGGCCAACGAGCACGGTTGTTTCCGCGCCCATTCGGAGCCCTTCTGCGGGCTCTACCCAACCCGGGCGCTCACCTGGTAAAGCTAGCGGCAAAAAGGGTTCATACCCTGCCCCGGCTAAAACCAGGGCTCCCCAGTCTTTCCCCAGCGTGACCGTTTCCCGTAAGGCGAAACGGCCACGCGCCTCCACCGAGTCGTTAGACTCACAGGAGGCAACACCCCTTAAGATGGTCGCTAGGCCATCTTCCGCAGTTCCTAAAGCTGTTCCCCGAAAGGAGGACAGCAACAAAGGAGCTTCGGCTCCTTCGCCCACGCCCCGAGGTGGAGCGAGTTGCTCGGAGACGGTGGTTCCTCGAAAAGAGGGCCCCCCCGCCTCCGAAGCCGCAACGCCCGCCTAAGGTTTCGAGGCGGAGGGAGGAAAAGACTCGCATGGCGAGCCCAACCTTCCCCAATAAGTCCTCAAAGGCGACAGCGCCTTCAGCGCTTTGTCCGGCCAACAGCCCACGAGGTTCTTCCCCTGGGAAGCGTACGGCCATTCCCGTGAGGGTCTTCAGTTCGAGGAGGGCCCCGCGTCTCCTTTGAGCTAGGCCTGGAGGGCATATTCCTTCAATGGAATTCCCGTGGACACCGGGCCAACTGGGAGGAGCTGCGGAGGCTTGTCTCATCCCGTTCCCCGTTAGCTATCGTTTTGCAGGAGACCATGCTAGGCGCGTGCCCCTTGCCCGCCCTTCCAGGGTATAAGGGTCTTGCGACCCCACCACCGCGGGATGGCCGGGCTTGGGGATGCGTGGTTTACACCCGGCATGATGTCTCCGTTCTTCCTTTCTCTTTAGATACCTCCTTTCAGGCAGTGGCTGTGCAGAAGCACCTGGATAGGAGGTATTCTATCATTTCTGCGTACATAAAACCGTCAGCGGACTTCCACGCGGGGGACTTCCGCCGCTTCGTAGCACGGTTGTCGAGGCCCTATCTCTTGCTTGGAGATCTAAACGGCAGGCATCCTGTCTGGGGAGATTACTCCATAAATCCCAGGGGACAATTCCTTGCCGATCTAATCGAAGAGCTTGATATGAGTGTCCTAAACGTGGATGAGTTTACGCATCACTGTCCGAGAACCGCTTCATTTTCTTGCCTCGACCTATATTTGTGCTCTTCGGATGCACAGCCTGATTTTGATTGGGAGGTGGTCGATGACCTCCATGGTAGTGATCACTTTCCCATTCAAATATAATTTTCAGGGCAACTGCCGCCTGAGAGACCACCTCGGTGGTGCTTGGCGCGGGCGCGGTGGCCTCATTTCAGGAAATGACTGAATTCTCTATCTCAGTCGAGGAGTTTAGGTCGGTAGATGAGGCCGTTGAGTTCTTCTCCGGCAACCTCATCGCCGTGGGCCTGACTACCACTCCTAGGACGTCTGGCCGTTTTGCACGCCGACCGCTCCCATGGTGGTCGGCCGAGTGTGAGACGGCCCTCAAACAGAAGCGTTATGCCTACATGCGCTATAAGCGCCGCCCGGACGATTTCACTGTCGCTGAATTTCGTCGGGCTAGGTTCCGGTATATTTCGAAGCACGCCCGCCGCTCTTCTTGGCGGGCATACGTGTCTTCACTTAACGGGAAGACCCCTTTAGCTGAGGTGTGGAAGCGAGTCAAAAGGGTTCGGTGCAAGTTCTTGCAGGATCCCCCTCCCGTTTCCTAGGAGAATGGGACCGCAATCTCGGACCCCGCGTCCGTGGCGGAATCCTTAGCAACTGCTTTTTCCGCATTCTCTAGACGGGATGCTGCTCCACCAGCATTCAATGCACGTCGTGATGTGGCGGAAGGTGGCCGGCTGGACTTTACCTCCAGAGGCGGATAACCCTTCAACGACAAGTTTACTGTGAGTGAGTTGCGTTCCGCTCTCGCTTCGTGCGCGGACACCGCCCATGGTCCGAACGATGTCCCGTACGCCATGCTTCGACACCTGGGTGAGCGAGGCATGGCCTTTCTGTTAGATTTGTTCAACAGGATCTGGGTGGAAGGTCTTCTCCCAGACTCCTGGCGAATCGCTACTGTGCTCGCCTTTCGCAAGCCGGGGAGAGATCACTCTACTCCGACCGGTTTCCGCCCAATCTCTCTAACCTCTTGCGTGTGCAAGTTGATAAGAGAAATTGGTAAATGTTAGATTAGCCCATTTCCTGGACAGCGGAGGCCATCTGTCTTCTGCACAGTGCGGCTTCCGTAAGTTCCACTCCACGTCGGATGCTCTGCTCCGACTGGAAAATGCCGTCTGCGAGGCTTTCCTTCGTATACAGCCCCACGCCACGGTCTTTTTCGATCTGGAGAAGGCCTATGATACCGCATGGCGATACGGTATTATGGAGACTCTCCACACGATGGGGGCGAGGGGATGACTCCCAATGTTTATATCTGAATTTTTGCGAGATCGTCGATTCCGCGTACGGGTGGGGGGAGCCCTCTCCGGCCCAAAGAAGCAGGAAGAGGGTGTCCCGCAGGAGGGTGTCCTCAGTGTCGCACTCTTTGCCCTGAGCATCAACGGCATCACCTCGGTGCTGCCGGAAGATGTTCTCGCTACGCTCTACGTGGACGACCTTTCGATCTCCTTTGGCGCGGCACAGATGCCAACTCTGGAGCGTCGACTCCAACAGGCATTGAACCGTGTCTCTTGCTATGCCGAAGCGCACAGGTTTGGTTTTCTTTGGCCAAGACTAAGGTGGTGCACATCTGCCGCCATCCACGGCTTCACCCCGACCCAGATTTGTTTCTTAATGGGGTGCGCCTGGATGTGGTTGAGTCGCACCGTTTCCTTGGTCTTGTATTCGACCGACGCCTCACCTGGGAGGCTTATATTCGCAGCCTTAGAGTCTCTTGTACCCGCGCCATGGACATTCTCCGTTCCGTGACGTTCAGCGCTTGGGGCGCTGATAGCGCTACTGCCTTACTTTTTTATTCATCCTTTATTCGCTCGAAGCTCGACTACCGATGCGAGTTTTATGCATCCGCAGCCGAGCGTTTATTGCGGAAGGTGGATTCGATCCACCACGAATCCACCACACCGTCCTTCGCCTTGCGACCGGTGCCTTCCGCACTTCCCCCATTGAGAGCCTGTTGGCCGATGCTGGGGAGATGCCACTCGCTCTGCGCCGCGTTCAGTGCATCACTCGCCTGTACGTGCGAGCCCGGCGCCTCCCTCAGTCGCCAACAGCTCTCACTGCATCCGCAGCTGATCTCGATGGTGCGTATGCCGCCGAGAGACGCCAGTCATACCCTAAGCCCTTTGGGTTTAGGGCCAGGAAACTCCTTCGAGAGGTAGATATAGCTCTCGGGCCGGTTGCGCCCCTGGTTCTGCCCAGGACGTCACCCTGGAGGGTACCACATTTGGTTATTTGTCGCCACGCCTCTGCTCCCAAAGCTTGTACTGCGCCGGGAGTATTGCGTTCGACCTTTTTGGAGCACACATCGTGTCACGCTTTAACCGTGCCAGTGTATAAGGATGGCTCCAAGTCCCAAGAGGGGGTCGGCTTCCACGCCGTATCCCCTCTGTTTGAAGTTAGCGGGGCTCTACCAGGCGCTGCGTCTGTCTTCACGGCTGAGCTGGTGGCAATACACCACTCGGTACGGGAGATTACGAGACGTGCCCGGTTCGGAGACCGGATTGTGATCTATAGCGACTCACAAAGCGCCCTGAGTGCTCTCGGGGCATTGGAATCTCCGCATCCCCTGGTTCGCGATATCCGTGACGCCACGGTTTTGGCGAGCCGGGCAGATGTCGAGATTATCTTCTGCTGGGTTCCTGGACTTGTAGGAATTGCGAGGAATGTGCAGCCAAAATAGTCCGCGAGGACTCTGCGACCGGACCAGCGTTTCGCTCTTCCTCACACCGACTACATGACAGGAATACGGGCAGCTCTTCGGACTGCTTGGCAAAGAAGATGGGAGACGGTGGAAGGGAACTTAAAGTTGCGTGCCATTTCGCTGCGACTGTTCCCATGGACCTATCCCCCAATGCCGCGGCGGCTTCAGGTTGCTTTCTGTCGTCTCCGAATCGGGCACACTCGTGTGACGCATCGCTCGGCTGCGCCCTATTGCAACGACTGCGTCGTCCCCCAGACTGTTCGGCACATTCTTGTCGAATGTCCTAGTCTGGGTGATCTTCGCGCACGACACCTGTCCCGGTACCGGGATTGGCGGGGTCTCTACCGCCTGTCCCTTGTACTCGGGACGAGTGCGTGCACTTTGACTGGTGGACTTGTTGACTTTTGGGGGGAGGCCAGCCTTCTCCCTTTCATTTAACCAGGTTTAATTTTTGTTATTGTTATTGTTATTGTTATTTCTTTTTATTGTTGTTTCCTGTTCAATTTTTTAAAGTAGCCTAAAACTAGGCTGTTTGTTTACGGCGACTTATGCCTAAGTCGGCAGTCGCCAGATAGCCCCTTAAATAAAAATTTAAAAAATCTGGCCACTTCAGTCATAACAAGAGAGGTCAGAGAATTTTCAAGCATTTCTTTTTGCCCGGTGCAGCAGCTGACATCTCAAAACATTGCCAGTCGTGTAACATTTGTCAGAAGACCTCTGCTAAAGGTCGCGTAAAACCCGCCCCCCTTCAGAGAGACCCCATCATTTCTGAAGCCTTCTCCCGTGTGGCCATCGACCTTGTCGCCCCATTCACCCCCATCTAATGAAGGGAACAGCTATATATTCACTCTAGTATATTTTGCCACGCGTTTCCCCGAGGCTGTCCCACTAAAGCGAATAGATAGCATCACCTGTGCCCAAACCCTCATATCCATTTTTTTCGAGAGTGGGCGTTTCGAAGGAGGTATTGTCCGACAGAGGAAGACAGTTTACTTCAGAATTAATGGAGCAAGTGGGAAAATTACTGATGGTAAAGCCCCTATTTACCACTCCTTTTCACCCAGAGACCAATGGAATGTGTAAGAAATTAAATGGTACCCCCAAGTCCATCCTCCTTAAGATATGTGCCGAACAGCCACTTGAATGGCACCGCTCTCTTCCTGTGGCCCTCTTCGCCTGCAGGGAAATCCCGAACCGTACGCTTGGCTTTGCTCCGTTCGAACTGTTGTACGGTCGTAACGTAAGAGGCCCCCTTAGTATTTTAAAGGAGCTGTTCTCACAACCTCAACTCGATCAGGAAGTTCAATCTTCCTATACGTATGTGCTGGAACTCCGCGAGAGGTTAGCACAATGCGCCAGCATCGCATCCCAGAACGCCGAAGTAAATTTAGATAAATACAAACCATACTTCGATGTTAAATCTAAAGACCGCCATCTCAAAGCAGGAGACGAAGTTCTCTTATTGCTGACCCGGTTGCGAGAAAACGGTCTTACTATTGGCCCTGGTAAGTGCCACTTCGCCTTTGAAACCATTAAATATTTAGGGTTTAATATTTGGAAAAACCAACTTAGTCCCCAGGAGGAGAAGATAAAGGCCATCGTCGATATGCCTCTTCCCTGCAATAAGAAGCAGCTCCGGTCTTTCATGGGATCCGCTTCATTCTACCGACGCTTTGTCCCAAATTTTGCGTCCCTGGCCGCCCCCCTCTGCGACCTTTTGAAAAAGAACTCCCCTGACTCAATAATCTGGAACCAGAAGGCCACCGTAAATTACAAATTCCATGAAAATGAAGTTAGTTTCTGCCCCCATTTTGAAGTTGCCCAATCCTGAAAAGTCGTTTGGGCTTCGCACTGACGCCAGCAACGAAGGCCTTAGTTGTGTGCTACTTCAATATGAGGACGGAGGTGAAAGTCATCCTGTGGCCTACACCAGTTGCAAACTATTACCCCGCGAAAAGAACTATTCAGTAATTGAAAGGGAAGCATTAAGAATAATCGGGGCAATTCAGAAATTCAAAATGTACTTAGTAGGGAAAGAGTTTTGTGTGGAAACTGCCCCCTTGCGGATCTCCGAAACGTGAAACACACGAACCGCAGATTAATGCGCTCGAGTCTCCTCCTCCAGGAGTACCAGTGTAAAATTAATTACATTAAAGGGACAGATAATCAAATGGCCGATTCCCTCAGCAGAAATGCGTTACCCGCTAATCCCGATTAGTTCCGTGGGAAATGGCCCTAAACAAATGTTTGGTAGTTGTATATATTTATATTCGTAAGAATTTAAGGTACTGTTAAATTATTTTTTTTTAGGATAATTGATTATTTTGTGTACGCCCATTTCTTTGTAGTTTTATGTATTTACGAAGTAAGAATAACTGTCCTCGCGATATGATTTGGGAATGTCTCCGTTATCTTCATGTTTTCTTTTTGGGTTTAAAGTCCCCAAGTGGAAACCATATGTCGTGTGATTTTAGATTTTTTTTTATATACCTATGTCGGTTATTAAGTATCCTTTTCCTTGGTAGTATGTATAGTATTCTGTATAGTCACATGAGATTTTTTTAATAAGCTGATCAATTTTCTGTTGTAGTATATAACTTGGTAACAACGTATGTACATATATTGTGTATAATTTCTTTATGTTTAGGTAGAAAAGGAGTCATAACTGAGTTCCCCCCCCCCGTTACTTAGAAGAGTATCGGGTTGTCCATTTTCTCCATTATTCCTTTTTTTTCTTTTTGAATGAGAAAAGGTCCAACTTTCGAAAAGGGAGGCGTGTGAGGGAAGAAGCACGTGATGGGAGAAATAACGTCGCTTTTAAGCATTGCCTCCACGTGATGGGTCTCGTGTAGCTTACAAACAATTTTCGAAGCTCAAAAGCGTGATAAAGTATAGGAGCGGGCTCATGGAATGTAGCCCTTATCAAGGCGAGTATTTAAACAAGACGAGAAGTCTTCCCTTCCAGCCGCGCTGGGAGCGGCTGAGACAAACACCACATGGGCCGCGTTCGCCATGACTCAAACGATGGGCGATAGTCCCCCCTTCCCTTCTATGGGGTAAGCTTCCTCTTTTCTAGTGTCCATATCTACCCGCGCGAGAAGGAATGAAGAGATTGGTACGAGTGAAGCGCTCGAGTGCAGACGATCTTTCTCCTCCTCGATTCGGGTTTTCATACGCCGAAGGCAAGGCAACGTCGTGGGACAAAACCAAGCATCCCTTCTTGGATAAAGAAGAGTTAAGAACTCTTCTTCCCGTAAGAATACCTGCCCGACTCCGCCCATCGACGCCATCTCCAAACAAGAACCAAGTCTTATCCCAAAAGGCTTCAGTGAAGCTTCATCTTAGCGTAATACCCCCTTGATTACGCATATCCGACCAAACAAACCTTTGCCGTCTCGAAGAAACTCACCCTCCGTTTTCTTCAAAGTAATTTACACTGGAAGAATTCCCAACCTCCCTTCTCGAAGACTGCTCCCCCCCACCACCCCCCGTCATCTCAAACAAATATTTCACTACAAGCAAGTTGATCTTGGTCCTCGTCGAAGTGACCCAACCATTATCTCATCGCTTCGCCGGAAACGACCATCGTCTTCCCTAACCCCTCCATTTGTGTACAAGGTATCGTAACAAATATTTTAGCTCCCCCAAATTTATAATTACCGTCTACCGTTCCCCATTATCATTTGTGTAACTATTTGTCTTTTATGTCTGTGTCTTATTGTATCATATTAACTTTAATTATAATATTTATTAAAGTCTATTTTTGCCGACCTCTTTACTTTCCAGCTCATCATAGCCGTATAACAATAGCCTGTAACTAAGTAAGATTTGGAACTCTCAGACAATACCAAGTTTTAAATTAGCATATATTGGACTAGCCTTCCCTTACGAGGATCTGGCATTGTAACCGGACCTCGGCCTACCCAAACCTATTAAAAGTAAACCCCCCGCACTCTTACATCAAATATAATAGATGTATGTATGATATATAGTGCTATAACACGACAGAGAGCGATACGAAACAATCAGAAGGCGGAGAGAAGAACTGAGGCATCTCATAGAAGAACAGCAAAGCCACATATGGGATAGCCTAATATAGAAAATAGACGAAGAAAGAAGACCAAAAGATAACTGGAGACTAATAAAAAACTTAAAGGCAGACCCCCGAGAAAAAAATAACAATTAACGGGGAGACAAGATCCAAGAAGAGAGGACCACAGAAGCACTTTTTCGTAATCATTGGAGATCAGTGTTCTTCATAACACCAGAGGAGGTCAAAGACTTCAATCCAGAGATAGACAAAATGGTCCACACAGTCTCGCGAGAAAACATAAACAAGATCACTCCAGCACCAAGTGTAGAGCGAGAAAGGGACGAAATTCTGGGTACAGGGGCCTACATAACAACGGAAGAGATCAAAGGCGTAATGCAATCACTCAAACAGAAAGCGCCAGGCCCCTCAGGAATAACCAGAATTAATCTTACCAAGGCACCTAACATAATCATCAGAACATTTTTTTAACGCGTGCGTAAACACTGGTTACTTCCCTGATAGCTATAAACTAGCGGAAATGATATTCGTCCCAAAGCCAGGAAAAACACCAAACCACCTGAGCAGTTACACGCCAAGATCGCTATTGAACTTCATGGGCAAAGCCTTCGAGAAAATCCTTAACAGAAGACTAAAAGAATATCTTGAAAAAATGACCTTTATAATGATTATCAGTTCGGATTCAGAAGAGGCAGATGTAGAAAAAGCATTCGACAAAGTCTGGGTCAGAAGAATGCAATATAAGATCTTAAATCTCCAGATGAATAGCAATCTGGAGAGAATTCTCTGCGATTTTGTCACAGACAGAAGAGCATATGTGAAGATCAATGGTTATTCAGGACCAGAATCTTAATTGGAAGCTGGACTCTCGCAGGGAGGCTGTCTCAGCCCCACGCTGTATTCAATATACACAGCAGACCTGCCACCATCAATAATGTCTGGTTGCATAAACATACAGTTCGCGGACGACATAAGCCAACTCGTCGTCACTCCGAACGGGAACGTACGTTTTCAGGCAAGGAAAAATGGCTTTAGAAATCAGCAACATCAACAACTACGAAAGAGATTAGAAGATAAGGACAGGAAATTTACAATAACCCCAATCTCCAGGAACAAAACAGCTGAAACTGTAGTTGAAGATCAGAACTACATATATCATAGTGATGGAAAAGTCTTAGGACTCAGAATAACAAAAAGAGTCTACAAACAACATATAACGGAGAAAAAGGACAAGGCGATTCCGATACTTAACTTACTGTACAATCTAAGAAGGTAGGCATGAAAAATAAAAGAAAAATCTATCTTGCACTAGGAAGAGAGTTACTACTTACCCCGCCAACCCCTATCAACGGTGAAACAAGGACCAAAAAAATTGAACTCCAGAGAATACAAAATAAAACTCTCTACCCAATCACCAACACACGTAGGAGAGAGAGGAGAAGACTACAGGATCTACACCAAGAAGCAGGATTGGAAACGCTCAACATCAACATCAGGAACAGAGCGGATAAAATATGGAGGAAGATAGACGATCTACCTCCGATATTTGCAGAGCACACGAACACCAGAGCTGGACTCCCTTTTAACACTCGATTTTCCAGCGACAGGCAACAGCTGAGAATCGAGGAAGTACCCATGTTTACTTAAGTAGAAATTCAAAAAGAGAGAAGGAACAAGAATAGCGATAAAGATATTTACCTGACTATATACAAATCCAACCAACGAAATAACCAACAAGACACCAGATTGATACCCTAATAAGACAACCGAATTTAAACAACCTAAATAAGAAGAAACAATCGACTAAGAAGATAACACAGATCAATAGTGTAAACAGAAATAATGTGAACAAAATGAACTAAAAGTGTAGTAAGTGAACTATATTAAAAAGTTTAACAAAAATGATAGTGAAATGAAAGTTAATAGTAAAACAAGTGAACAAAGTGAAACTAATGTGAAAAAGTGATAACAAAAAGAGAGTGAAACAAAGGAAAGTAAAAACAAGTAACATAACAATACATAAACAAAGCTCAGAGCTTAGATAACTCAAAACGGCATGAATGCTACAATAAACACATGAATGAAAGATGAAGAGAATAAGGGAACAGAGATGAGGCGTTCCTCCCGGTTCTGTATGATGAACATAGGTGCTAAAAGTGTGAGGAAGTAAGTAAGAATGATGAATGATGAGTAAATGCATGACGGTGGTTCGGAATCGATGTTAATCAGCAGGTCCCCCTTGTCCCTCGGGCAAGGGTATTCCAATCTTTCCACCTTTGACTACCAAGGTTGCTTAATCTGCCTCCTCAAAAATCTGTTCTTTTAACTCAAAACTTTCCGTCTCAGGCAGCTATAAACCCTCTTCTAAGGCTTGCTCCAGATTTCCCATTAAGCACTTCACTATGGGTCCACTTGAACTGAGAGTCAGAAGTGTGGGGAGTTTATCAAGGAACAAGTCAGCCGCAGGCCCCCTCCTCTTCTGTGCCCTCCTGATCGTGGGAGGGATACAGAGGAGACGAGTAACAGCGAGCCGTACCTTTTCTCCCCCTAAAAAAAAAAAGAATCTGAATTTTTAAGCGCTCAATCAGAGCTAGGATCCAGCTGTGCTATCGAATGTGTATTCCCCATAAAGGAGGTAAAGGTTTGGGTAAATGACCTCGATGGCGTGAACTCTTCCCTACGAGGTCTTACAAGTAGTCGGTGTCCACCATGTGAAATTGTATGCCGACCAGAGAAAGTTGTGAGAGAGGTTGTAGGAAAAGTAAGGAAGCAGGGTAAGAAGACTGGGTGTCAGAAGGAAGGAAAATAGGCTAATCATCGAAGGGCAGTAATCTTTTTAACCCTGTGGTCACTATACACTGCCCTCATCCAATCCAAATTGGGCTATCTATGCCAGATTTACTCCTCGGCTTTCCCCTCAGCCCTTAAAATGCTGAACCCGATTTGCAACCTCGGAGTTATTCTCTCCAGTGGATCCTTTGGCACTTTTCCCGTCAACAGCCTTTACTTTGGAGTGGGTTGCTTCTCTTGTCCTATAATCCACTCCAGATTTGCATGCGATACCTATGTCGTACACTGTAGGCCCCTGTATCAGAGTTTTACAGATACCTGTATGTTGTCGAGTCAACGGTGCATTCGATAGGTTGCCATCCTTACCCTGACCCCTGAACCTCCGGATACGAGATCATCTCTCCAGCCTGGGTCCTCTAAGGGTCATTTCACTTACATCGTTGCTGACCCGTAGTTGGCGTGCCTCCCCTACCACAGTTTGTACCGGCATGTGGAGCCTGGATGATTCGTCCGTGGACCCTTGCTCCCTTAAGAGCCTGTTCCTAGAGAATGCGACCTCAAATATACAACATTGCTCGCTATACTCTGATGGTTCCAAGTCAGACCATGGCGTGGGTGCCTCAGCCACCTACTCGGGAGAGTTTTTAACTGTCTTTGCTGCTGGCAGCTTCTATTTTTACCTCTGAACTTTCTGCTATTCTTTTAGCTTTTAGACTGATCCAAATTTTACCTTTTAAAGATTTCGTCATTTTATCCGACTCTATGAATGTTTTACAGGCAATTCACTCTTTTTATGTTTCCCATCCCTTAATCACAGAAATCTGCAACTGGCTGGTCCAAAATACGTCCCGATATCGAGTTATATTTTGTTGGGTCCCCAGGCATGTAGGGATCCTGAGCAACGAGAGGGCTGATCAGCTGGCCTGTTCAGCCTATTCTGTGTCCCTAGATAACTCTGCATTGCCTTATCGAGATTTCTTTCCCTCTATAACAGAAGATATTTTTCAGTTGCGGCAGGACGAATGGGATGGATATTCATCATTTAAATTATATAAAATCAAAAAGTCCGTCACATCTTGGCCTTCGAGACTTCAGAGATTACGGTCCTTGGAGGTGACCCTTTGACGCGTTCGCATCGGCCAAACAAGACTTACCGACAGTCATCTTGTTTCGGCTGATGCTCAAATCAGCCTTGGCTGCCATTTTTTGTGGTGGGGACCAATCGTTCGCCCACAT
Organism: Ceratothoa steindachneri; assembly: GCA_963969495.1. NCBI lineage: Eukaryota > Metazoa > Arthropoda > Malacostraca > Isopoda > Cymothoidae > Ceratothoa > Ceratothoa steindachneri. The sequence goes on along the minus strand of OZ018317.1, from coordinate 19,645,264 downwards.
TCTATGAGAATAGCCTCATTTTGCCACTCTCCGGTCGCCCAGTTTCCCGACCCTTTTGATTATCCATCGCCTGTCCCACCTTTGTTTCATTCTGGCAGAGGAATATTTTAAACAATCATTTTTTATACATTTTTATCACATAGTGGTCTTCTCCCTCTTTTATATCTAATTTGTTTATTTTTATCTCCGCTGCCACTTACAATCTACTTGGCTTGGGCAGCTGCCCAACTGGTTTCTTACCTTAAACCCTTCGTTGGATTTTCACATGTGTCCATTTCGCTCATTATTACTCAGGCTTATCTTTTGACTAGCCCATAGGTAATGGCAGATAGCCTTTGGTGTGTTACAATATAGTGACATCATAGATTAGGTTCCACCAAAGAACTGAGTTTGTTGTGGGACCAGATCGAGCATAGATGCATACCCTTTGTTTCTAAGCCCCTCGAGGTATCTACCCCTTGAACACTTTTAGTTCTAACCTCACTGCCTTCCCTACCATCAACCGTTATTGGTAGCTGCCCTTTATCTATGTAGGGTTACCCCACAGGGACATGCTCTGTATAGCCTGTTGTACCTGGTAGCTGTAGTAGCGTCAACTCATTCTGGCTCGAGTTGAATAGGAGATGCCAGGATAACTGGGTTGACGTGAACTCTTTGACGACGGTTCATGAAGCTGATGTCCCTTCCCCACCATTTTCCCTTTAAACAAACTTGTCTCCACGAGTATTCCGTCTTTTTTATCCTTTCGGCGTCTATTTTCTTGCTGACAGTCGCCAGTATAGTTAAAAAAAATCGCTATAGTTCGCTACACATGGTAGCTCGAAGGATTGCGCGTCATACCTGCTCAACACATTGCTGGTGTATCATGATACTAGGTGAATACCCACCTTACTTTTTAGTGGACCCGTCTATCTCTATTTCACTATTACTTACCTTTTCAACCCTCTTCAGACCTTTGCTTTGACTATCCAAAGAGGTTCTGGCGGCTCTTTGCATTTTTATTCTGCAAAAGAACAACCTCTGACATCCTCACCTTCTTTGGAGACCACGTGCGATTGTATCCCGCCATGGAAAACGTCACTTCCTGTTCGAGAACATTCGAGCATAGTAACACTAATTAATTAATTTTATTTTAGAATCCATCCTTTTCATAATTATCAAGAGACTATTTAATTTTAAATAATTCCATTTTGCCCTATTTTTTATTATTTTGATATTTATAAATAAAATTATATTTTTGTTATTTCATCTTTAACTAACCTTGAACGATACTCTCGGCCTATTCAAATAAATCTCGCTAACCATTTTTGCACTCTGCCTGATTTGTTAAGGATTTGAAACCAACGCCTCAAGTTTGACTTCCTGGTCGATCGTTGATCCCTGCGAAGAGTCCTTAAATGGTTCGCGTTGCAGTAGGTGATTAAGTCACCTTGCACATAATATAGGAGTAGTGTATGGTATAGAGTGGTGTACCACAACATTATATATATATATATATATATATATATATATATATATATATATATATATATATATATTGTCGAAGTATGTCCAAGTGGTACGGGAATATGTGCAGACGGGTTCTAAGGTAGGCTAAGCAAGGCGACAACTGTTATTGCTCTAAGAGTGCGGTTTGAATAGATATTTCTGCGTGACCAAGGAATATTCCAAACACAAGGACAAAATTTTTTTTTTAATACACACTAAATAAAAGGCACAACAATAAATATGTATATATATATATATATATATATATATATATATATATATATATATATATATATGGGTACATGAATAAGACGGAATTAGGTTCTGAATAAGGTTCTGGATAACCAGGGTTAGTGAATGGTTATAATGGGAGATTTAGGGTAGTGAGTGATTAAGTCCCTTTGAAACTCGAGATTAAAGCGGGGAAAACTTGGAGGGAGGCCTTAGTGATTTTGATTACTCACGGGGGTAGCCGAAAACCAGCAGCAAATGGGGCTACTTTCTCGAAACTTGTGTTTTGCGAGATGCGGGCCTCTTGTCTTCAAGAGGTCACCGGACGAACTTCGAAAGGGGAGGGGGATGACGTATCCCAACTCGGCTCGAGTGAGCTACCGGGCCTCTTGTCCTCAAGAGGTCACCGGTCGAACTTCGAAGGCGGGGGGATGACTTCTCCATACTCGGCTTGAGCGAGTTATCGGGCCTCTTGTCCTCAAGAGGTCACCAGAAGATCTTTGGAGGACGGCTTCTCCAATCCTTGATCCGAAGGCGGTTTGAGAAAGGCTGACGTTGCCTCACGAGACTCTTCTCCCTGACCTGAAGATACGGGTGTGATGTCCAGCTCTTCCGTGGCCTGCGACCGTCACTCACACTTCTCGGGAGAGACCTTCGTTGAATCGAACTCATTTCGGGGAAGTGTCGTCAAACCAAATATGTCTGTAATCCTTGGGAGGGTGCATATATACCCGGAGTTCTCCAAAACAGGGAAGAGATTGAGGCCTTCTCGAACCCTCGTTATCGGCCGTTAAAACCGAGCGTCACCTTGCGGGGAAGTGTCAGAGGCAAGGATCAGCAGGTTAGATGGACGACCAGTGGTTGGAGCCATAAAAGCTGTTCGCGGTGAACCGACAAAATAGATTTGAGTAATCTCCAAATCGAATTGAGGGGGGGGGGGAAGAATGAGAAGGCGGGGAGGTAGCCTTCGATTTCAGCGTCAGGCATCGGTGTGAATTTTTGCGGTGACCTGGCGGCAAGTCCAAAAAGGGTGAAGTAATATATATATATATTACTTTTATATTATAAAAACTGGTGTCAAGAGTATGAGGTATATTACATAGTAAATCAGTTATAGTTGATTTACATCCCCTTTGAATTTTAGTAGTTCCCTCCATTATTGAAGTTTCTTTATTTTTCTCTTTTGGCCGAATTAAGTTCAATTTAGTTTTAGATCAGTGGAACATTAGTCTATTTAACTATTTAAAAATTTAGATTATTAGTTGGGATTCGTTGTTTGTGTGTGTGTATTTCATTTAGCGGAATATTTGAGTTAATCCTCAACCAGATTAGAGAGATTAACCCGTCCTAACCGCGTAGGAAAATTTTAGTGTTCATTTCAGTGGGATAATTTTTAATATTTATTTTTTGAGAAAGTTAGGCTTCACGTATATTGCCGAGAAATTTCGTTATGTCAATAATCCCGTTCGCGTGTTACGTTCCCTCAAGTAAGCCAACAAGATGTATTCTTCGTTTGAAGGTTTCAAGAGTCAAGGAGAATTGATGGGCCCGTCGGGCCGAGAATTATTAACTTATATCCAGGAAGAAGAGAAAAATGAAAGAGAAGAGAAAAGAGCAAATGAACAAGCACTAAGAGAAGCTAAAGAGAGAAAAGAACAAAGAGAGATGGAAAAGCACGAGAGAATAAGGCAGCATGAACGTGAATTAGGCCTCAATCAATTGGAGTGAATGCCAGTTAACTCCCAAACCGAAACTCCATAGTCCCCGTCAGTAAAATTACTCGTCCTTAAAGAAAGAAAATATTTTGGATCATATCTTACGCATTTCAAGAAGATCTTCGAAATCAACAATTGGGACATCGATGTATATGGTTTCGCTAAATTGCTTCCCCTCCTAAACTCCCAGTTGAGGGACATTTATTTCCCTCCCCTCAGAGTCTACTGTGGAATACTCTACCCTCAAGTCTGAACTCTTAACTGCCGTGAATATGACCCCAGACTTCTATCGTGTCCGTTTCCGTCACGAAAAGATCCGCCCCGGTCAGACCCCGGTACACCCTCCAGAAACACCTCCAATTTTTGTTAGATGCGTGTAGGGCCTCCCAAGAGTACGAGCTCTTTCTGTACTTTATCTTAAGAGAGCAATTTTTAGCTTCCCTGACCCCCTGAAATCCGTGCCTTAGTTAAGGTAAAGCGCTGCTCTACGTTTAAGGAATGCCTAGAAGAGGCTGATGTTTACGCAAGTAGCCATAAATTGTACCTCAAGGTTAATAAGAAGCCTCCCCCGTCTCCCCTCAAGTTTAAGGTTAATAACTCCAGACCCCCTCCAAGAAATACCCCTACATTTGTGAAAGTTCAAGGACCCTCGAAACCTAGGAATCCCCCTCCTTCGGAACCAAGAGATATCAAGCCCATAATTACTACTCCTCCCAGATGGAAGATAATCTGTTTTACATGCGGAATAAAAGGTCACGTACGCACGAACTGTACTCAAAATTCCCAATTCAGAAGCGTGTCCTCCCATCAAGTACACGAAGTTAGTGCCGCTCCTGCTCCTCCCCCGTTTCTTCAGGGTACCCCTACGTATCTCTCGTCGACCAACAACCCCGGTCATCAAGTAAATTTTCTCTTCAATAAGAGCTCCCCGGTGGTCTGTAATTAGAGAATTGAGCCGTAAACGTAAGCCATGTGTCCACCCTTGTACGTGACACTGAGTGCATATGCATCGTGGTGTCCGAGGATTTAATTCCCACGATCGGTCCTGACCATCAAAAGTTCGCTGTGGTCCATGACTACCTCGGCCGAGCGAATCGTTTCCCCATCACAAAATACCAAAAATCGAATGTAAGGATTTGACTGGTTGGGTTGAAGTGGTAGCAGCCTCAAACAAGTTTTGCTCTGTACTGATTGGTCAGAGCCCCCACGTTACAAGTAACCCGGTAGCACAACCCGTAGTATCCCGTGCCCAGGCTGCCCAGAAACCCGTTCCTTTGGAAAACCTCGTCGATCCGGAAGTGGAGGCCCTCCGGAACGAGGATCTTGCTTGCGCCCAGAAGGGGTGCGCAACTCCCCACCCCCCTTTTGGAGAAAGCCAGGACTCATGAGCAAGAATCTTCCCGTGGTGGAAAAAACATCTCCTACCTTGTCAAGGATAAGCTTTTATATCGTAAATGTTCGAACGGAACCGAACCTGAATCACACTCCTTGTGTGTTCCTCGCTCTCACGACCCCCAAGTCCTCCAGATCTCTTAAGATAGCTTATTCTCCGCTCATTTTAGTCATAATAAAATCGCTCAGAGGGGTTTTTAAGTATTTTTATTGGCTAGGTATGGCAAGAGAAATTGAAGATTACTGCAAATCATGCGATGCCTGCCAAAGGACATCAGCATGGGGGCGCGTCAAGCCAGCCCCCCTTCAGAAAAGCCCGATCATCTCGAAACCCTTTTCTCGTGTGGCCATTGACCTTATTGGCCCGATTCATCCCCCGTCTAGTGAAGGACACAATTACGCCCTCACTTTGGTAGACTTTGCTACCCATTTTCCTGGGGTAGTTGCCCTTAAGCGGATTGATAGCGTTTCTTGCGCTGAATCCCTCATTTCCATTTTGTCTCGGGTACGAATTCCGAAAGAGGTATTGTTAGATCGAGGAAGACAATTTACCTCGGAGCTTATAGAGTATGTCGGCAAGCTCCTCATGGTAAAACCTCTGTTTACCCCCCCTTACTTCATCCCCAGGGTTTGGGGGTACCATGTGTAGCCTGTTGCACTTGGTATCCGGAGGAGCTGGACGTCCTCCTGACCTGAATGCAAATTAGGGAGGTCCTGTCACTGGGTTAGCTTGAACACACTGATGGGGCTTGGGAAAGTTGTGATGCGCTTTCCCTTCGACCACACTCAACACTACTTTACCTTTTTACTAATATTATTATTAGTTATTATTATTGCTATTATCAATCTTATTATTATTTATTATGATTTTTTTATATTATAATTTATCAGTATTTATTATGATATATTATTATGTATTATAATTATGTATTATGATTAGATTAATTATTATTATTTTCTTAGTATGTTATTATTTGTTATTATGATTATTTAGTACTATTAATTTTATTATTTATTATTATTTTTTATATTATTATTGGTATTTATTATGATATATTATTATTATTATTATGTAATAATATTATTACTATTATTTATTATGAATAGTATTAATTATTATTAGTGTTATTAATATTATTTATTATGAATAGTATTAATTATTATTAGTGTTATTAATATTATTTATTATTATCATTACTGCTCCCCACTCAACCTTTTCTCCCCATACTCTGCACCCTGAGGAGAGTTCAATCCGTTAGCTATGGTGCCCTGGTGGACTGCATACCACCCTGGGATCCCCTAGCACCGAGGTATGATAATAATAGGTGATCACCCACCCTACTCGTTAGCGCACCCAAATATCTCTACTTCAATTTATTACATACCCTCCTACCCCTTTCCACACTTCCTCTCCTATTCACAGAAGTTCTGGCTGCCAGGAATACTTTCGTCATCTTATGAGGCTTAGTCGAGTGGCAGTGTATATACCGTGTGGTCTCTACCTGCTGCGAGGACCGAAAGCCCGCTGGCTAGGGCAAGTAATAGGTACAGGGTGCGCTGGGCCGTCGACCCTGCTCACCTTCCTACAGTATAAATATAAGGTGGCTACGCCGGCACCATTCTTTGTGGTTAAAGTTCCAGGACAATTTGCCTAAATGGCGGGCTGGGTTGGCAAAGCCAATCAAAGCTGGATCGGGACCGATTATGTAAATGATCATATTCTGAAATTTCTGTTCCTATGGAGAGTTTTCTCTTAACCTCCCATCATAGGGAGGTTTTAGTAGGTACTTTCCATGAGGTTCTTTTTTTTTTACTGACAATATAACGACAACAACATGTAATAGCGGGCGACCACAGGCGCATGGAGACGCTACTCCAAGCGCGCCCTCGTCCTCCCTAGATATCCAGGAGGATGGAGAAAATCAAGGGACCTCAGCACCACCTCTGAAAAGGAAGTGGCCTCCCTGTACTTTCTTAGGAGCCCCCCCCCCCTCCCCTCCCCAACCATCCTCTACCGGAAATGAAACTTACTCCTCTCCTAGGACTCCGGGTGCGGGGGTTTACCCTCTATATAGTCTCCCATGGACGACTCCATCTTTCGACGAATTGCAGTCCCACACTATTCTATCAAAGGTCCTGCCGAAGAGTAAGCAGGCGGCTGAAAATTCCACCAACTCAAGGGGTTAGCCCCCTTAGGGTGATAGGGACGCATCGAGCCGTGATCCCTGCAGTCTTGTATCTCGACATTGCAGGGGGGTAGGCATGACTGCTCCCTATCTTAACCGATGGAGGTTCGCCGGCCAGAGACTTGATTGCGGCTCAAGATAACTCGAATGGGATTCATGATGCCTCGGTGGGAGGTGGCCACAGGGATACTATCCCCCTTAGATTGTCATGCTCTCGGTGGTAACCCACCCCATAGGACATGGTATTCAATAGGATCGAACGGGGGTTTGGTGCCAAACACCGAACGTGAGTCTCCCCTTGTGCAAGCTTCTCAGTCGGCTCATGCCCCCAAGGAATCAAAATAAGAGAAACGACCGCTTACTCGGCTGGTGCCCTTCTGACATTCTTTTTTTAATTTTAGGAGACCATCTGGCCACTGCCTACTTGGGCATAAGTCGCCGTACTCGGTACAGAGCCTACTACTAGGCTATATTAATAAAAAGCTAACAAAAAACAATATGTAAGTAACAAATAACGATAAAAAAATGACAAAGGCTAAAAAAATAACAACTAAAAACAGCAAAACTGGGAGAAGGAACCGCGCTTCAGCGTCAGGGGCAGGACGGCTCCCCCAACGCAGCAACATGCGACTTACAAAAAAAACAAATAAAGTGGAGAAGGACAGCCTCCTCCAAAAAGTTGTATAGTCCACAAGTCAGTTTGCACGAACCAGTCCCAAGTACAATGGACAAGCGGTAGCGACACTGCTCGTCACCGTAACGGGGCAAATAACGTTCGCAAAGATCACCCAGACTGGGACATACAACAAGAATGTGCTGCAGTGTGGGGGGCAACACAGTCGTCTGAATAAGGCGCAGGCGAGCGCTCCACCAAATGTCGGTGTGTTCCGCGAGTGTGTCCAATTCAGAGACGACAGAAAGAAACCTGAAGCCGTGGCGAGGCAATGGCACGTAACTAAGTTCCCTTCCACCGCCTCCCATCTTCTATGCAAAGACGGGCAGCTCGTATTCACGTCATGCAAACGGTGTGATGAAGAGCGAAACATTGATCTGGTCGCCTAGTCCTCGCGGACTTTTTGGCGCCCTTAACGTCGTGCACATTCCCCGCAATTCCTACATGTCCAGGAGCCCGGCAGAAAATAATCTCGACATCCGCTCGGCTCGCCAAGATCGTGGCGTCACGGATATCGCGAACCAGGGGATCAAGAGATTACAATGATCCGAAAGAACGCAGGGCGCTTTGCAAGTATTTATAAATCACAATCCGGTCTCCGAACTGGGCATGTCGCGTTATATCCAGAACAGAGTAGTGTATTACAAACATTGAAGACAGACGCACTGCCTGGCAGAACTGACTTCAAATAGAGGAAATCCGGGTGGAAACCAACTCGCTCTTCTTAGGACTTGCAGTCATCCATATACAATGACACGGTCCCAGCGTGACACGAAGTGTGCTCCAAAAAGGCCGAACGCAATACTCCCAGCAGTGTAGAAGCTTGGGAAGTAGAGCCGTGGCAACAAATAGTCAAGGGTGCCATCCTTTTCAGAACCAGGGTCCCCACTGGTCCTAGAACTATACCGATCACTACAAGGAGTTTCCTAGACTAAGGGTATGAATGGCGTCTCTCAGCGGCATAGGCACCTTCGAGATAAGCTGCGGATGCAGTGAGGGATGTTGGCGACTGAGAGAGGCGCCGGGCTCACGCGTACAGGCGAATAATGCACTGTGTATGGCGCATAGTGAGTGGCATATCTCCAGCACTGAAGGGTAGGCTCTAAATGGGAGATGTGCGGAAGGCACCCGCCACCAGGCAAAAACTGGTTTAGTAGATCGAGTCCACTTTCTGCGATACACGCTCGGCTGCGGATGCATAAAACTCAAATCCGTAGTTGATCTTCGAACGAACAAAGGATCGATAAAAAGTTAGGCAGTAGCCCTATCAGCGCCTCAAGCGCTGAACGTCACGCAACGAAAAATATCCATGGCGCAGGTACAAGAGACCCTAAGGCTGCGAATATGAGTCCCCTAGAAAGAGGAAGCGGTGCGAGTCCACCACTTCCAGGCGAACCCCATTTAGTTTGGGTCAGGGTGGAGCCATGGATGACGGTAGAAGTGCACCACCTTAGTCTTGGCCAAGGAAAACCGAAACCTGTGTGCTTCGGCATAGCGAGAGACGTGGTTCAATTCATGTTGGAGTCGACGCTCCAGAGTTGGCATCTGGGCTGCGCCAAAAGAGATCGAAAGGTCATCCACGTAGATCGTAGTGAAAACATCTTCTAGGAGCACCGAGGTGATGCCGTTGATGCTCAGAGCAAAGAATATGACACTTTCCTGCGGGACCCTATCTTCCTGCTCCATTGAGCCGGAGATGGCTCCCCCACCCGTTCGCGGAAACGATGATCTCGCCAAAAATCTGAAATAACTATTAGAAGGCGTCCCCTCGCACCCATGGTGTGGTCTCCACGATACCGTATAGCCATGTAGTATCATAGGCCTTCTCCAGATCAAAAAATACCGTAGCGTAATGCCCGCTACGGAGGAAGGCCTCGTAGACAGTATTTTCAAGTCGGAGCAGAACATCTGACGTGAAGTGGAACTTGCGGAAGCCGCACTGGGCAGGAGACAGATGGCCTACACTGGCTAGAAAAAAGGTTAATCTAACATTTACCAATTTCTCTTATCAACTTGCACACGCAAGAGGTTAGAGAGATTGGGCGGAAACCGGTCGGAGTAGAGTGATCTCTCCCCGGCTTGCGAAAGGCGAGCACAGTAGCGATTCGCCAGGAGTCTGGGAGAAGACCTTCCACCTAGATCCTGTTGAACAAATCTAACAGAAAGGCCATGCCTCGCTCACCCAGGTGTCGAAGCATGGCGTACGGGACATCGTCCGGACCATGGGCGGTGTCCGCGCACGAAGCGAGAGCGAAAGGCAACTCACTCACAGTAAACTTGTCGTTGAAGGGTTCTCCGCCTATGGAGGTAAAGTCCAGCCTGCGGCCTTCCGCGACATCACGACGTGCATTGAATGCTGGCAGAGCAGCGTCCTGGCTAGAGAATGCGGAGAAAGCGCCCGCGACAAGCATCACCGGGAATGGCTCTCGGGCGGCAGTGGCCCAGAAAATAATAATTGAATGGGAAAGTGATCATTACCATGAAGGTCATCGACCCCTCCAAACCTAAAATCAAGCTTTGCATCCAGAGAGCACAAAGATAGATCGATGCAGGCAAATGAAGCGGTTCTCTGACAGTGATGCGTAAACTCATCCACATTTAGGACACCCATCTCCAGCTGAGCCTCGCAACCGTGCCACGGCACGGCGGGAGTCCCCTGCGTCGAAGTCAGCTGACGTTGGAATCTACGAGGAAATAACAGTATACCTCCTATCCAGGTTCATCTTCACAGTTACTGCCTGAAAAGAGGCATCTAAATTAAAGAGAAGAACGGACCCATCATGCTCGGTGTAAATCGGGCATCCTCCTGCCCGGCCCCCATCCCGTGGTGGTGGCGTCGCAAAACCATTATACCCCAGGAGGGTGGGCAGGGGCGCGCACCCAGCATGTTCTCCTGCAAAAAGATAGCTAACGATGAATGGGAGGAGACAAACCTCTGCAGCTCCTCCCAGTTATCCCAGATTCCGCGGCAATTTCGTTGAAGGAATATGCCCTCCAGGCCTAGCTCAGAGGAGGCGCGCAAGGACCAAGTCCTGGGCCTGAACGGCCAAGATTTCCTTTTCAAGAAGATACGCACCGCATTGCTTCCAAGAACTAGAGTGAAGCTCTCTGCAATTGACACACTTGGCCACGCACGATTTGAACTTATCGTGTGCCGCCTTGGAGCGACTTACACAGACTTCAGGTAACCCCGACTTTGCGCGTCGACAGGATCGATTAGTATGGCCGAAGCGGTGACAGTAATAGCACCTCCGCGGCAGAAGCACGAATGCCTTCACGCGGTAGCGATACCAACCGGCACGCACCAACTCAGGGAGCTTGTCACATTCGAACGTGATGAAAAGTGTAGGGGTGGGTCTCGAGGTCCATCTCTGTTTTCTCGTCACACGCTTGACTTTGACCCCTCCATACTCGGCCAGCTCTAAAGTGATATCATCTATGGAGTAGTTCACGAGTTCCCTCGCATGAACTACTCCTTTCACGAAGTTCAGGGAAGAGTGCAGCGTCACACTCACCGGTGTGCCATCAAGTGTCCGAGGGGCACTAATCATGGCCACCTTGGAGGGATTCAACTCATTCGGCTCTCTACCAATCACACTAGCTAAAGCTCTCCACTGATGGATCATGTTGCCCTTAGGTAACATGCAGCCATCAGTGGAATGAATAAAGAGGAAGTGTTTGAAACCATCGGGCTCGCAAACGCCAGGCAACCTCTGAATGAGGGGCCACGACGTAATCGACACCCCGCTCTGCGCACTTTTTGTCTTAGTCTTTGACTTCCCACCCGAGGGAGCACTAAGGCCGGACGTGCCGAATTTGGCTTGGTCGCATACCAAAATGACAGCGGCCCCGTCCGTCTCCGTGGCTCCCACGGAGGGAAAGGAGCCCCGAGTCTTTTTCGTCATTTTTTAATTTTGGGGGGGAGAGGAAGTCAGGGTATGAACCCGCTTCTCCCCTTATTTGGCAACAGCCCCTAGGCCAGATGGACCGGCCTCAGCAAGATCTTTCTCTGAAATGGAGAAAGTCTTAGGTTTTAAAAGGGCACAAGCCGCGGGAAGAGATCCCTTCCCTCCTTGTGAGGCCTCAGGGACCAGAGCCGTCTGAGGAGGAGCTTGCATAGGGGCGGATACGGGTTCTGTGCTTGGTCCGGAGTCCTGGTTTGACCCCATGGAATATCCTACCGTCTGGGGCGGGGTCAACTCAGGGACCATGTTTATCTCAGAGGAGCACCCATGTGGCCATCCCCCCCCTAAGATATCACGGGTCCCTTTTGAGGTACATTTTATTTTGTCATGGGCTGACGAACCGGCATCCTTCGGAAAAGAGAGAGGGGGAGGGCAGGTATATTAGCCCCCTGAAAGCTCGTCGCGCACGCACGCAGAACACTAGGTGGCAAAAGCCGGTGGGCCCTGGCATACCTTACTCCCCTAAGAAGGTTGGCCCTATCAAACCCCTCTCAGCCGTAGCGGTCAATTTTGGGCCACCTGCCTGCTTTCTTGGCAGTCCCCTTGGAAATTAAATGGGGTAATGCCTCCGGAGAAAGTGACAGACTAGGGAGGGGGTGAGTAGGAAGCTTCCTCTCCAGCAGAAGAGTCTTGAAGGGTCCCCTGCCAAATCACAGCGGACGCGGAGAACTCCATTTCTTCAGTGGAGCTACTCACGGGCACCTCCAATGGTGGTAGACAGAGAGTAGTTTTTATATTCTCATCATTGGGCATGGTGACCCTTTTTGTAGTACGGGACGCATGTAGCCCGCTCTGCGATGGGGGAATACGGGGCCGGCAGAACCAGCTTCTGCTATTTGAGGACACTCCTCCCGCCTAGTGACCTGGTAGCCCATCGGAATAGCGGCTCCACCTTAGGCACGGCGTCAAATTGATAGGCTATGAAAAGCGAAAGAAAGGGTATGCAAGGAAAGGTAGGGTGGGGATTAAGCAGGTTGTTAAAAACACAGCATCCCAGACCGGAGCTCAGGGGTGAGGGCATGTTGTCCTTCTTCCCTTTCAGCCCCGACCCGGGATAGTTGGGTGAAACGAAGCTGGTCGGCGTCTACCCTTTGAAATTAGAGGCCGCCTAGAGAAAGTTGTGGGAGAGGTTGCAGATAGAGAGAGGAAGTAGGGTAAGAAGACAGGGTGTCAGGAAGAAGAAGATTTTTTTTTTTAAGGGGCTATCTGGCGAATGCCAACTTAGGCATAAGTCGCTGTAAACAAACAGCCTAGTTCTAGGCTACTTTAAAAAATTTGAACAGGAAACAACAATAAAAAGAAATAACAATAACAATAATAAAACAATAACAAAAACAACAATTAAACCTGGTTAAATGAAAGGGAGAAGGCCGGCCTCCCCCAAAAAGTCAACAAGTCCACCAGTCAATGTGCACGCACTCGTCCCGAGTACAAAGGACAGGCGATAGCGACCCCGCCCATCCCGGTACTGTCACAGGTAACGTGCGCGAAGATCACCTAGACTGGGACATTCGACAAGAATGTCCCGAACAGTCTAGGGGACAACGCAGTCATCGCAATACGGCGCAGGCGAGCGCTCCATCAAATAGCGATGCGTCACACGAGTGTTCCCGATTCGGAGACGACAGAAAGCAACCTGAAGCCGCCACGGCATTGGGGGATAGGTCCATGAGAACAGTCGCGGCGCAATGGCACGCAACTTTAGGTTCCCTTCGACCGTCTCCCATCTTCTTTGCCAAGCAGTCCGAAGAGCTGCCTGTATTCCTGCCATGTAGTCGGTGTGAAGAAGAGCGAAACGCTGGTCGAGTCGCAGAGTCCTCGCGGACTATTTGGCGCCCTCATTCCCCGCAATTCCTACATGTCCAGGAACCCAGCAGAAGATAATCTCGACATCTGCCCGGCTCGCCAAAACCGTGACGTCACGGATATCGCGAACCAGGGGATGCGGAGATTCCAATGCGCCGAGAGCACTCAGGGCGCTTTGTGAGTCGCTATAGATCACAATCCGGTCTCCAAACCTGGTACATCGCGTAATCTCCCGTACCGAGTGGTGTATTGCCACCAGCTCGGCCGTGAAGACAGACGCAGCGCCTGGTAGAGCCCCACTGACTTCAAACAGAGGGGATACGGCGTGAAGGCCGACCCCCTTTAGGGACTTGGAGCCATCCGTATAAACTGGCACGGTTCCAGCGTGACACGATGTGTGCTCCAAAAAGGTCGAACACAATACTCCTGGCGCCGTACAAGCTTTGGTAGCAGAGGCGTGTGGTGACAAATAGCCAAATGTGGTACCCTCTAGGGTGGTGTCCTGGGCAGAACCAGGGGGGGGGGCACCGGCCCGAGAGGTATATCTACCTCTCGAAGGAGTTTCCTGGCCTTAAACCCAAAGGGCTTAGGGTATGACTGGCGTCTCTCGGCGGCATAGGCACCATCGAGATCAGCTGCGGAAGCAGTGAGAGCTGTTGGCGACTGAGGGAGGCGCCGGGCTCGCGTGTACAGGTGGGTGATGCCCTGCACGCGGCGCAGAGCGAGTGGTATCTCCCCAGCATCGACCAACAGGCTCTCAATGGGGGAAGTGCGGAAGGCACCGATCACAAGGCGAAGGCCGGTGTGGTGGATCGAATCCACCTTCCGCAATAAACGCTCGGCTGCGGATGCATAAAACTCGCATCCGTAGTCGAGCTTCGAGCGAACAAAGGATCGATAAAAAAGTAGGGCAGTAGCCCTATCAGCGCCCCAAGCGCTGAACGTCATGGAACGTATAATGTCTATGGCGCGGGTACAGGAGACCCTAAGGCTGCGAATATGAGCCTCCCAGGTGGGGCGTCGGTCGAATACAAGACCAAGGAAACGGTGCGACTCAACCACATCCAGGCGCACCCCATTAAGAAACAAATCTAGGTCGGGGTGAAGCCGTGGATGGCGGCAGATGTGCACCACCTTAGTCTTGGCCAAAGAAAACCGAAACCTGTGCGCTTGGGCATAGCGAGAGACGCGGTTCAATGCCTGTTGGAGTCGATGCTCCAGAGTTGGCATCTGGGCCGCGCCAAAAGAGATCGAAAGGTCGTCCACGTAGAGCGTAGCGAGAACATCTTCCGGCAGCACCGAGGTGATGCCGTTGATGCTCAGGGCAAAGAGTGCGACACTGAGGACACCCTCCTGCGGGACACCCTCTTCTTGCTCCTTTGGGCTGGAGAGGGCTTCCCCCCCCCCGTACGCGGAATCGATGATCTCGCAAAAATTCAGATATAAACATTGGAAGGTGTCCCCTCGCCCCCATCGTGTGGAGAGGATCCATGATACCGTGTCGCCATGCGGTAGCATAGGACTTCTCCAGATCAAAAACCACCGTGGCGTAGTGCTGTCTACGAAGGAAAGCCTCGCAGACGGCATTTTCCAGTCGGAGCAGAGCATCCGACGTATAGTGAAACTTGCGGAAGCCACACTGTGCGGAAGACAGATGGCCTCCGCTGTCCAGGAAAAAGGCTAATCTAACATTTACCAATTTCTCCATCAACTTGCACACGCAAGAGGTTAGAGAGATTGGGCGGAAACCGGTCGGAGTAGAGTGAACTCTCCCCGGTTTGCGAAAGGCGAGCACAGTAGCGATTCGCCAGAAGCCTAGGAGAAGACCTTCCACCCAGATCCTGTTGAACAAATCTAATAAAAAGGCCATGCCTCGCTCACCCAGGTGTCGAAGCATGGCGTACGTACGGGACATTGTCCGGACCATGGGCGGTGTCCGCGCACGAAGCGAGAGCGGAACGCAACTCACTCACAGTAAACTTGTCGTTGAAGGGTTCTCCGCCTCTGGAAGTAAAGTCCAGCCGGCGGCCTTCCGCGACATCACGACGTGCATTGAATGCTGGCGGGGCAGCATCACGGCTAGAGAATGCGGAAAAAGCGGTCGCTAAGGATTCCGCCACGGACGTGGGGTCCGAGATTGCGGTCCCATTGTCCTGAAGAAAGGGAGGGGGGTCCTGCGAGAAATTGCCCCGAATCTTTTTGACTCACTTCTACACCTCAGCTAAAGGGGTCTTCCCGTTTAGTAAAGACACGTATGCCCGCCAAGAAGAGCGGCGGGCGTACTTCGAAATATACCGGAACCTAGCCCTAGCCCAACGAAATTCAGCGACAGTGGAATCGTTCAGGCGACGCTTATAGCGCATGTAGGCATAACGCTTCTGTTTGAGGGCCGCCTCACACTCGGCCGACCACCATGAGAGTGGTCGGCGTGCAAAACGGCCAGACGTTGAAGGAATAGTAGTCAGGCCCACGGCGATGAGGTTGCCGGAGAAGAACTCAACGGCCTCATCTACCGACCTAAACTCCTCGACTGAGATAGAGAATTCAGTCATTTCCTGAAATGCAGGCCACCGTGCCCGCGCCAAGCACCACCGAGGTGGGCTCTCAGGCGGCAGTTGCCCTGAAAATGATATTTGAATAGGAAAGTGATCACTACCATGGAGGTCATCTACAACCCCCCAATCAAAATCAGGCTGTGAATCCGAGGAGCACAAAGATAGGTCAAGGCACGAAAATGAAGCGGTTCTCGAGCAGTGATGCGTAAACTCATCCACGTTTAGGACACCCATCTCAAGCTCTTCGATTAGATCGGCAAGGACTTGTCCCCTGGGATTTATGGAGTAATCTCCCCAGAGAGGATGCCTGCCATTCAGATCTTAGAGCAAGAGATAAGGCCTCGGCAACTGTGCCACGACGCGGCGGAAGTCCCCCGCGTCGAAGTCAGCTGACGGTGGAATGTACGCAGAAACGATAGTATACCTCCTATCCAGGTGCAGCTGCACAGCACTGCCTGGAAGGGGGTATCTAAAGAGAAAGGAAGAACGGAGACATCATGCCGGGTATAAACCGCGCATCCCCCAGCCCGGCCATCCCGCTGTGGTGGGGTCGCAATACCCTTATATCCCGGGAGGGCGGGCAGGGGGCACGCGCTTAGCATGGACTCCTGCAAAAAGATAGCAACGGGGAATGGGACGAGAAGAGCCTCCTCAGCTCCTCCCAGTTGGCCCGGAGTCTACGGCAATTCCATTGAAGGAATATGCCCTCCAGGCCTAGCTCGGAGGAGACGCGGGGGCCCTCCTCGAACTGAAGACCCTGACGAGAATGGCCGTACGTTTTCTGGGGGCAGAACCCCAGGCGCTGTTGGCCGGACAAAGCGCTGAAGGCGCTGTCGCATTCGAAGACTTATTGGGGGAGGTTGGGACAAATTTCTTACTCTAGAAATTTGTCCCTGGGATTAGAGGGCTTCAAATACACCGAATGAGACTAGGGTGCCCGGTTCAGAGACACGAGTCAGAGTAAAGATAAGAGGCAGGAAGTGGTGATCAAAAATGCGTCTGCAATATATCAGACCAGCCATGCGTGTTCCTGATAGGGAAGGACGATGCCTATGAGAACCTGGGGCCTTTGCCTTGATTGGAAAGGATAGGGAAGGGGGAAAAGTCGTAATAGGTGCGGCAGGAGCCTAGGAGTCGGATATGGTCCAGGAGGAGGAGAGACATTATGTGGGGGTCGAGCTTTATGAGTTTGATTTTGATGAATGGCGGGGATTGAGAATCGCTAAGGCATTACGAATACAGGACGTGCCGGGTCGGAAGCTGCTCGGTAGTCCTGTCACCAACTTTATAACCATACACCCCGACAATTGTCTTTCTGGACTGTGTAAACTCACGTCAAAGCAGATGAAGCCTTCGAACATGGCCTTAGGTGTGAATACTGGGATCGTGTGGAGATGAAACTGTGGGAATCCGGGTATATTACGAAGTCGGGAAAAGGGGGATGGGAAGATAAGATAAAGAGCAACCAAGGGGATAGAAGTGAAAGGAAAAGGAGCGCCAGATTCCTGTATCTGCAACGATGGCGTCCAATGAGAGTCAATATCGTGTGGCAATCGGCACCTCAGACTGCGTGATGCATTTTGTGTTTTTACTTAAAAATAGAAATCAAAAACAATGAGAAAATGTCCGCACATTTTCTTAAGGAGAAATAAAAAAAGAAAGTCACGAGGAAAATGAGAAGGTACAGTTGCCTTATTTAGTCATGTCATACCTTATGCTGAGTTTCATTCAGAGATTAATATTTTTATTATTTGATGAGAGATGGTGTTTTGGGGGGCATATTTAATTATAAATTAAATAGATATGGCATTTACAAAAAATTAATTGATTTTAGTCTCTTTTTTTTTTACTTTATTGCGATTTTTCAAGTAAAGTCGAAACATTTTGAAACAGTTTTGTTTCAAAAGTGTTACCAAATTTCCCCCAATTTTTCCTTGGCGAATTTGGAATACATAGGAAATTTAATGACTCCATTTCTAGCTCCTTTCCGAAGCCACGGAACACTACAAAAGAAAAAGAACATGGAAACGCCTAACAACGTCTGGCAACCGCATTTGAAATCGAACCTTAAGGTGATTCTTCCGAAATGGGGGGCTTAATCCCCCATGTCTCTCTTTAATGGTGGGGGTTGCACCCCGTAACCTCTGCTATTTGTAATAATCTAGTAGTATACATAATTCGAAAGCCTATCATTGGGTTCGAATTCAAATGCGATTGCCAGACGTGATTAGGTGCTCTAATGTTCATGTTTCTTGAATTCAGACAGACAAGGCTCACCAAGAATGCTAATTAAATCAATCATATTTTCTTTAATATTGAGTAATATAAAATGTCCATATCATATTTTAATTAAGAAAAGAATCCTTTTAAAATGATATATAATAGATTATGCGATGACTGACTGTGCATTATTTATTTAATTTTTAGTCGTGGGCGAATCTACATGTCACTATGTCGTCGGTCGGTCGGTCCCCGTTTTGCTTTTTTTGGCAATAACATCATAACTATTCGGCCGATTCTAACGAAATTTGAAACTCTTATGTTGTTTTACATTCTCTCTCGAATGATATAATTGCCATGGTTTTCCCATGGTTACTCCGAGTTATTGAAAGTTTTGAAGGTCGTAAGGTCATAAATCAGAATAAGTGAGATCACGGGACTTTTTGGTCAGCAGACCGTGTTAATTTTCGATATCACAAAAATATTGGTATTAACATTTGAATGTTTCATTTTTATCCTTATAATTAATTTTCCAAAATCATATTACTTGACAACATAGCACAGTAAAGCATAGTTGCAGTCATCCAAACCTATTCTAGGATTTATAAAACAAATAATTATATCATAGGTCACCTACTTTTTCTTAAAATATTTTGAAAAGTGCGACAAGACTAATTTTAGCAAATGCACATAGCCAAGTAAACTAGTCAAAGAAATGGGGCCCATAGGGGCATAAGTATTTCAACCCTTCTCCCACTTTGCTAGGAAGGAAGGTCCCCCTGCGTGGTATTATAGAGGGGTGTCGAATTTCTAAAAGCTTTTATATACCACGCTATAAATGCGAATAAATAACAATATTTATGAAAATGACTTAGAAAATAAGTAATTTAATAATAACTAACGAAGAAACGCGTGTGTCTGAATGACGATGAAATATGAAATAAATACAACGTTAATGACATACTTTAAAAAAAATCACCTAATAAAATAACCGGAATATGAATCGTAATTTTGAAAAAGATAACTAATTAAATGTAACCATAGATTAGCTATAAATAATTTCCCCCCCCCCAAAAAAAAAAATAAAAATAAAAATAAAAAACAACAACATTAATTTTAACAATTATCAACGGGAGTATCCAATACGCAAAAAAGTTACCAGCACTCGTAAAACCAACGGTCCAAGCGTTTTAATAAATCGTATTGGTTGTATTATAATATTACTAATGTTTCAGAGAGGACACAATTATTATCAAGGGTATTGATAATAAGATACAATGGAATCTTTGGCATGGTATACAGTAGTAGATATTTTTAACACATGAATCCGTAACAGTATGTTGTGTGGAATAGGTGACTTAAGAGGTTGAGATGACGGTAGAAACTAGGCCAGGTGAGGCTACCAACACAGAGCTGGGAATGGAAAATGAGATTCAGAACTTCACTGATTTCCTTTTTGGGATAGTGACCCTGAACGTGTGGATGGAAGGGATGACCACTCATTGATAGAGGCGAGGATGGAAAGGGATGCAAGAGGATATATGGGTAGTACCCTAAAGGCACTTATAGGAAGCAGTAAACGGCTGCTGTAAAAGAAAATCAGATCTGACGGACGACTAGAAGAGTGATCTACCACTGAAGGAGACCAGATCATCTGGAGAGAGCAAGCTAAAGACTGATAAAAGTTTGATTTAGATTGAGTCCTGTGGACCCACGTCCTCCAGCGACAAGGACCAGAAAAAGCAATTTGGACTAGGAAAAATCGATCAATTAGAAACTAGTAAAGAAATGTGGGCAAATCCAAACATAGATCAAGAAAATGCAGAAGAGAAAGAATTAAGGAATTGCAGAGTGTCTTAAATATTTTGGATGTAAAAAATATTACACAAAAATAAATAAAGTGGAGGAGGAGGTCAAGAACAGCGTGGCTTAGGCACAACAGGGAGTTAAACTCAAAATAAGAGAACGGTCTGGAGGCAACAATCCTTCCCATCACCGGATGCTCAGTCCGGCTTGAAGATAGACTCAATATTTCTCTTAGTGACATAAGAGAAACGAGAGGGAGAAAGAAAGAGATAGGGAATCAAAGGAGGACAGTGTTAGTAGAAAGGTAAAAATACCTGGGTGGGCGAGAAAGTAAAATGACAGTTAATCAATAAGGGTTCAGAGAATAAGCACAAGAAAGGTTGAAAAGCAGTCTCCCGGGCGATTTCCTTGCTGTTGAAATATCCGAAAGGAGAGAGAGCGAAAGGCAAAGTCACGTGGGAGACAAAGGATAGTCATGAGGAGTGATATAGTACCAAGCATAGTGTAGTGCTGTCCTAGAAAGATACGGACAACTAACGTAGGAAGGTTAGTGCAGATAGAGGGTGTGCAACAGCAGGTTAAAGAGAGAACGAGAACGGCAACTCCACAAAAGCTTCGGTGGAGGAAAGGAAGGAAACATAATTAAAGAAACTATCGATCTAATCATCTCCTAGAACTAATTTATGAACAAAGGTACAGGAAGGTCAAGAGGACGTCAAAAGAAGTAATGCTTCCCCATTGAGCCATTAGACTACGACAGTTCTAGTGGTCCACTGTGGTAAAGGCGAAAAGGTATACAGCGGAAACGAAAAGACTAATAGCGTTTAGATATGCTCGAGGGTAAAGATCGGCTTCTCAGACGGAGTGATAAAGGACCCGGGACCTAGTGTTTCAGAAGATGTAGCATGGGTAGAGTGAAGTAACCCTGGAATTACACATGTACGGGCAAGAAGGTCTGTTTTGGAAACGGAAGGCAAGGGCCTCTGAGAATAGTGGGTAAAATTAAAGTCTCGAACAGGAGGAAGATGAGAGTCAGGAGAGTAGACAAGGGATGGGGAAGGACACCAGGAAAGCGTATCTACTGGATACTGTAGTGGCTGAAT